>OZ022261.1:14261142-14576172 GCA_963978905.1 Trichostrongylus colubriformis | reverse complement strand
TATTTACCAAAGCCTATTAGCACTCACACGTATAACGTGTTGAGCCCGTTTGCCAATGACGACATCGAACCGTGAAGCTGAAAGTTCAAGTAGATATCAATCAGCAGCTATTAAAATTCAGACATATCAAAGGTCCCGGTAATGTAATGAATTAGTATCCATGCCCGGAAAGCATGGAGTGCGGGTTCGAATCCCGTCGAGACCGAAGCTTTTGTCCATAACTCAGCACACTTGTAACAATAAAGTAAAAAAGAAGAAAGTGGTTGCCGTAGTCAGCACTTCGGGCATCCGCCACGCATAGGGTTTTCGATCACAGTCATATAGCCACTCTGTTGTGTAGCTATTCTTTTTAAGGTATAGTATGGCGCTTTGATAAGCTGGCCTGTGCTTCAGTCCCAACAGATATGTAATTCTATTACTATTAGGTTGGATGGGAAATTTCCGCCGTTTTGCAGATTGACCATCTCCTTAGTGGTATCTATCGTGATTTCCTAGATGATTCAGCTCTCACTTGTAGGGGAAGGTCTCCTCTTTCTTCCATATACGAAGCCTTGAGGAGTTTCGCAGAATGGACGCTGGTATCGCCGTTTCTTAAGATCACAGAAAGCCACGATTTCTAGCTCGCACTAAATGCCTCAGAACTTGTACGAAATGCATCAGATTAATACGACGACTAAATTTGGAGAGGTTGTAGCCGAGGCGTAGAAGGTAGAAGAGTGGCTTTCAACTTCACTTCTAGAGAAACAACTGACCCAGGTCGTGCCCTTTCAGTCACAATTTGATTTCACTTATTCTACCACAGGCTCCACCAATCAGTTCGTCATGGATTAGGTTACATGCACCATCACAATAAAAATTGGCTATAGTTCGTCGAAAATGTGTTCTCCTCCAATGAATAGCCATGCTCCAAACTTTGTTCGCTAACGCGCTGCTATGTCGGAATATGAGCTTCAAATAATTACAAAATCAGATACAGAAGTTTGCTCTATCTTTTGTGAATCTTGTATGCATCCAAGACGATCTACTACTTTTTTGCGCTGAGGTATTTTTCAGAGAAGCCGTCGTTCAACACTTTTTAGATTTTGATAGAACAAATTTGTAAATTGATTAATTTGGAATGATTAATTTGCTCAATTCTTGCGGCGCTGGATCTAATTGTTCTTGTTTGATGCGTTCAAACTGAGTTATGATCTTCCAAAGTTAAGAATTTTTGATAGACCTAATATGTAGATGAAATACTACATCACTTCTGTGCCAGCATTCGCGTCCAGTTTATTGTACGGAGAAATGTCCGTAGTTGTGCACTAGTTTCGACTTGTAAACCTGGAAACTCCTTAATTTTCCCACTTTGTCGTGTTCTCAAATTTTCATCCTTTGATTCTCATTCTATTCATCCACTAAAAGTGTGGCATGAGTGGTAGGGGGCGGGAGCCCTTCTTCTTGTGGCCGGAGCTATAATGCCAAACGTTCCAGATTTCATCCGCAAGCGTAGTAGACAAGACTTACTACGTTATGTCACACCATGTCGACACACCAGTGAGCGGACGCTCGATAGCCTAACGTACGCGTCACACTCGCATTCTTTTTTTGAATTTGAGCTTGATCGCAGTTGAGGACATGATTCGTAATAGATGATGTCAATGGGATGGGCGGGGCGTCCCTGCGCGCAGTAATGCGGCCTGCCAATCAGAGGCGCAGCGCTCGCGGCTTCGCAACTGCATACTAGTCAAATAAATTAACCCCCAAACACATGTGTTCGAAGTACACTTTAGCAACCAAACAGTTTGCACTAAACTTCCGCATGCTTTCTCAGCGTCCATCACTTCGTTGACACCCAGTCCCACAATTTTGATGCATTTGGATTGCTTGAAAACTATAAATGAACAAAAATAATCAAAGCAAATAAAAGAACAAACACAAATAAAGTACAGAACCTCGACGACTGTGAACTGTTGAGAATAAAGATCAAACAATACCCTTGGTTACACAAACTGAAGTAGCCGCCGCTATGCAAACATGTGTCAGCTCATGGTCGCGCGTCGAAGCGTTTGTCCTTTACTAGTTTTTCCTTTGTTCAATAATAGATTTCAAAAGCTCTTCGTTTCCCTTTTTTCTGCCGTTCTTATTCTCAACCTTCTACTCATTTCTCATTCTTTTCTTTTCGCATCACATACCAAATTTCTTATATGCTGCATCCTGGAACAAGGAAACGAATCGATAAAGCACCTTTCAAGCTACATTCCTGATCGATGATTGTTGGTTTCTCGCCAATACTTATGCAAACAAAAGGGTGTTTACCCGTGAATTATGAAACCTTGAGAAGCAAATAAACAGCTCAGCATAGCTGGAAGTGCGCCCGATAATAATTCAAAGCGACTCTCAAAAATGCCTCTGATAAGCACGATATTTTAAGGAAAGGAGCACCACTTACAAGGGAGGCCCATTAGGTCAAGGTGAGCTTTTGCAAAACGGTTTTTTGCATTTTATAGGGTCACATACATGAAGCAAAAAACCGGTCTGATATTTGGCTAAATGGTTTTGGGGGGCCCAGAAAGTGAGTGCCAAAAGTTGCGTAGAAAGAAACAATTTTGACCAGTTTGCTGCAGTGCTTTCCAGCTGCGGCGTTTAGTATATGAATATCGGAAGACTGTCTTCAAACCTACGCCAAAACCACTGCGAGCTCGTTCAAAAATGTAGAATTGCTCATGGTAACTACTAAATGAAGCAAAGAAGACTCATAGGGGTTGCAGAGAGACATAGTTCTCGCAGTGATTGGATGGCCGAATGGATAGTGGGACGGACTGGCATTGGCACGGTGGGGGAGGCATTTGCGGTTCAGCTCCTCTAGACGTTTCCGCTTTTGCATTTTCTGGATTTTCTTTGTCCAGTGCTATACTATTTGCGCACATGCAAAATGACTGCAATTTTCGTCGCTGGTGCATGAAAGTGACCTCATTTACAAGCTTTCAGTGATCAACGTGTTTGGACACTTCAGCCCCCCTAGCACGCTTGCCAGACATTTTCGTGCGAAACCAGTGTGACATTCGTGCTCAGGAGACTCAACTAGCCCTAGATACAAGATACTATCCAAATCGAGATTTTGACCCAAACTCGAGACAGTGAGGTGGACATGGGCACACAGTCACTGCTCTGTTTGTACAGACGAACAACTTACAGCCTCAATTAGATGCAATGGGGCATGTGCAGAATCAACGCATTCCAAGTGAACTGCACCTAGCACACCATGCGACGGCGGAAGATAACAAATATTTCCTTATATGGGCTACCGACTTCTTTTCGTTGAGCGTTCTTTACTATGGTAATAGTAGTACTAGTAGTCGCCCTATTTTCGAGTTTGGGTCAAAATCTCGATTAGGCTAAAAACTTGTTACTCAGGGTAGTTCGACCTCCTGAATATGAATATCACACGTGCTTTGCGGGAAAACGCCTAGTTTTCCTGTTATGAACGTTGGCAGGTCCTAACAAATCATTCGCCCAATACGCAAAAATACTGAAGATAGCGGTTCCCCGACATAATAAAAATTGAATTTGCACACATTTTGCAAGTGTGGTCATACGTGAGCATAAATGGATGAAAACTAGAAAAATGCAAAAATTTGTCCTCAGTGGGGATCGAACCATCAACCATTTTCTGGGCCCCCCAAAACCATTTAGCCGATTTTGAAACCGGATTTTGCTTCATGTATGTGACCCTATAAAATGCAAAAAACCGTTTTGAAAAAGCTCACCTTGACCTGATGGGCCGCCCTTGTTAGTCGTAAGCGCAAGTTTAGAAGAAGATGAGGTAGAACGCAAGCAGAACATTTTCTATCAGCAACTTACACAAATTATAAAATTTCAAAAAAAAATTCCACCTAGCTTTAAGCTTCATGGACGGAGTAGCATGCATACCCGAAAAGCATGGAGCGCAGGTTCGGGTCCCGTCCGAGATCGAAGCTTTCGCTCATAACTCAGCATACCTGTGACAACTTTCGCTCCGCGCGCTGCAGCGTACAGCAGCTAACAATAGTTAAAGCTTCAGCAAAATTTTAATTTGATATGATGGCTGCCGATTTTCGACACAGCTCGCAATGCCAAAATTGTTGCAATTATTGATTCGTTTTTTTTTTCAATTTTTGTTTCCCGAAAAGGAACTAAGGGCTTTCCTGAAAAACTCAGCGGGTAGCCAGAAAAACACAAAAAAGAATATAAACGGCATCGGGAGACTGTGAGGCAAATTATACGCATCGTTACACTGGAAGTGTTTCAATTTTCGCAACTTTTGTAGAGACTTCATGTGGCTGCACTTGCATACAAGAAAATTTCCCGCCTGAGAACAGACTAGATTCAGATTTCCAGATTTCAGATTCAAAGGGGCGCGACCGCTGCCTCCTTGCATGACCTGACTTATCTGGACTGTTCGAAGCGGGTGAGCCTACTTACGCCAGAAAATTGCGTGGGCCCGCGGCGGGTTCCAGTGCCAGTAGGAGGGCATGGCAGCCTTCAAGCGAGGCAGTGTGGCATGGGTGGAAGTGCCGGGGTGACGCAGCCACTCCCTGCCGGGCTCCCAAGGGCAACCGACTCGCAAGTCATACTGGTGGCGCCGCGAGTGCGACGCGGCGAAGCGATTTTCTGGCGTAAGTAGCCTCAACCGTTCGAAGCACACCCCGCCACCTCCTTATTTGGGATTCCGCTTCGGAAAAGCCTTATCAATGTTTCCCCATTTTGTAAATGCCCTGCTAGGTAACTCCCTCGTTGTTATCTGAGATGTAGTTTCTATGTACCAATGGTGGAAGAGAGTGAGAGATGGATTTCTGAGAATTTTCTTTGGACTGCACAACGCAGTTTACTTTTACCAAGGATCCTTTGACTCTCTAGCTCCTTCGGCATTTCCAATGGGGGGTTTATTTTGGTTGGTTTAGAGGGGGCGTATTAGCTAGGAGTGGGTAGGTCTCTAGCATCTCTGAGAAACTGTTAACTGTTACAGCTACTACTTTTATCTTAACTAATTCAAATCGTTAAGCTGTTCGGTTTTGCCGCCATATTTGCCTCTTCATTTATATGGGTCGACCAGAGTGTCTATTTCCAATTCATCTATAAGGTGAGTGAGGGTGTTGGAAGTTGTTCCCGTATAGCTGTGATGTGCTATTTGCAGGGCTTCGGATGGCAAACGTTGATTTTATTTATTTTGTTTATCACATTTCTTTTCGCTTTGATGGTGCTGATCTCGAATTTGCTGGGTAAAGATGTCCTAGGCACAATCGGAAAGAAAAGGGTGAGTTCTTCTCATTCATTTATTTTGATTCTTTTTACAACGCATCAGGAAGTGAGTACAAGTGGAGCTTGTTATCCAAAAGGGCAACTTTGTTTAGGGAATAGGGGCACATGAGTGTGGGCAGAATTATTAGCGATCAGGTACGGGCCAGCATGTGCAAACGTTATCCAAACATTTCGCATTTCTCTAAAAGCCTGCACTGGCTAAGAATGACCCATTTTGAAACTTGCGGCTTTTAGCAACCAGCGATGATGGTAGGAGCTCTAAATAGATAGACAGTGAAGAAATAATAGCATGTACGGCTCAAAATACTTAAATTTGATCAATTCGTGCTAAGCTAGTGCATAAACACATCTGTGAGGGGACCCAGATGAGCAGGGACAGGAGACCAAGGAACCCGGGTGGAAGCTACACGGACACTGATCACGTGATTTTCAGCCTTTTTGTTAGCCACTTTGTGCGATGGTGTGGTCAGTTAGCAGATCACTATTTGAGCGGCTTCAGTACCTTAATGTCTAACCGCCGTTCGCATAATGGGCCTTGTATTTGGGAAAGGATACACCTACCAACATAAGGGGCTGAACTTCCATGACTATCGCGAGCTATGCCTTTAACTGGACAAGTCCTTTAATGAAAGATAAGTCATGGTGGAGCGTAAAGGTGGTTGTGCCACGCGATTATTATAGGTTCAGGACCATTGCCAATAGCGCCACCAAAGCACACGTCCAAAATACCACAATTTATTTGGCGCACGACGCAATTTCCTCAAACTTGGGTAATTAAACAATGACAAACATACAAAAAATCAACCAGCTAATCAAGATACCAATAAAATTAATCTCCGATAACCGTACATTCACAATCTTAAATAATAAGGCGCACAATTTGAGAGTTCATTTGGGAATGAGTTAATCGAGCAGGAAAAGGGAGAGCTCAAGACGTGAATGAGAGTATGGCGCATGACTCGGGAATGCTCCTAGCAGGGGGAGTCAGGCGCAACGTCTATCTAGTACTTCGGGGATGACTGAGCCGGGCTGAGCAATCTCATCGGATATCATGTTTTCATGTTTTCCGACGGTTATATATACTGTTTACGCTCTAGAAGATATGTTCTAGCGCTAAAGCCAAGCTAAGCTACTGTCTCATCTAATGGCGCATTCCACTCCCCCCCCCCCCGGTACTGTAAATCGCGTGGGAGCCGCGATGGAGCGCGTACCTAATGACCATCATGCACTGACTACGCTCCTAAGTGCACACGAGGTGCTAGTGGAGTCACCATCTATCAGCCAATCACGGCCATCCCTGATGCCTCTTACAGTTCCAAATTTCAGACCCATAAGGTTACCTGCTACCTGAAGTTGTATTGGAATGAACTACACGTTCTTTACTGTTGCGGTTACCATAGACTGTTTTCAGCTTCTCTTCTTGTATGCTGTGTGCCTTCTTGCGCTTATTATCTCAGCGTCCTTAGAAACTTGGTATATTGGTCTTTCTGCTGGCTACTTACACAGCCGATTCATTGCAGTCACGGTACGTGCACATTTTCTCTTTCATGAAATTACCGTTAGCGTAGTTCGGAACCCATCGTTATAATGATTCTTTTCTGTGTCATAAGCTCGCCAAACTTGGTGGAGCCGAATAGACATAAAGAGAAGTAAGGAAGAAAATTCCATTACAATCGAAACTGAGTTGCCGCTTTTTCATTGAGCCTTTACCATGAGAACGAGGTATTTTTGCCTGAGACCAACGTACTACCATTCCAAAGGGCCTTTTTCCACTATACAAGAAAGTGTCATCGAACTTTAATCCTTTTTTGCACATTTTTTGCAAGTATTTCCTAAATATGGGTCTCTGAAGTGTCATTTTGGACGGCGTACAACAGCGCTGCCGACACTCGACCTACGGTACGAAGCCACCAAAACTGCTCGTTTAACTCCCTCGGGATAGGTAAGGATGGAATAGTTGCGTGGACAAATCGAGAGCTCGATGTCAAGGAGGAAGCAAGGCTCTTATCCTAGAGCTCTATCCTCTTATCCTAGAGGCAAGGTTCTTATCCTCTCATCCTAGGCTCTGATCCTGCGTTTGGGGTAACAGGGACAAACACTGACATATTTCTTTTGAAAAAAATCCAGTCGGTTGAAGAGGCCTCCCTGCAGCCCAACTTTAGTGAGGATGAGGTAAGCTTGCCGGAAATACCTCGTAGACAAAGCTGGGTCCCGTGCGCGCGACAACGGATAACTTAATCTTGTTTCCTCACTCTCTTCCATAAAAAGGGATTATATTCAACGATAACGGGCAATTTGAAAGCGGGCTCAACGCTTTTTCAAGAAAGGGTCAGGCGGTGGCTTTTTCAAGAACGGGTCAGGCGGCGTTTGGCGAAATACCAACACACTGTGGTCAATAGGTATGAGGTGTTAAAGAGTGATGACAGAGAATACATCTGGTTAGTTTTGCATAAGTGTTGTGAAGTAGCAAGGGGTTCTGCTGAAAAGAAAACGGCGAAAACAAAGTCCCCATTCTGATAGTTTGACCCCAACTAAGCTGCGCCTTCTATCAAGTGTTCAAGCAATAAGTGGGCCAATTCAAAATTTCTGGAAGGGTAAATATGGTTGCCGTAAGTGAACGCTAGGAGTCCAGATAGACAGACTGTGGCGCAGTGTGCGGCCCACTAGCTCCTTAACAGAACTCTATTCATCCCGTGATGAGCTCCCTTCATGAAATAAATAGTGTTCTCACCTGTGGCGCTTTCATCGCGATGTTGCTCGAATATTTGACCTATGGATGCCACGCGGATTTTATAGTTACTCGTGAAATCGCCTTCAACTTCAATGATCTAATATTTATTAGTCTGACCTCTACTGGATCTGCTGTTTCCAACAAATGAGTGTAGAATAGAAAAACAGAATAGCATACGCGAAGGCTGCCGCAGAAGGGATCACGTGAGACGAGCTGTAGACTGCTCCATACGGATCATAGTTGCCACAAGCCAGCAACCTCTCGCTCCTTGCTTAAGTTCGACCAGACTTGACGCCCTATTTACGCCATCCCCCTCCCGCAGCCGATTGAAAACATTTCCACGTCCTGCAGAAACATTGTTACCGTAACCCCTGCGAATGTAACTGAATAAACACTCTGAAAGATATGATTCATTATTATATCTATTGGTCACTTTGTGATAAAAAGGGTTCACCTTGGTAACTTACCGGAAATTACGGACGACGTTCGTCGTCATCAACAGTTGCTCCGGAAAGAGGGCATTGTTCTATGAGGAGGTCACGCGTTGCGTATAGGCACCACACAACAGATCCACGTGGCTCCGATCGATATGCTGTATTTAGCAACACCTTCAAGCATAGACCAAGTGTTCCCATCCCTTACATATCCACAACTTTCTACGAGTATCTGAAGGTAAATTATCTCCTTGTCCGTGATGAGACCTGAAATGCAGATTTATTATAACTACTCAAATGGCTTGAGGCGACCAATTTAATGAGTCCACTTACATCCGTGCTCCTCCCCCAGCTTAGCAGAGCGTCCGTGTCGTTATATGGAATTGGTGGTCCACTATTTACAATGAAAGCGCCAATAACAACGAGTTGAAAACGCCATGCGGTCCCGTTGTGAGCAACCCTTCTTCTTTTGCTATCACCCAACGTAAACCACTGGGTCCTGGTGGCTCGACGTTTACAAGGCATATCAGTCATTTCTCGCGCAGCATTTTGACGAACTGTGACCATCGAGTAAGGCACGTTGAATGACGCAGACTGATGCTGCTTAATTTCTGAGGCGTAAATTGAGGCACGAGAAATAGCGAGGTTGAGGGGTGGTGCACAGACGAACGTCCCCTGGTTCTTATTGTTCTTTGATATTACTGTGGAAATAGTGTCTAAAACCGAACGATATGGTGGAGTGGGGCAATGCATTTCCATAGTTTTATCTATATGAAGCGATGGTGTGAAGTCTGAGGGTATTCTCCAGTACGGATGAGTCATGTTGGGAAGTGACGTCCAGCGATGGTCACCGCTGGACACCTAACTTTCAGAAGTTTCGAGTATAAAACGCAAATACATGCTCGTACTATTTTTGTGAGTCATTTGTTGAGCATTGTGCGCCAGTGCTATGGGGGAGACGAGCGATTTTGTCGTCAGCCCGAAGTATCGTCGCGCGTGACGCATCACGCGACAGACAGTGCGACAATTTTGAAACCTTATCACCTAAAAACTATGAAACGTCTCCACAACCAGAGTAATATCTCCTTCAGCTTTTGTATGACAGTCATGCAACTTAGGAACAAAAAAGACGGTGAAGTGTCATGGCCATCGGGATCGCGTTTCTGAGAAACGCTCTCAAAAACCGTCACTCGAAAGCTGTCATAGAACTCAGCATTAGGTCCTCAGTGACCAGTGAGACGAAAAGAAAAAGGTCATTAAGGGCATCAAGAAGGGAAGAGAAAGAAACGAAAGGTGCGGTGATAGGTTCTTTGTTCGAGTTTGAGTTGAAAGAGCAGGAGAGAATCAGCGTTGAAATGCTTTGAGAGGGCGCCCCCGCGTCTTTGCAGCGATCTCGCTGCGATGCTTTTCGGGCTCCGCGCTAGACCGAGCCGAGTTGCTGCGAGGGTTTGTGGCTGGGAAGCCAAGCTCCTCCCCGTCTGCACCACCATTCAGTGACTAAGGATGCAGAAGGTGGAAAGGAAAGAGTGGGATGGGAGCCTATTTCTCTGGTATTCCACCATTTGGTTCCTTTCTTTCTGTGCTGTTACATTACTGAGCACCTCGGCTTTTATATTACGCCATTATATGCCATTTGGCCTATATTAGCCTTCACGGTGTCTTCATATGCATCAAAATGAAGTTACAAAAGTTTTCTGATAATGTTTCTCAGAGCGAGCCGCTAAGCGCGGTGACCTCTCGATACGCACCCGTGCTCAGGTAGTCTAGCCAGTTTACACACCTCTTGCAAGCGTGAGTAACGGGTCACTCCCTAAGGCGGCCAGCAATGGCGATAATTCAGCGCTGTTTACACAGATACAGCTGATCGCTTGAGTTTGTCAATCATTCAGTGTTGGATATCTGCTAACTTTATATTGTTCAGGTGTTCAATTGGCTTCTCGTGGCTAGCTACATAGTTCTCTTCATCGTGACAGTGCTTTTTGTATAGTTCGTTTTGATATCATGTTTATATGCAGAGATTGTTCATCTTCATGTTCCGAACGCACTATGTGAACCATGGCTCGGTTGTATATGCACTTAGGTGGAGTTGTGAACGATTTGATATGAAACTTTCCAACATTGCTCCTCATGTTCAAGATTAGTAATATAAGTCCCAACAGAAGTTCGAGACCGACTCAAGGTCTCGTTAGTCAGTCGCAACTGAACACACTTTGAGTTGTCTCAGGATGCTGTCGCGGTCGCAGCTCTTGGCGGTGACCTCAATTCGGACATGTGCCAAGAGTTCCGTTCATGAGGAACGCTCCCACGCACGACATAATGGCTATAACAAATTGCTTCTGAGTGGGCTGTCGTGTATGCAGCTGTGCTAAGCAGAGAATTTTCCTTGTTTCTGGATATCTTGTGGGTCAATCCCGCCGTAGCTTCAACATGCACATATCTCTGGCCGGAGTTCTATCACAGGAATAGGGTGTGTGCACTTATCACAAATTTTTGCACGGCGCCACGGATCTCTTCGCGTGCGATTGCGGACATTGCAACACTCCCTTCAGAGTTTTACGCCCGAATCTATTATTTTCTATATTAGGATTGTTATCATGTAATGCTATCCTTTCTTTTACTTTTTATGCCAATATTTTGTCTTTTCGGGGCACAAAAGTTGTTTTTTATAGATAATGATGAGATAAACAGCTATTTCTCAAAAGACCTCCATGGTACCAGACCCTTGCGTTCTGAGCGGAATTCCAGCTGATCACGGCAAGTTGTGCCGACGGCGCCGCGAGTGCGACGTCGCAAAGCGAAAATTTGTCATAAATGTACACACCCACAGGAATAAGATCGTTCGTGGCAGGTATTTCACAGATGACGCCGATACAGTGACGCTTATCGATTTGATCAACAACATATTACGAACAATGAACTGTGAAAACAATGGTGCAATTTACAAAGAAATCATTTTTTACAAAGAAAATCACAACATAGTGGCAACGAGGATTGCAAGCGAAAAACCGGGCCTAGCGGTGTAAGAAAATCCATGCTTTCTTTCATACCGCCGTCTCCTACCTTTTCAACTATAGAAAGGGCAAGGCAGCGCACATTATTTTTGCCAGTTCTACTGTGCAATCAATACCATAGTAATACAGCGTTGCCTCTAGGCTTCCTAGAGGCAACGCTGTATTATATGGTCGCAATGACTCTCTCCATGTTTGAGGTGGCCGCAGTAGCTAATTGGTTCAAAGTGCTGCCTGTTTTTCAAGGCTTCATACAACACTGACCAAAATTCGGTCATCGGCTTCCAGCTTTCCGCTTTTCGTTGGACAAAAGATGGCCGTACTGTCTCATTCGCCCCCGCGATCCATGAAGTGCTATCCGCAATCTCTAACTGTGGCACAAATTTCAAATTTCGTCCACTGGAAACTCTTATTTGTTGGCCGAAAGATAATCCAATTCGCACTTGCAATCTACTCGGTCAGAGTTTCACTAGGCTGCTCGAACTCTTGTCGTGTTTCGTCTGTTAGGTCCGTTCTTCTTGAGTAGGGCAGCACTTACACGCGTAGAAGAGGCCGTGGGCTCATCTTCATCTGAGAAGGTAAGCAATAAAAGCATCAGCGTAGAAACCTGATTCTGCCAATTGTGCGTTGATATTTTTAATCTATCCAAAAAGTTCTCTCTGATAGTACAGGTTCTTGCTGTTTTCTTAGTATTTTGGAATAAATAGTGTTATATTTAATTTGACAAAAGTGGTTACTCAACGAATTCGGAAATCTTTTGATAGAAAAGTTGAAATCATCTGTTTTATTATACACTTTTGTATAGATTTTGCTATCTATAATGTTAATTTCTAGATCGAGGTAGCCACATTTTGCTTCATGATCAGGTGTGATTTCGATATTCAAAATTCTTTTATGAACAATATCGCTGAGAGTTTTTAGAATGGTTTGTGTGTCTGTGTCATGTATTATTAATATGTCTTCCATGTATCTTAAAGGTTTAATTTGTTTGCTTAGTGCTGTGACATTCAAGGGAAAAAATGTACTCATTGTGGGATAAGGTGAGGTCAGCTATCAAGGGACTCACATTGCTTCCTTGTAGTACTCCAATTTTTGAATGAAAATTTCTCAGTAAATGTACTATGACTATTATTCAATAGGTATTCTTAAAGATACATTATGTCCCTAATGTTGTAATAGCTGTAATTTTTGTACGATAGGTTGCTTGTGTAGAATGTTTTATAATCATTTCTGGCAAAAAAGTCTTTCTTACTGCCTTTCAAAACAAGTTTTTAGATTTTCGCATGTTTTAGATTGGTGAACATACTGGTGAAGTCAACTAAAAATGGTTCGTATGTTTCATTTTTATATTTTGAAACTGTTCACTGACATTTATGTTACCAATTGCCCACTATCCAATATATTGGGCGTCTTTACTTTTCATGGTATTATTGTAGTTGATGAAATGCGTTCTGATGAACGTCAAGAGTTTAGTAAGTGTTAACCAAAGAGGCTCAAGACTGCTAGTATTATAGTAGCCCCTTTGATAGATCGAAGTTTGATGGGTGATTTCTGTACCCTTGGAATAGCATAAATTGCAGACTTGGATCAGATATTTTTATATTATTTCTAGTGCTTAACATTTGGTGTTTTTCAATGACATTGACATGATTTTCAGTACCTGTGTGTATATGCATTACTGCTTTTTTGGATGGTCATTTAGTGAGCAAAAAGTAAATTACTGCCGTAACTTTCTAATTACACCCTTGATACGGTAATTCATTATGGATACATGCAATGTCAGTTTTCTTCAGGCTTTGAACTTTCTCTAGCACATCTCGAGCCTGAAATATAACTTTAATGAATGTTTTACAGAGCTGTGCCACGACTTCTACGTTCATTTCCGTGACACTGTCATTCACATCTCCAACCTTTCGAATACTTTGGCTTTCAAAGCACGAAACAGTGCCCAACCATATCCTCTAAAACCCGACGCGCTCGCATAATTTGTCCCTCAAAAACGAACTGAGTGCTATGTTGCACTGCTGAAGTGGCTTCCGCCAGCCCCTCCTCCATTTTCGCAGAGAGACCCTAAGATTTTTCACTACCCTTTCTATTCCTCCTGTACCCTTACTAGGCTTAAGTCAACACTTATTCTTGCGAGTCCAGTATCCTTCTAAAAGGGCTCTTGTCAGAAAGGGCTTTCAACTACCTACCCATAGAAATTTGAATAGGGACCCAGACAAGCTGATAGAGTTTTGAATGCTGACCACAAATATGAAAACTCAAAGTGCTACGAAGCTGAAGCGACTTAGGAGGGGTCAAATTTTGCATGCAATGCCTCATTGAGAGGGTGCTTTAGTAGTGGTGGCTCATCAACGCGACTACTCGTGCCCGATGCAACGTTCGCCTAGGCTCATCCGTAGTGGTATTCGCGTCCAGGAGGGAGTGATGGATTTGCTCTCCGATGACGTTGGAGTTTTTGCATTTCGTGCTTGCCTTCGATAGGTGGGTAAATTCAAATTTTTATGCTTCCTTATTTTTGCTAACCATAGCCACTGTTTACACCTGTCACCTTACTCCAATCAATCGACCTGGGCGAATTCATAAAAACTTTCTGTATCATCACCATTGAAGAGTACAAGAAAATAAACTGTATTTCAGCATCATAACACTGATGAAACAAAGCAAAAAAGACAAAGCAGACATGGTGTTCACAAACTGCGCACCTTATACATGTTGTTTCTCTTCTACAACCTTAGATGAAGCAGTCGACCTATTATACTTAAACAAATGGTCACCAGGAGTGACAAAAGAGTGCTTATCTACACATGGTGTCTTATACCACGAGCATTACGATAACTCTGTGAAGCTAAGAGCACAGAACATCCGTACGGATGAAACCTTCAGTATTTTATCGCTCTGGGTCATATTGAACTCTACACTGTTCGCAACGGCGCTCGTCCTGACCCGTTTCAATACATTTTTCATGGGGTCAAAAAGGAATCATCCACAAGTTGGATCAGTGATGTCGCACCGGTACTGTAGACCGCAATCTCACAGCCTGTAACCATGTACATATGAAGATCTGAACTAGACTTTTCCAATATACAGTTATACATCGTACTACTAATCCTCAGGTAGAGCTTATTCGGTGGTGTCAGTGTCACGAAAGGATGACCGTAAGTCCACTACAAGATGCATTTTCCGGGTTTACCCTAGCGAAATTTACAAGTTTTGCTCCAGTCGAGATGAGCTCCTTGGTAACTACGCTGGACGTGCCGCTCTGACCGCAAAATTTGGAGCTTTGATGCTCCTAGCGCGAAGATGCTCCTCCTTTTTCTTGCAATGACATGCGGTTTCTCGCCCAACTTGCCGTCGGCATATAGCAAAGGAAGGATGGTGTACCAATGCGTAATCGTTGCACTGCTTTCGACAACACTTTCAACCTGAAGGGATAGCTTCCTCATCTTCATATGGGCATCATAGCTACGTACTCGGTAGGCCTACCTTTATCGCTCCTACTGGTGCTAATGATCGTCTGAAGATTTTAATCGAGTATGGGACTGTCTTGGATCTCTCAATCCCATGTTGCCGGCATAGATCAAGCGTCTTGAAGCGGAGGTTCTCGTTGTGGAATGTCATACCTTGAAAGAAGTTTGTCCTCACATTGGCTGCAAATTAGTCAATTACAAAGGCATATAAACTTTGCCACCATTTTTTCGTGGAGCAGTTCTTTTGTCATTTTTAACTGCGCGGATCGACAAAACTTCACCTTCATCGTCAGTTGCCGTCCATACTCGAATTCGCAGCTTTCTCAGATATTCGTCACCCTAAATCCATCTAAACCTTCTGAACATGCTCGATAACGGGCGATAGCCTTTGAGGAGCTTCTGTAGTGCTCGGTAGCCTTTGTGACCTGATCACAAAAGCGGAATAATTGTTATGCTCACAGTAAGCACAAGATGAAGCACACAGACATACTTGTACATCAGTGACTGCGGAGCTGCCGGAGCTACCTACATTATTATTAAACGTCTGACTCTAAACTTTCATGTTTTGACCTCTACTGTAGCTACAGCGAGTCGATTAATGTGGTGGATATGTTGGCTCGAGTATGGCGATTGCACTGTAATCGATATTCGCGGTCGAATAACGTTTTATCATATTAACCACGTGCAATACAAATGCTGCAGCAAATGTCGAGTTCGACCACGAATTACAACAATATTAAATACAATTCAGAAAAGAAGTTGAGAGAGAGAAATGTAAAATATATTACGAGATAAAGAACCTTTGAGGACTCTTCCATGACGATGGAGGACCCTCGGAGAACCGCTCTTTAGTTCTTCCCAGCTTATTATAGGGTTCTTGGGGGAGAAGCCTTGCCGTGCAGCACCCTTGTTCCGTAGGTCAGATCCCGAGGAGCTTCAGCCGTCACTGCAATAATATCCTGTGGATATGTCTGGAGGCGTCTGCCCCTTTCAACGACAATGTCGGACTCGAATTAGATAATTTATATGCTATATTTGTATATACGTCTATCGAACCCATATTCCCTACAAACGCTCTCACGAAGTACCGCAGCAACTCTTGCGGATACGCCTCGCATCGCGTGTTGCGGCGCTGTCGCCCGCTGAAGCAACGGCAAGAAGTATGGCGTACACCTGCGCAAGTAAAAACGGCATGCTAAATAAACACGTGTCAACGAAGCAATATATATCTCGTTGTTACGTTTATCGTCATCAACGTTGCTCCTGTTTTCTGACTCCAAGTTTTCAGGTGCACTGACGACTATTTGTGATGGCATTGTAACAACTGTTTGAGCTTGAGTCGATCGAGGGCTTTGTCGAGGGTGAGCAGCATGCCCATTCCGTACATTTTTTGCTTTGTTCTTCACTCTCCACGGTTATCGGCGAAAGGAGCACGATCACACAAAAACAACTGTCAAAACACATGCGGAACAAAAACGTACACCTGGACAGGAGTTTCTTAATCGTGATCGATCGCGACTTCGGCCTGCCTGTTCTGGGTCCGGTGTCTAATCATTGGATCATGAACTTTTCAGCCCAATCGGCCGTTCTGTTCGATCACTTCTTGAGTATCAACGGCAGCCAAGTCGACTCACTGTCCATTCCACCGTTTTGGCCCCCCACATGTTTCTATCCGAAGTTCTTTCACAAGAGAAGGATTCTTTCTAATGGTTATTCTATTACAGCACGCCGACACGATGAGGCTTATCGATTTAAATCAACAAAACGACAGAACAACGAACAGTGAAACCAATTTTGGAATTTGCAAAGAAAAGCAGTATACTGCGGTGGTAACCACGGTGACAAGGGAAAATCTGGTGGACGAGATGATTCAGGGGAGACCAGGGGAGACAGCGAGAAGAGTCCTGATGAGAAAAAAATTCAGCTTTGAACGCTGCTTTCCATGCAGTGACAGTTGTAGACCGTGCTCTCCTCTGTGCTGATAACTTCAGACCGAAAACTACGTCTTTGGCGGTCGATCAACCTGTGATCTCTCAGTTCGATCGATCGGTCGTTCCCCTTTTTGCCACGTATTCAAATGACATCAGCGGCGCGTTCTACTTGCAAGGCACGGAGATAAGCCGCTTTATGCGTACTCGCTTTGAATGAAGATTTCGCTTCAAATAGGCCCCACACTTTATCAGACTAACTCCTAGCGAAAGATCGAAAACAAGCAGAGGAAGGATGAAGACGAAAGGGAGCAAAGGAACAGTGAGAAAGGAGAAAACCGGGGTGGGGGGAGGCATCGTTTCGTAGGACTGATCTTTAGGGAGCAGTGTAACCAGTAAGAGACGTGTCATCAGTAAATTTGTTCAAAAATTTGGTCTACAACGAACTACTGCTTAAAATTAAACATTATGAAACAGGTTACATGGAACTTACAAAACTACAATGAAGACAGAGAGTGAGGACTCAAAAAATTATGTGTACACAGTCAATCGTGAGAGAGTCAACTTCAGAGCAGCACCTTATGTATTTTGCATTAGAGGGCCGGCAATTAGTTTATTTCAACTGTAATTGCTTTTGTATAAATTTGTATAAAAAAGAAGAGACGACAATTTGGAAGTGTCGAACAAAACCATATTCTCAGAAGAATCCTCAGTAAAAGGGACGCCCTCTCGCACTTTCAAGGAGGCATTTCTTCTACCAGACTTTGTCTTTCACAACAGAGTTCGCCTCCCAGCGTCGACTTCGCCGAAAAATGACTGAGGTGTAGGGTAACAAGAATGATAGCAAAGTAAAGGAAAATAGTAAAGTGATGCTCATCGTATCCTATTACTGCGGTATAATCGAAATTACGTGGTGCTCGTGTCGGCTTTCGTGGTGAAAATTCCACCGGTCAGCACCGAAAATCAGAATGGATGATACAACAGAATAACCCTTACCACTGAGCCTAAGGACTTCGTTGAATTCACCTCTTCACGAGGTCGTGCCTTAGCTAGAATCGCCAAGGTCGGTCGCGTCGCCGTTCAGCCAGCCGCACAAATTGTCGCGTGCCTTCCCCGAGCCAGAGGCCACATAAGCCTGCCGTATCACATGATGGGCGGCAGTGGGTCGATCGGAATTGCTCTTAAGCAGTAATGTTAAGTTCCAGTGATAATGAGCAATGTTCACAGAAAAGAGCCTGTGAACAATACTCATTATCACTGGAACATAACATTACTGCTCACCTTCTTTAGCACGTGTCCCTATGGGATTTGCCTCTCTGTAGCTTCACCCATTCGCTAAGATACTCCATTACCCATCTTCGGTCCTTTGCACGAAAACCGATAATGTCGACAACTTGTTCAGTGCTTTTGTATCCACAATTAAAGTTGTCTAATCGTACTTTCCCTTTATGTATGATAGGACTTGTTCAGTCTTAACCCTAAACATTTGATTAATAGTTTTTGTTCATATATACTGGTGTGCAAAACCTAGCGACGAAAGCAACTTTCGATCACTGTGCCTCTGCCAGACAACATAGCTCGATGAAATTCATATCATATCAAGAGAGATCCTTGACGATATTGCACAAAAAGCAGCTGGCAGAAACTCGGAATAAGACGAATAGTTATGACATTTTTATTGAACCACGTCGATTAAACATAAGTCTTCACGATTCATTCTGGTACTACAAAAGAAGTTGCACGGATAATAATAGGGTGTGTGATCATCACGGACAGCGATACATGCTCTGCAACGCGATACCCATGCTCTTCACGAAGTTGTTAATGAGTTCCTGTGGTAGGGCTTTCCACTCCTCAGTTAAGACATTTGACACTTGCTAACTTGTCATTGTTGCATTTGGTCGTGCTGCAATGCGTCTACCCAGTGCATTCCACACGTGCTCGATGGGATTCAGGTCGGGGTAACGGACGGGCCGCTCCCTTCGCCGGATATCCTCTCGTTCTAGAAACTCCTCCACCTGTGCTGTTCGATGCCGTCGCGCATGTCATTCATGAAAGCGAAGTTGTGGCTGATTGCAGCTCTGAAAAGACGGACATGATGTAGGAGAACCTCGTCACGTAACGCTGATTGGTGAGGGCTCCTGCTCAAAAATCTGGTGGTCAGTACAGCCATGCAACATGATGCGTACCCATACCATAACACTTCGGCTACTGGAACGATCACGTTAGACAGTGTTTCCGAGATAGTTGCGTGCTCCCACCTCTCCATATGAGGATGCGTCGAGATCACGCTCAGACCGAACTTGCTCTCATCCAAAAAGAGCACACGGCTCCATTCCTCATCGGTCCATTCGCCATGCTCCTGGCACCACCGTAAATGGTCTCGCCGATGGGCGGGGGTCAAAGGAAGACAGCGTAACGGTCGTCGGGCCTAGAGACCACCCCCATGCAGTCGTGTTGCCACAGTAGTGCGTTAGATGGCTTGCCATAGAGTCCTGTTTAAAGTCGTTACAATAGCCGAAGCCGACTGACGAGGATCTCTTCCTGCCTGCTGCACAATGTCGCGGTCGTCCCTTGGTGTAGTCGTCCTTGGTCGACCACCTCCTCGTCTTCGAGCAGCAGTACCGATGGTTCGGAACGCTCTCCATGCACGTGAAACAACGTTGTGAGCGTTACTGAGCTCCTGGGCTACACTAGTCATGGTTCGACCTTCGTCGAGTTTCCCTATGATCCTTCCTCGAAGGAAGTAATCCAGATGTTTTCTTCGGGACATGATGTATCGAAGGATACTACCACAGTTCTTTGCAGCTACTCGTCGATTGAGAAAAAATTTTCATATCCATAGACTGCCTCGATTTGGGTTTGGGCGGTCGGGTATTTGGCACTTTATTCAAGCTCTTCTTCCACCGAAAAAAGTCTAGTTCCCTGTGGCATTCCATAGGCGAGTGGCAATATGCTCCCACACTTTCATTTACTTCCACCCAGTCATTAGTGTTTTATGTTACTTTATCCATCTCGTCCCTGAGTTTTGCACACCAGTGTATTTAAATATAATGTAAGCAATTTCGGTTTTGGCTCCGTCTCCCTCGTGAACAGCATGGGTATGTTTCTCTCTTTTATGCGGCTTTTTTCACTTTTTCGGAACCAGATTACGAGTTTTTGGCTCATGCGCCTCGCACGCCGTTGAAATTTTCTTGAACAGTGATCATTTCTACCGGTTTTTCCTTGTCTCTATGCCACGACGGGACGCGTTGATTTTTGCCGCAGGAACCGCCCTTCTGAAAGCACGCCCCGCCCATTGCGCTTTCGCCTCTTTCATGCCTTAGAGAGACTCGTCGCTGACCTTACCTCATTTTTCCCACCTTTAGTATCATTATGGAACTCAATTGACCATTTTTGGTCTGCCAACGAAAGGCCTACATCTCGGCGCACGCCAAGCCCACCATGGGCGAATCATGGCATGCTTTATGAGTGCTTCTTGTTTCCTGTTCGATATATGCCACTATGAACCAGCATAAGAGGGTGCTCGAGGTGTCGGCACCTCATAACCATTTCTAGCGACCATGCGTGTAGCTAAACGTTTTGAGTCCTGTCGCTCCAGTGCACATACTGGTTACTGTAGTTAGCATGTTTTTAACAGCAGCACGTTTCACTGTAGCAGGATGAGGTGATGTAGCATGAATCAAGATGTTCTTACAGCTAGGTTTGTGGTACTATTTTACGAACAATGCCATTAGACAAATTGACTTGATTGTAAAGGTGAATGGTGACCAGCCGCGTTTGGGTATTTCCCAAATTAAAAAGAACCGAAAGGGGTCGGGAGAGGAAAAGATGGGAAGAGATGACTGTTTGAAAAGCATTCTAGGTTAAAAGCGGTAATCGATAAAGGAACCCGGATTCAAAAGCGCGACGATATGGTCTGTATTTGCATCTCCCGCACATCTCTTCCAACTGCAACATCACCTTTCTGTGTCGCTAGCTGTAGAAGATGCCATTTGTTGCTCCGTATGGTGTATTTCATTCCTTCGTGATGATGTGAAATAAGTGAGCCAACAAACAGTAGCAATCAAGTGGAACAGTAATGGGAGAGTAAGCCAAAAGATAAGAAAAAAGGTGTTCGTGGTATTCATCGAATACACACCCGACTTCTTAGCAAGCTGTCCTGTTTACAACTTCTGCGACCTAGCGGACCGTAAGCATTACGATAGGACTTACCGTATGCCAAACCTGCCATCTGCTGGTGTTTTAAATACGCTACTTCGCAAACATTCCCCAACTCGAGTCATGATGCGTCACTTATTCAGTCCATTGGTATAACTATCTTAAGCATGCCTATTCAAAATTTCAGTTAAGGCTTGTAGAGCTTGATCGTCGGACGTATGTAAGAAGTGATGTCACGACTCCATTACACACTCGCTCCATAGTTTAATTCTTCAATCTCTATATTTTCATTAATAAAGGTTTTGCGAACTGAACATTATGTGCAATCTGAGAGTTACTATTTATATAAGCGATTCCTTGTTTATGTTATGAAAATATACCATTCTGTAAAAAATGAGTGACCTTGAACTCCAAACGATGCGGGGAAACTCTGCGAGCGCAGCATCGTCGTAACTGGCCTACTCAGGCTTTTCTCATACGCTGTGAGGCCGAGTGGCGACACGCTTTAGTAGACCATTATCTTTTCATTTGGATACGAGTCTAATCGCAGATTATGCACCTGCCTCTTCCGCGGCCCACGCCACTGCCTGAAAAGGAAAAGATACCCCATTCTCCAGACGTATTCACACCCAGTTAATGAATAACTCCTCCGAATGAAGAGCCCCGAATGACACGCAAACTACCCAATATGATAGCGACCATGAGCAGAGCCAATGCTACAACCTCTATCAGGGGGGGGGGGTCATGAAAAACGTCACGTTTATCTATTGCCGCGTTGCTACTCTGGTAACAGTTCACTTTTCGTGAGACTGAATTTGATTATCACTGTGGCGTAATGATGGTAGCTGCTTCTATTGTTCGGATACCATAGTAAACCCATCCAAGGACGGGAAGCGCGTCCATTTCCAGACGAGAGTTAGGGTCGGCCAGGGCATCGGCTTTATGCGCTAGCATTAGCCTGTCGCGTACTGAGGGTGGGATCGCACTTTTCGCTCGAAGACACCTTTACTCGACTCTTTGGTAAAGATAATCGAGACTCAGCTGCCACATTTGTATGTAAGCAAACCAACAAACCAACGGTGGCAACTGCGCAGGAAAATGGCTGTAAAGTATCAGCTCAAGACGTGGCTTCACACAGTAGTGTGGAGTGCACCGCTCTGCTCATGCTCAAGAGTGTTGAGTTGAACGGTTCACCTTGCGACCCGTACTCTTTGTGATTTGCAGCACCACGACTTTGAAAGCCACACATCGCAAGGCGGTTGAAGCGCACGGTTACCACTGCATCATCACGTACCCTGCAGTTCATACTTTTCGAGCAAAATTTACTGTTAGCGAGACACAACAAACAGCAGCTGGACTTAGTGGCTTTTTATTATCTCCCTAATGCCTCGATTCCCTTGGAAACATATTCGTCGTAGGGTCGCATAATCTCATCCCCTATTGCTTCCATCTTTACATACCTCAGGGCAGTTTGAGCCAAAAAGAGTGGATTTTGTCTAGCGACTTCAGGGTGTATTTCGATTCACAATCATGTATTTTATGAAACGAGTAGTCTTTGTTCTTCAGCTTACTCAATAATATTATTACCAGTACACAGCGGAAAGTTAATAATTTCAACAGCTGTGATAAACTATCTGACCGCATTACTCAAAGGAGTCGTTCACGGCTATTTGAGTTTGCTACACATATAGTTCTTCTGTATTTGTATTTGGTTACTGCGGGTCGCAAGCAAAGCTTCACACAAAATCCAAAATCAAGCCAAGGTAGCCGTCGCGTGATCGGTGACACAGGGCAGGAATCATTTGAACATTGGGGGCGAAACTCTGGACTGCGCTTCTACCCTTCTCAAACTTTTGAAATGTGTCGAATTGAGACAAGTTGCTGTTCTTTCAGATTTTTGATTTCTGCGTTGAAACAAATGATATCTATGGTGCTATTCGTGTTGCTGTTCGAGTACTGTATCTGATGTAATGATTTCAAGAGAAACTAATCTGTGGAATTTTCGTGAACGAATCTTTCAAGCTCGAAAAGTTTGGCAAAGTTGGGTAAGATGTAATCCGACATTGGCCCCTGTGCAGGCACTACTGGTAGTAATTGGCTTAGCTATCCGATCGCACCAGGCTTTCCGATTACTGAATAACTCCCAGTGGGATGCGATGCATAACGATCCTGACTGAGCGCTATTCGGATGGATGTGTGGCCAGCCTGCCTGATAATGATGCGCATGCCTTGCATCCCACTCAGCTTGAAATTAGCCACATCCATGGCCAATGTGGTATCCTCGTGCGATTGTCTTCGTTAGAATCCACCGTGTCTCATATTCAATACACATTCTACAAAAGAGGGAATTAAAGTGAACTTGTTTGCAATTCTGAGCAATTTTCAAAATAAACTTTCGACATTAGGTATTAAGAGCAGAAAGTCATTAGTTGGTACAATACAAATGCCAGCAAAGGAAAAACTCATGTTGCTTGATAAATTTTAAAATATCAAAAGAATTTATGTGCAGGATGTGTGGCAGACGTTAGAAGCTGACATCGACGTGAAAGTGCAAGATTGGAAGTTGGAATTTTTGACCTGAAAATATTCTCTTACTGGAAAACTGCTTCCATTTCCTCCTGGGATATCACGCGCTCTTGAAGGGATCGTGCACGGGAAAATGAGTTTCTGTTGCCCATATATTCATGTTGATCTTGCCCAATAAGGGCCGTAGGCAAGCTTTCACGCGAAAAGGTGAGAATCCGGATAAGAAACGGCTCCTTAGAGGGCGAGGCCACTGACTGAATGACTCCCTCGTCGTCCGCCGCCGTCGGAGACAAGTGGGAACAGAAACTAAGTGAACAGTCCCACTCTCCGTCTGCGACCACGGCGGACAACAGGGCGGGCACTTACTCCGAGGCCCCGCCCACTCGACCACTACTTTGAGGAGCTATATCTTGGCCAGATTCTCACTTTCTCGCATGAAACTTCGCATGCGGCCCTTATTAAGCAAATGCATCATAAATATGTAAGTAACAGGGAAACTCACTTTCCGTGCACGATTCCTTTTAGCCGCCGAGTTTAACTTCTATAGCCTCGTCTCCACTACACCATTATAACCCCAGTGCTTGCGTCGTTCCATATTTCTTCAGCATTTCGAAAACGGCTCGCTCGTGCCAGTGTGCTGCCACCGGCCGCGAATCGTACGCGGCTACGAGTGGACTTGAAGTTTGTAATCTGTACCTCTACTCAGACGACGAGAATGCAGTGTTAGGAAGAACGACGGCTGATTTGCGTTGACCTGATCAAGCACTATGGGTGTAGGCCAAGGCACTTGAGATGGGTTTAGCCGCACGACAAGTACTTTGCTGCTTCCGTCGTGGATTACCTGGGTCAAGTGTAGCGTTGAGTAAAATTTTTGAGAAATGATTCCTCACCCCGCCTCTTTCCATAACTGATGTTGGGTATATAAAATGGTCACCCGAAGAAGTTCGTCATTCGGTGGTTACAATATAGTTGCTTACCAGGGAAGAGCTTCAAGTTCCCATGGAACTTTGAAATGAGACCTAAGTGGATCAACAGGGTTTCAAATGCTGATTACATATATGAAAAGCGGAACACAACATGCGGCTCTGTAGCGAGTTAGGAGGGGACAAATTTGCTTACACTTACTAATCGGCGAGGCACATTGCTTGGAGTAGCGCACCAACGGAGGCTAACTGTGTAAGCAGCGATGATCGCAGTGGGTCAATGCGTTTCGCTTCAGAACGTAATTTTGTGGTTTTAGTTCTCATATTTTTTCAATCAGCATTCGAGACCCTGTCGATCCAGATAGGTCTCATTTCAAAATTCCATGGAATGTTAAAACCTCTTCCTAATTAGTACAAAGTATAATTACCAATCGACGACCTTCATCCAGATCAAATTGTAGTCAGTCCAAATACTGCTGAAAACGAGGTGGTCGGTGAGGCTTATTTAAGAAATTTCCAAGAAAAATGACTCTCCCTTCTTTCCAACTCAAAATACGCCCCCTCCCCACCGTTATGGAATTCTTCTTCCTGTGTCTAGAAAACTGCGCGCGAGGTCGCGAACTCCGACAACCTTGACCTAATTCGGGCATCCCGGTCTACGATATGGACTACACTTATTTAATAGGACACCGTGATGAGTACATACCTCGAAAGTATTATCAGGAGCAGTATCAAGGTCTGTCGGCTATATCTGGGAGACACAGCCACAGAGGAATAAAATCGTTGAGCTCAATAAATCCTTCATTTGACTCAGATATATTTTTGGTTTATAGCAACAATGCAAAAAGAAGGGAAAGGATTGCAGCGCAGTTAGCACGCAAAAGCAGTCGCACTTCATGAATGGATTGCTTGGATTCAATATCAATCTAACAACTGGATGAAAAATAGTTATGCTTCTACGAGATTAAAATAATTGAAAGTAGATAACATGTAACAGAAGTAACATAAAAGTTATTAAAAATCTTCCCTCCGAACCAATAGAGCGTAGTTGGCACGAGATTGCTCACCGATCGGCTCACAGTCGCATATTCGCGATTCTTGCAACGACACTGTTTTGGGAACAGTTCTTGCCGAACCATCTCCCTATATTCTAAGGAGTCGAAGACCAGTGCTCTAGACATACCGGCCGCAATTTCTCATAATAGCGCCATGAAAGCGCTAGCAGAAAACAGCTTCTCAGTTGTCATTGGCATCGATGTGGGTGGGTTTATGATTTGCTGGCCAGCTTCAGCAAGAAGTGTTTAAACCACACGTTCAACATCTGTACAACAAGGTCTCGCTCCAAAGTCTATGTTTACATCAATCGATTCTTACACGACAGCACAACAACGAAACAAGCGAACCAAACCGCGTCACGAATATCCAGGCATTTCTAGGTAACACCATTTGTGGAGCCTTGAAGACAGAAGCCTCAGTTTGCGTAAAATGGCGCTTAAAGGAACCGGAATTGGTCCGAAGAAAGAGGAAGATGCAAGAAATGATCATTTTGTAACGAATATTCAAGGTTAGAAGCAATAATCGGTGGAAAAACTTGGATTTAAAAGCGCGACGCTGTGGTATGTATTCGCATCACATTGGCATCACTTCGAACTGCACACACTGATTGAGTGTCCGTTGTAGAAATGTCTTTTACTGTTTCGTAAAGTGTGTTTCATTCATTTGTGATGATGTGAAATAGATGAAACAACACACAGCGACAAACAAGTAAAACAATTGAATGAAGAATATGCGAAAGCTTGAGAAAAAAGTGTGACTGCAATTAAAACCTAATGAATTCGCTCTCGACGTCTGCCAAGGTGTCGTGTGTGCATTGCGGCAACTAGAAGCCACCGTAATCTCATACCGTAAACCGAAATTGCCCGCCCCAGTGTCTTTTAGGCTTACGTGCACGAGGTCAATAGAAGAGGGTGATATAGAAATGGAGACACCATATGGCACTAAGCAGGAACTTATGATGCTCAGCAGATTTGCGCTAGGTTCGACCCCTGTTTCTGAGAAGACTTTTTTCGAAATTCGAGGCTACTGAAGGTAAGACGTGTGTATCGAAAAGCTACTGGATCATCGGATGCCCTCTATGCCTCTCTGACAATCGCAGCATTTCATAATGCATGAAATTCACAACTTTGGCGGTGGTGCGATCTTTCTCGTTCCAGTCGTAGGACCGTGAACCCATTTTTCTTGGTGAAAGATATCCGCGGAAGGGAGTATCGTTTTAGAAGAGGATCACTATTCTGACTATACAACGCCCTGCGATTGAAACGGATTTCTCATTGGTTTTATTACCCTACATACTTAATATTCCTATCACAAATATGAAATTCATTGTAGGACACTATAACGCCAATGTAGCATGACGGCGCTGGCGCCGGACTAGGGCAATGCGATAGGGCAATATAAAGATTAGAGAGCAAAGATATCACGATAGAAGTCATAATAATTAAAAAGTCACCCAACGCGCGAAAACAAATACGATGAAACAAAAGTAAAACAATGAAATCCGCACGAAGGATCAGCTGATTATAAGATGAAATCTTCCTACAGTGATTCAGGCAACGAGTGCGCGCAATTTAGCCATCTGAGGCTCGGTTTGTTCAAGATGGCGGAGAGGGGTGTTCAAAATTTTCAAACGGTGGCCGTCATCTTGATTACTTGTTTTGTTTGCGTGTAAGACACATTCAGTCGCCGCACGGTGGGTACAGTTTTTGCCCTAGAGGAGACAGCTACATATCTATCCGCATAGTGTACTGCGATCTCATAAGATCTTCCTTATCGCGAAGCCTTTAAGCTACCAACAGGACGCACGCGGTCACGACTTCTAACCAAGGAAGGGAACTAGAGTTGGTGGATGTTTCATCCATGTATTTCTTCATATTCCACAAAAGGACAATCTACCTCTCGTACTGCCCTTTTTATAATATTTCAATGCAGCTGCTCATGAAGTGCGAAATAGTGTGACTAAATATGTTCAACAATAGTGTCTATTGACAAATAATTATGAGCATCCATGATAATTAAAGGAATCGTCCACGGAAAACGAGTTTTTGTGTTACCCATATATTTATGTTGTACTTGCCTAATGTTGGCCTAATGCAAAATTTCACGCGAAAAAATGTGAATCTGGCTGCGATACAGCACCACAAAGTGCGGTCCCAGTGGGCGGGGCCTCCGTGTAAAAGCCTCGTCCCGTCTTCCGCCGCCGTTGGGAACGGAGAGTGGGACTGTTTACGTAACCTCCTGTTCCTACAATGTGTCTCAGACCACGGCGGACGCGGTACGAGGCTTTTACACGGAGGCCCCGCCCACTGGGACCGCACTTTGTGGTGGTGTATCTCAGCCAGATTCACATTTTTTCGCGTGAAATTTTGCATGAGGCCAAAATTAGGCAAGTGCACATAAATATATGGGTAACACAAAAACTCATTTTCCGTGGACGATTCCTTTAACGTGAAGCGTTTTTATTTCATATGCATTTTGTAAAATCTATTTGCTCAGTGCTAGCCCATTAGACCGTGTTCAAAAGATGAATTAGTGGTGTGTCGAATTTGAAAGCTTGCCTGCTGTGGTATTACTGTAGCACAGAATTCGTGAATTGACAGCTTAGAAAGGTAGAAAAACAATCTTTTCCTTTAGATATACATCTGTATGATGGATGTGCTAAAAGACTATTCAACTATGCCACCACGCAACGCGAAATGAGTCGCAGCACCAACGAGCGCTTGGGTTGTGCCATTAGGGCAGAAAATTCCCGTTGCGACTTTTTGCATGCGACGCGATGGTGCGAGCTATGCGCCTTCCATTAAATGGGCCCTCAAGCAATAGTGGTTCTCTACGCCTTATTCTAGGTGCACTCGCGTCAAGACTCAACTAGTACGCCACCCCTATCCCTCATCATTTCGCCGAAAGCGGGCCAGCCACGGGAATTTTCTGTCCCAATGGCAGACGACCCCGGGCGCCATCTTGGCCCGATGTGTATTGGCCGTGCGCTAGCGGGCGTGGTCGCCCCTTCCTCGTCTTACCTGCAGGGTACACCGAGATTCGAGGATTCTTCGTCAGGGGGGTCGTATTTGACCGATTATGAGTGTGGGGGATAGCTCCAAAGGTCAACGATGAGCACTAAAATCTAAATTCTTTGTGTAGAAGAGAAGAAAAAGGTATTTCACCGCAAATCCGTGTGGCAAAATGTAAAATAAATATATTTTCGCCTCAGAAAAGGATATATAGCAGCAAAACACATGTACCTATGCAATCCGGCAGCAGTTACTGGCTTTGCAGAGGTCAAAAAGAAGGGAGGGAGGGGTCGTATTCGGTACCCCAAAGGGGGCAGGAGATCTTACTAAAGCCGCTATTTTTCCCGACCCCTGGGAGTGCCCTGCTTACCTGACCTAGTCGTACAGTCTAGCGTCACTCGAATGCAATTTGGCCTATGCGGTGACTGGTGGGGACCAGTCGCTTGCACAAACCCTTTTTATCCACCCACAAAAGTTTAATACCATTTGAGCGGACTCAAAGGGATGGGAGGCTTAGCTGATTTCGGTGAGCGCTGATCAGGGATTTTGTGCCATGATCATGATTGGGGAGGAAGGGGGTGACGCTGTATATCAATTATTAGGAGGTGCATGTTCCTTAACAAGTCAGTGAAAGTTCCTTATTAGCACCTGGACCAGGTCGCCGGCGAAGACGCAAAGACTGGCTTTTCCCTCGTGGGTAAGATAAGGGCCCATTTTCATGTGGAAGCTTTTGTATTTCCCACTGATCTCCGAAGGCTTCTGATAATGGTGCAGTCAAACCAAAGCCTTTCATGCCAAATAATTATAGAACTGTCTATTTATTTATCACACATTGTAGTTGTTTGAAATGGTGGTGCATTCCAAACCAAAGACACTTATGCCAAATTCATGAACTGATCCACCATAACTTCATAGAATCTGGCGAATCTATTACTACTGAAAAGTATTGTGAGGACCCTTCGCGAAATGCATCGCAAACTACAGATTACGGGCCCAGTATTGGCTGATGGTGAAAAACTTATCCATCTTTACGATGACGCACGCCAAACAATCCTGAAGAAGTTGAATGAGCTGGGCTACAAGACCCTGCGCATCTACCATACTCATCAGACCTGGGTCCACCGTTTACCATTTATTCGAGCATCTAAACAGTCGCATGCGAAGTTACAAGTCGAAAACCACAGAAGCTTTCCGAGCGACTCAATACATATTATAGCAGACACGGTGCCTTTATCAGGTGCGTGCAGTCCCGACTCGTTAGAAATGTTCAGAAATGGAGGGTAAACGTTTAACTTCCTCAGTTCAATTCACATTAAGCATGTTAGTACTTATGTTCTGATTTATTTCATTCAAACCAGCTATAGTGTGATAAATAATTAGACAAACAGAATAGCCATAGACTACAGCACCGCCACGATGCTGTCGAGACCGACCGCTGCAAAGTTCTCCTTTGTCCAGCCATTGTGCATAACGTCACCGATTGTCCTACAGAAGCCGGTTCTCATCACATATCACGGTGTGGTTCAGGAATTAGTCCGAAGAAGAGTTTTCAAAAAAATGGTGTGGATCCCCATTCTGCCTATAAACTCTAGAAAATTCAAATTTCATTTTAGGACAAAGTTACAATGTGTGAACAGGGTGAAAAGAAGGCTTCGACATAGTATAGGCAACCCCAGCGAATAGCTAAAAATAACTATTCAGAAAGTGGAACATTCGAAACCACAAGCACTACTGTGAAATTGCCAAATTAGCTCTGTTCTATCTCTCCAGACGAAATTCAGAGAATAAATCTCCATACGATAGTATGGACAGTGCTTCTTGCTATGAAGATCTCCGAGCTTCCTCTGATATCCCAAATATGTGACCCGGACTTCATGGCATAATGTGTACCAGAATGTTTTTGAAGCAGAGTCATAGGTATTAGGTTGATTCATAATAAATCGGACAAATTGACCAATTTTAATCATTGTCGTACAACTTTTTTACGACAACAGGGATTCACTTGAAATATACTCCATCTTTATCGATGACCTTCTGCCACGGTATAGGCAGATCATGGATGCCCTTGCTCCAGAAGGCCGGAAGCTGGAGCTCGAAGAAGTTGTCGAGTGCCGCCTTGACCTCGTCGCGAGTTTTGAAGTCTTGGCCGTCCAGGTGGCGTTGGCTGTAGGAGAAAAGGTGGAAATCTGAAGGGGCCAGGTCTGGGGAGTACGGTGGGTATAGAAGTACGGTCCAACAGTACGACAGCAGCTCGGCCTTGGTCGATCTTGCGAAGTGCGGTCTGTGGAAGTAGACACGTTGTCGTGCTGGAAGTAGACATGTGACCGCCGCCGTAGCGAACTTTGGACATTGGCCTTCAATTCTCGTGATTGACGAACGTAGACGTCGGCGGATACTGTGGTACCTTCGTCGAGCAGCTCCCAGTACTCTACGCCGTGTACGCTCCACCAACCACGGTTTCGTCTTCGATGGAATAGTCGCCTGACGCAAACTTCGAATGCTACAACTACAGTGTACTTCTGCCGGGGGCATGCTCCTTGTGAACTTCTATCAGACGTCTGCCGATATCCGCGGGTTCCTGGCCAGATAGCGATATAAATAGTATGACGTTGCGGATGTGGTCTCTGGACCGCTTGAAATCGTGCGGCACTGTGGCGGAATGAATTTACTTTGGAGTGATTATTTTGCGATACTTTGAAGAGCTTTTCATACTCATTCCAACGCTACCTCGCGCGTCCATTTTCGTTAATTCGTTACTGAGTTATGATCTCTAGAAATCATCACTACCATTTGTCCGATTTATTATGAATCAACCTAATAGAAATGGGCGGTAGCCGATATAGTGTATGTAGTGCTGCATCTCTCGAGTCGTCTATTTTTGAGCACTAGCAAAGTTCGTATAGGAAAGGGAGGTGACTTGTGCCGCCCCCTTTTCTCAACTGCATCGGCCATTTTACTAAAGCACGGGAAGGCCTTGATGTTTCTCAATCTGCAGGGCTGAGTAATTTTGGCACAGTTTCGAATATTGATCTCCCTATAGATTTCTCGTACCCATCCATCGAAAAAAAGATTAGTTTTTGGCGTTAATCAATCCTTTACTGGGGGTCGCGAATTCACCCACCCCGAAGGGATAGAAGGATGATTAACTTGGGGGGGGGGGGGTGGATGGGGCGATGACTGGGGCAAGTTGAGCGGGAGAGATTTCTGCGTGGTTGGGAGGTTTCGCGTAGACATGAAAAGCTGCTGCACAGGAATCTATTCGTCCAAACTAACATGAGGTGTGCAGTCGTGAAGGCTCCAGATTGAAAACCAGTCACTAAATTCTCATCACAGAAGCGGACGAAGTTGGGGTGAAATGAAGAGGCTCTCGGATGCCGACTTTATCTATTGATTTTGATCCAGCCGGTATTTTGAATAACATACAGTCCATTTCGGAGCAAATGATAGAGCGCGGCCTACGAACTTGGGTAAGCGTTTATCAAACTCTCTTACTCCGCCACACACTCTCACTCTTGTCACGCACACTCACTCTCACCACTCACCCATGTCGGTAGGCCACGCCCTATCAGGCGCTCCAGAATGGAGTATAAATCAAGCGACACCTTCGCTTCTGTTGATAGTGTGTGTGCCCTTGGACCTTGCCAAAGTTTGCTTTGCGATTTACCATTTTAACTTCGATAGTGGGGAAAGACGTATAATCCATCAAATGAAGACCAAATCGTCCTTTTCATCAAGGCGCGTCTTCTTTTTTAGCGCTTTAGCCAGCGCTGTAATGTGCGAAGTTTATGCAACAATGTCTGGTGAGATTCAGTTCAAAAACAGGAAAATTTCATTTTTTGATATTAGATATGTATGCACATATACTTCTTTCACTAGAACTTCGGAGTTATGCTAGAAGGAATGTTCAGAAGGAAAATGTAGAGGATAGCCTTGTGCACTTAGAATCATTCTAAAACCAGCCTAATGTAAACCACTGACAACTGACATTCACAATGGAACACTGAACACAAGGACCCAGCTAAAGGTTGAGACACGAGCTAAGGTTGGTGAGCGTCAGGACTGTCCAACAAGATCACTGAGCCACGCGAATAGCGTGCCGCACTATTCAAGCGCCCTATTGGTATCTGAGCGAATCGGCAGTGTGCAAGGGGCGTGGCCGTCGCCTCCTCGCGTGACCTGTTCTGGTTGGACAGGGGTGCGTGAAATTGATACAGAAAAATCACGTTGCGGCGTTCACTTTGTGACTTGATGAGTGCGAGCTACGAGCGCTGTGTTGGTTGGGTCGTAAAAGCGCGGCCTGTGGTCTTATCACGATTCCGCAGTACGGCGTGTTGCTCCGCAGTTCATCAGCCGGGCGAGTTGCCGACGAGGGCGGGTCAACGACCGATTCGCTGACGGCTGATATAGCCTCTCCGTCATCTGCAGTCCAACCCCTGCTAGTGACGCAGAGGCGCGAGAGAAAAATGGGGTGGCCGGCTTTTTCGCCGTTTTGCTTCGTTCTTTCTCTACTGCTGCACTGGTAGGCACCACTACTTCCATATTCCATAGTCTGCCAAATTTACCCCTTTCGCTTTCTTCAAAGCGAGGGCCGTGACTCACGCCTTATTTAGGCGTAATCGCTTTAGACCCGATAATACAGCGTTCGTGGCCCACTCTCTCGCGTAGCATGCCACGAGCGGCTACGCAGATTTTTTGTCCTATGGCACACACCGAGCTGGATAGTCTGGCGCACACTCGAACTCAGGCCGACGAATCAAACGAAAGATGTTATGCTCTGTAGATGCACTGCTGGAAACAACACAAGTGGGCGGCCAGCAAAGTGATAGGGCTGATTGCCTGCTAAAGTATTAGGCTGAACCATAATTTCTGTCACACAACGACAAAAAATTTCAAATTTATTTTTCTTAATTTGTGTCTAACTTCAGTCAGCAAAATATGTACCATTAAAATCAACATTATATTGCCAGCGAATAGGGAGATAATAGATGCTTTGCTTATAGAAGTCTGGGGATTTCTGGTCGAAGAAAATCTGGAGGTCGATTTTGAGATCATCGTCATCTTTGAGCTGCCGTCCGTCGAGGAAGTGGGTCAGAGATCGGAATAGGTGGTAGTCAGTTGGGGCTATGTCCGAAGATTACGGTGGGTGGGGGAGCTTCGTCCAACCAAGGTTCTGGATCCTTTGACACGCCAACTTTGCCACATGTGAGCGAGCGTCGTCGTATAGGAAGAAGTCTCGGTCCATTTTTCCGGCACGTTTTGCAGCTACGGTGTCCAATTGCCTGCAGTAGAGATCGGCAGTGAATGTGGTATGTGTTGGATGGTAACAGTTACTTCTTTTTTGAAAATTAAAAAATTTTCTCTTCGCAATTTTCTGAAATTTTTTTCTGTTTCAATTTGAGTCGCTCGAGCCATCGGGTTGCCGTTATATGTGAGACAGTACCTGAGCCCATCGACTGGTTGATTCGGTTAGTGGCCTTGCATGCTGAGGAACCGGGGCGGTGGAATGTCGTGAATTTCGCCCCTCTCGCGAAATTGTCGTAGATCCACTGCTAGTTGAAGCCATAGAGAATATGAATGTGTTAATCAGTAGTGCTTTATACTTTATACTTTATACTCACTCGCTTTATATATGCCCACTACCAAATATTCCAGAAGCCTATACAGTTTTCCCCAAGAAAAATAAAAAGTGTGACAGAAGTTATGATTCAACCTAATAGTAGGATAGTAAGAGACATGGCTGGTACTGAGATACTCTACATAAATGTGTGCGTGTAATATAAGTGAAGCAGATTAAAATATTCACTGCACGGAATCTAGACATTGCGGAGCCAAGTGAGGGGACAATGTCGAATGAAGTGACCCAGAAGAGGCCAAAATGTGCCAGAGGCTACTCGAATCTCAGATGAGCAAGCATGTTGACAATTCATACGAATGTCATTTTTTTATTTTTGAGCGGAAGAAATGCTAAATTCCTTCCTTAGGTGACTGCATGTAATGAAATGCGGGGTTCAAAGACAGTAATAGGGGTAATGTGAGTGATGGCAACTCCTATAGTTGTCACGCAAATGAAAGCTAGAGATCTAAAAATACTTGTGTGGCGAAGTTTCCATTGAAAAAAAGTGCCTCAGGGCTTTATAAGAGCCGTTTTCTTCAACAGCTATCACTTGTTTTATGGCAGCCCGCGCCTTTTTCAGGGCGACTCGCCCCTTTTAAGAATGAACGGAGGGAGGAGGGCATTATTCTTGGGTTTTTGACCGTTTATTCCGGTTATTTCTTCACTTTCGTTCTACTGAGCACCTCGACCTTCCTAATTAGTGATTCTTCCGTATTCGGTCCGAGTTACCCTATCACTACCTTTGATATAATGATCTTCGAGGGTTATAAATCACGTAAATTTCGTGTGTGATGCTGACCAGAAGGACCACTTGTCCCTCTGCTTTTGATTTGATTGTTTCTCTGATGCTAGGCCTGGAAATAGGAAACTGCCAGCATACCGTGAGATACTCATATGTATGTAGCTAGTGTTTTTCTCCGTTAATACACCTGCTGCTACCAGATGTCATGCCTGTAGTCTTGTAAAATATATTCGATTACTGGATAACATCTGGTCAAGCTCCTACTTTCCTTGAGAGCAAGTTCAGTACTAAATCACCTGTAGAATTATTCACGCAAAGTTGTTCACTGACCTTATATATGAGAATCAAGTCAGTATCTTTTTCATACTTTTTTTATATACAGGTATACTCTGTTCTAGTATAGTATTTCTTCGGAACATATCAGTAGGAAAACTCAAAGAGAAGTTAAAGTTTCCCACCACCACGACAAAAAAGGTTAAAGTTTCCCACCACCACGACAATTAATTTGGTGGCGGGAACATGAAAATAATACAATTCACGATTGATCCCATCAGTGGCACATTTTCAAAGGCAAAACATGTGAGCAAAGAGAGCTAAAAGTCCAAAGAACAACTTGTGATTAGTAGACTAGCTAGCCCCTTTGTGGACCGGTAGATAGGCGTACAACTGAGAGGGTAGCATTCCAATTGAGGCACGATTGTTAGTTTTCAAAGGATTAGCAACGCTAGAGCAGCTACAACACAACTAACCCCACTCCGCTGGAAGTAGCGTGGTTGCAATAGCAACCACATGGCCTTCGTCACTGTCGCTCGGGTGGGGGCGATCGGTCGGATTTTCGCTTCGCAGCATCGCACTCGCAGCGTCGTCAGCACGACTTGCCGCAGTCGGTTGAAATTCTGCTCGGTATGCAGTGGGCTGGTATCGTGAGGGTTCTTCAAAGATTGCAGGTTGGAAGCTTCGGAAGTTCTTATATGTTATTGTTGCTGCTGTTTTTACGGATAAAGCTACAAACAACTCGCACTCACCGCGGGCGGCCGCGCGAAAATTCGACCAATCGACCCCCACCCCTGCTGCTCGTCTCTATTTCCACTCCATCTTTTTCCAACTCCTTTGTCTGGTTCTCTAACCAAACGCATTTATGAACTCGAGCTATAACGGTTTCGAAGATAGCAAGTAGAATCTACCTTTCAGTAGTTTGAGTTGTTTTTCCTGTTTTTTCTTGGCCCATTGAGCTTCTACTTTCATTATTGCATGCCATTATCCACGCAAACATTATCGTGTAATGTGTCTTTGAATTTAGAGCGCACACTACTTCACCGTAATGGCTTTAACTACACTGCGCACCTAAGCTCATGAAAGTCAGAAAATGGAAGGTAGACGTTATAGCATAGTAATGTAAGTTCTCATGTAAATTTTGCTGAGGATTGAGACGTTATCATTGTCCGTACTTCTAGGGAATTCCTATGGGCCAACGGCAAGGCATTGAAGATAACACTGGAAGGGCAGCCATGATGCGTGGGTCGAAAGATGCGGCGCTCGGGGTTGCGTGCAAGTGTTTCGACCAGTGTTCAGGAAGGTCGGGTCATCAGTGTTGTGTGAGGGGTAGTTCACTATAGAAACGACCGAATGAGCATTCTTGTGAGACTTAAACGTTGTATGGACTGTTACAGTAGCTAGTTCCACCTTCATCATGGATCGTATCTACTTTCAGTTAGAGATTGTAGTCAACAGAAGATGCCCTAACTTGATCATTTAAGTAACAAATATCCAACTTTACTACATATTTGATTTCAAAAATATCTGCCTTTATTTTTTGACCCTTATCTTTGACATAAGTAGACCAGCTACGTAACCATGATCTTCAAGTTGTAGTAAACCAATCGTTTCGTGAAGTAAACCCACTCATGGGAGACCTGACCCCACACTCATCACCGGAACACTTGTAACACACCCCGAGGCTCGCTGTCAATCCAACCACTCTCTCTGTGAGTCCAACGCCTTGAATAAATGCTCAGTTCGGTTCAGGCAGGCATGGCCCGTTCCGTAAGATTTTTCTGCGCTTCTACTTCACCTCTACTAACTGGGAGGTAGATCTCGCAACTACATGGTTCCATTGATCGAATCAGCCCACGCCCTGTCCCTCACGTGTTCATTAAAGGAATCGTCCACGAAAAACTAGGTTTTCTCTGTTACCCATATATTTATGTCGTATTTGTCTATGTGGGTCGCATCCAAAGTTTCACGCGGTAAAATGTAGATCAAGCTAAGATACAGCACCACAAAGTCTCGGCCACGTGGGCGTGGCCTCTGAGCAAATGCCCACCCCGCCCTCCGCCGCGGTCGAACACGCATTATGGGAACAGAAAACCACATAAACAGTCTTAACTCCATTTTCAACCGCGGGACGACGGGACGGGGCTTTTACTTGGAGGCCCCGCCCACCCGGCCGAGAGTTTGGGGAGCTGTATTAGCCGAATTTTCACTTTTTCGGGTGAAACTTTACATGCGGCCCTTATTAGGCAGATACAACATAAATATAAGGGTAACAAAAAATCTCATTCTTCCGTGGACGATTCCTTCAAAGATAATCTCATTCTTACTAGATCGTGACGTAAATGTTATTTGCTGAAATTGTTCCAAGAAACTAAAGGTGCCTTCATATCAACATACAGGTTAGATAGTAACGGTGTCATGATGCGCGTGACTAAGAGATATAAAGCAGCTCAATTCAGCTAGATAGCCGAACCATCCGATTAAGAAGGACGAATCTTGCCATCGTTATGAAGATCGATTATAACATGAGCTCTATGCTTAGTTTGGATTTCCACTGCAAGGTTTGTGGTATTCACGAATGAAATCAGAAGTGGCCTTTGCTGCTGCAAGAGAAGCACGAAAAAGGCACTAGTTCTTAATAATAGACTCAACCATATAAATTTGAGCCTAATCGTAAGGTCGTGAGATTTTATAGTGACGTCTTCAGCCCATTCCTCGTCTGAAATTCTGCAAAGGTCTTGTGCAATTCACTGTGCAAAATAACCTTTATCTGTAGCTTCATAACCGTAACCGACTTGCAAGGAGATTGAGGGATAGCTGACTCGGCTGAGAGCATCTATCTCAAGCCATTAGGCCGACTTCATACTCTGCGGTGATGCCGGCGGCAGGGCGTAAGAGCGTTCACAGGCAGAGAAGCAGAGTGGCAAGAGCGGAAACCGCACAGACACATACGCAATGCAGGGTATGGAGTGGTCTTAATTAAACTTTCCTCGCGTCTCGTTACCTTTCCAACGGTTTAATGCACAGGGTTCACTTGCTGCATCTCATCACTTTTACGTTGGAGCGTGGTCTAAAAAAAGAGCAAAAACGACTATGCTCTTGAAACTGGTTCCTTCCTCGTTGCAGGTAGAGGAGAGCGAGTAGCGAAGTGTATGAGAGGAGAAAGCAAAAATATCGCACCTCATTACGTCAGCTATGGGGCGGAGTTCGCACGATGGGCGGGTACCGTCGAAAGCTCTAGTTACGGCAACTACGGACGAGGCTCCTCATGGAAGGAAACGTTTCATTCACATAATTGTTCGCTGCGGCTAATCTTTAGCAAGAATCCTGTACTGTACTAAAGCTTATCGAAAGACAGCAAAGCACCCAAGATTCGTGATGCATTCAGTGAAAAAGATATAAAACAAAAATAAATATTCACGATTAATCACATGATCGATGTGAATGAGTCTCGGAAGAGCCTTTTGACTGCAGAAACACTATCGAGAATGCGTGTATCTCACACCCACCTAATAGGATGGATGGAACATACTCTATTCTTGCAATAGTTTTTCAACGAGTTTCGGATCCCGGTTTCGAAATCCAGGGCACTCCGGACCCTTTTCACGTTTTCCCAACATCCAAGATACATATGTGTCCATTTCGAATAGACTTTAGGTTTTGCCACTTTCGTAATATGCATTATCACACTCGAGTGACTCTTGGGCATACCTAAAGAGAGAATACGTGGTTGGGAATGAGCTACAATCGCAAAGACGCCAACCACGCCTCTTAGCACTGCTCCACGTGCTCTAAATCCTTTCTACAGCAATAGAGTAGATGTCCGTTGACTCCCAGTTGACTTGGACGTTTTTGGTCATTCCACTGCAAATGCGCTACTCTTCGTCATTTATACCTGAAACAATAGTTAAGGAACAACATTCCCGGTAGTAAGAGCATCACAGTTGCGTAACCCGCTGAAACCTAATCCTTGCCCATCTCACCGCTAGGCCTACCAACTTTCGATCAGTGCGTAATATCTCGGCAGTTTGAAGAATAACCCCAGTTTACCTCACGTTGGCTTTAGAATACTTAGTTGCATTGCACTTGACCAACTAATTAGACAATTGACTACTGATTAAACGATTTTCTAAGAGACAATGAGATGTAAGTGAGAGAACATCGCAAAACATGCAGCTACTTGCTACCTAAACTATTAAAATAGTTCCACCATGTAATACATGAAAGCCTTCGGAAGCCTTGCAAGCAGGTTTTCAGTGCGATGGTATTACAGTATCCAGTGATTTGAGGGCAACCATTTTTACGGTATCCAACCCCACAGTACTGGTACAGTAAACATTTTTTCAACAAATCATCAATAGCTATGGAAACCTAATGATCGGACCTGGACCTCGCAATCAAGCGCTGTTGTAACCAAGCAACTCGTGCTCGGTGGTCGACCTCGGGTGACGGTTGGGACACACGAATCTAGGCCGTGACCCTGTGACAGCTTGTGGATTTTGCCCTGTGACATGAATAACTCAGACAATTTGACTATACAACGGAACAGACTTGCAAGGAGGACACGATTTACATGAACAAATTGTCTGAATTATTTAAGGCTTAGGTCAAAGGCCACAGGCTGTTACAGGGTCACGGCCTAGATTCGTGTGTCCCAACCTACACCAGTCGACCTCAGAGTCGCTGGTCCGACCTCACATTGACGTGTACGATCCTCGTTATTCACTCAGGCGACTCACTGCTGCTTTCGGGTAAGCGATTGACCTGACGCTCGAGTTTGGCTGCTGTGGAAAAGCATTGAACGATGTTGATGGAGCAGAAGCTCTGAGCCTAAGGGGGAGGTGGTTCGTGAAATTGGAAGTTGTAAAAAAAAATCAGAATAAACAGGCTTCATTCCGTTCTCCTACTAGGTACTAAACTAAAAAAAGTCGTGGTAGATCAGACCATTGAGCTTTTTGAAATTTCTTTCTGCAATTCGAGGTAGTTCAAAAGTAATATTTACAGTAATTAGGCACATACTGAATCTATCGTATGGTCAGTCGATTTCGAGGGCAACCTGAACGATTTAAGGATCCATAGTTAAAGTATGACTGAGTAGCATATGAGATTGAATATGAGGCTGCAAGACAATCCGTTTGTTCAGAGGCGCCCTCTGACTCCTTGGTCCAACTTTGCAATCAGATTCCTTGGAAAACAGCTTTTTACTGCTTACTAGGCGTAATTACTTTCAGACGTCATGGCGCTTTTTTAGGGCTGATGTATGATGTGTTGCGAATTCCGTCAGACCAAAGTACACGCTCATGAAAGCGCGCAAAAACCATTCGGCTGTCATTTCATGCTCTTGCTGAGAGCATCTAGCCGACTGTGTCCATGTGTGGGGGTGGTGAGCACGAGCTGAGCATGAGTTTCGTGGCGGGACGGGGATCGAAGAGGTCGTCTTTCGAGGTTGTGGGAGACGGTGGGCGGTGCTTAGAGCAACCCTCACTGTAAAGCCGCGGGCTTCCGGGCAAGCGCGCGCCAGTCTGTATCGATCCTACCCCTGAGGACAGAAGCACCCTCCTGACCCTACTAAATCCATTTAACAAGCACGAATTCGTCTCAAAACTCCCTTCCTCGCCTCATCATAATTCCACGGGGTTTGCTGATTAGGATCGACGAGAATGGTGGAAATCGCTGAGATGCCATCCATAATCGTTGACGAACCGTCCAATTGTCCACAGTGCCCGAAAACGTTCGCCAATGTCCGGCTATTGCAACAACATCAACAAATGTTCCATTCGGACAAGGTACGTGGTTATCCTTACACTCTCACTGATTATTGCGTTGTCGTTTTATGATTATTTACCAACACATTTGCACACATAATTAGATGCATGAATGTGTGTGTCTATCTGTGCCTGTGTGTACCTCATTCACTACTTCCGATTTCACCGCTCTCGGAGACTAAATGCCCGGATCTGAGCTCTTAGAACTCGTCACGTCTCATTTCGTTTTAATTGCACACAACACACAAAATTGTGCATTATTGCGTCTCTATCGTCATCTTTGAACGTGCACCGTCACATTTTCATGATATCTTATACAAATGACAACCCTACTATATTGTACCATTCGTACAGCATTGCGCCTTCTTCATCTCCATTCAATCCCATTCTCGAACCCTATTATTGTTTACAATGCCACCTGACCTTAAGTCGACAGTACAGCCTGTGGCAAGCCAGCTGTCACTGAACAGATGCTCGGCTCTCGGAACGCCTGCATAATTTGACGAGAGCCCACTGTTCCTCGGCACCGAATACATGGCACGTTCCCTCTTAGCAAGGAGCATTCGATCTGTCTGAACCAAGCCATTTCGAAAATCTTTTCAGCCTCAGTACCAGCCTGAATGTCATGACGAAGTCACGCTTATTCAGCAGAATATTTCGTAACGTCCAGCTATTAACTGCTTCAACCTCACTGGTAAACATGGTAGAGTGACGGCCGCGTGGGTGTATCGTGGGGTGCCGAATCGAATTCGCCTTCACTTGACGGCATACCCCTGGTTGTCGTCATTACAATAGCCGCGGCTAGGTTTAACAGCGTGACAGACCGGGCGAGAGAAACAACGATACGAACAGCTGCTTATCCATCCACCACCTATTCTCGGGCAAACAGACTCGCCAACTATCTGCCAAAAAGTCGATCGTTTCGAGCCAAGACGAGTCGAGACGAACAGTTTTGTAACCAGGCGGCTGTACTCACGAACATGAACGGGGGCTGAATATGGGGGATCGGGGACGGTGTGAGGTGTGAGAAGAGAGCCGCGAGAACGCCTGCATTATCGGTAGCACCTCTCCCTACCACCACCGTACTTCCGATAATTGCAAGCCGACTGGCCATCTGTCAGTTCGCGTCGCCGCGCATGTAAAATTGATCCCGACGCGCGTTGAGAGGGCAAATGCAGGAGGAGGAGGGACAGGATGAGGAGAACATGGTACTGCAAAACAAAATCCAACCTACCAACCCGGTTCCTGGTCTCTTAGATCCCCACGGCCGATCGGTTGTGAGACGCCGGCGATTACGGTATCATGAGCGCCTATCGGTCGGCTTGAACACGCCCCGCAAATGTACATAAACACACGGTGTCACATACATGCATGCACTCATACACATTGACGTTGCAGAATTCTGCAAAATCGCGTCACCTAATTAAGCACTCTTTTAGTCGTTCATTTGCGAAATATGCGGCAAGGCATTTCGGTTTCGATCGAACCTGGCTGAACATCGATCCGTGCATACAGCGTTGAAACCATACGTTTGTAAGTACTGTGGCAAGAGCAGTCGGCTGAAAGGTAGCTTACTTATACTGCTACAACTGAGCACTATTTACTGTACAGATATCAAATGCTGTAATTCAGGTAACCTCACAAAGCATATTTTAAAACATCATAAAAAAGAGCAGAATGAACAAATTGGGAAGGATGATATTATTATCAAAAAGGTTAGTGCAGTTATTAATTCTTAAAACTGTGATTGCCTAAATGAACGGCGGGACCTGTTCATTTCGCGACGGGACTCGTTTAGGGTAAAAAATCGGTTAAGGACCCGGCGGCTGTCGACTTCCTCGAAAAATCCATGATCGTAATGGCTCAGAACACCACGGCTGAGGGTACGACGCCTTGTCTGCTACCGAAGGAGGAGACCAATGACCAGGAAAGGTGAGCGATCTTCCTTCATATGCCACACCCCGCTCCAAGATTCACCTCCATTGTTCGAATTCAGCGATGCCACCTCTTCATTCATCCCTTTGACCTTATTTTTTATATCATGAATACGTTTCCTTCAACAGTAATTCCGTAAAATCTCATATTTTCCCCTTTTTTTCCTTATGGTTTATTTTTGTTACATTAGTTTTTCATTGCAGTCATTTTTCTGTATGTATTGAGCGTATGTCATCTGTTAAGGTCCATATTGATATCTCTGGGCCTTGACTACAGTCATTCGTTGGACCTTCGAGACAGCCCCGAGGCGAGCGCTAGTCCTGAAAACGGTGAGAGACCACAATCGATGCCCTGACATTGATGAGTGTTACAGTGGCATGTCATTAGCATTTACTGAATATATAGAATTGGATAACGGCTGTTCGCTCCCTCCGTGATTCTGGCTTTCACACAGTCGATTTCAGACGATATAAGGCAGTTGTTTTCCCGAATAGTGGGTGGATTTTTGTGTAGGGCGGTAATTGTTAGGGAAGTGAGGGATCTGTGTACGTGAGGGGAGGCGAGGCAAGACGAGAGAACGCCGAGCGAAGCCCTACGGGTAGCCGAATACACCATCCTCATAAGCAGGGATAGACAGACAGATCGTCGCCCATAGATTTACTTTCATTGCTACAGTAATTGCAGAATTTCCACATAGGAGCCTTCACTAAGGAATAGCGAGTTTTTTTTTATGGTTTTGCAAGCGTTTTCTACTGGAGTCATTAGTTGTGAACGAACTCAAAAAGAGGATGGTGAAAGTGGCCGGATTAGATTTGAACCCTTTGGAGCCACATGACATTCATAATTATTTCACAATTTGCCTTTATGTCAGATTATGTTTTCAGATGTTTTCCATAGTACAACTCCTTTCAGGCACCTACAGTTCTGTGAAACCGGAATACATCGAAGACCAGCCATACGGTAGTCCACTTCCTGCGAATACAGTAAGTCATGGGAACGAAACACTAGCTGTGGCAAAGTACTGAAAATAGGTATTAGTTGAGAAATGGCCAATGTGTTTCAGGTCGGTGGCGAGACATCGTTGGCTGCTCTAATCGCTTCAGTGGGCACGCCTCCTCATGCCACAAACAACAAGACTCAATGCTCTGAATGTGGCAAACATTTCCGCAAAAGTAAGCAGTCATAAGTCGTGGCTCCATCATCTTCAGAAACGCAGCGGCGATTCACGTGGTGCAACTTCCCGTGACTATCCTCCATCCCCTCCCCCCCCCCCTCGTTCCCGCCGTGTTATTCTGTTATTCGTCAAGAGGCATACGGTCAATACGTTCACCATGCGAAATTTATTTCTGAATAGAAGACGTTCGAGTTATGCCGTGGGGCGCGCGGAATGGCATACATATATTCAGTGCCCTGTCAATAGTCACTGCACGCCTCAGGGGTTATAGGCACACACACACAGATGCACTCGCGATCCTTGGTCGTACACTAGGATACTCTATAATACATTTCTATACGTTGTGATAACGTCGTTACTGACACTAACAGTCCTAGCAGGAGACTGCGCTGTTATCAGAGCCCTGTACTGAAGTTATGCTGTGCTTTCAACGGATCAGAGCCCAGGGTTGTAGCCCTTGATGGTGGTGGTAATTGCTGTCTCGTTCAGTCAGTGAGATTGTGAGTGGCAGCGTAGTCCGTTGAGGATGACAGTGGCTGTAGCCGATAGATCCAAGCCGGCCGGCAGCCGACGGGGACGCGCGTCTTCGATGGTCCAGCGGGCTCACGCCCCGGGGACTGCCCAACATAGCGCTCGTTTGCGTGTGTATGGTTGTGCATGTGCATGTGAGTGTGTGTATATGCGTGAGTGTCTGTGTGTACGTGTGTGCGGCTCCGTTCGGCACCTTGGCATGGTCTCGCGGGACCCCGAGGCTGCATATTGATCGTACAGCGAATGCAAGCCGCATGCAATACGTCGGTGTCAGTTTATACGACGACGCCGATATGTGATGTGCTGGTGTGAGCACAGACAGAACTCTTCAGCTGAAACCGCTGAGGGCTTGCCAAATATGTGGAGATGTTTGCCCATGATATGTTAAAAATGTGCAGTATAACGCATGCAATTACCAAAACTGCAGTGAATACCACATTACTTTTCCCAAAATGCCATCACCCTGGATGTGGGGAGAACCGCGTTCGCTGCTGTTGCTGCTGTTCATATCATCCCATACCAACATTACGGTGCTAGTGTAAAACAATTGAGGCAAGAAAATCTCTCCTTGCCGCTGACCGCAGCTGTTGGACCGAGATAATCCAAAGACAAATGCTACGTTTTGGATTCTTGTACGCCACCATACAACCTTCTACCCGTAGCCACTTCTTTAACGGGATCTCCATCGCTGAAAGAAGTCCCGTCGGACGCCGCCTACATGGTGTCCTTTTTTTTCCTATAGACAGGTTTTTTCTCTGAAATCAGAATTTCGCGTAAATTAGATTGCTGGCGATTTTGGCGGTTAAGAAGGGGGAGGGAGGGAAGGAGGGAGTATTCGGTGTGTGTCGCTGGCGGCCGCTGCCACCCACTGGCTCCAAGAGGAGTCTGCGAACCAACTATTCAATGGTGCGCAATTACTGGGAATGGTGCTCGAGCGTTATTGTGGGAGTTGAAACAGCAAGCATTGTTGGCATCCACACTGAACATCCCTCCACCGTTACTCCATTGGAGCTATTCTGTGGAAGCTGGTGCCAACGGGTAGCTGTAGCGTTCAGGCTATTTTCTTATTTACAGAGCCACGGCCATTAAGTAAATTCCAAAAGCCACGTTCTGTAGAAAGAGGATTTCTGAAACGAGACTCGGCCGATAGTACGGAGCCTTCCAAAATGCTACTTCAACTCGTTCGTCCAAGGTGGCTTAATTGGTGGTGCAGATCGATGAGGGGGCAGCACGGAGGCCCAGGAGGACAGTACTCCGGAAGCGTCGCCATTAGCGGCCCTTATACAGCCGTTGCGCGGATAAGCAAATTGTAGAGACGGCAGGGACGGCTGCGACGAACGAAGGAGGGAACAGCTGCTGAATCGAAATCAACGACAGCCTGAATGACTGACTGACTGACTGGGGCGGCCTGACTGTTCTGGCTGCCACGGCCGCTGCCTGCCTACAACCGCAACCCAACAACAGTCCGCAAATAGTCATTAAGCTAATGGAAATTGCAGTTGGAGGGATCAGGATGCATGAGGGCGCTATTCTTGTTGATTAACAAAGATTGAATCGGACAAGATGGAAACTCTGTAACCGTGGACAGTAATCGATCTATGATCAACAATCTCGCTAATTTCCCAGGAAAATTGGGTATAATGGTGCATTACTAAATAGAAGACTATCATGAAGAAACAGGATCCGTCGGATGATGAGAAGTGGTCGCTTTTACGGCAGGGTACTATTACCATAGCATTTGCGTGTGCGTGTATGCGATATCTGCAGACGCCAGAGAGCCACCAGAGTGTTGCCTTGAGATTGTTCTCCATAATCATTACAGAAACCGTTCAAAAAGTGCAAATTAATTATGACTAATTTGTAAACAACAAAACACCTACATTTGTTTCGGGTGCCACATATGGATGGCCATACGGATAACCAGTTTTTTCCCTTTCAGTAGCTACTTTACTTACGTCGTTACTCTCTTTTCTATGCTACTGTACATCAGCAAGCGCTACCTATCTCCCCCTGCTCAATGCTGATTTCAATAAGATTTCAGATCTTTGGCCCGTACGATTCCATTTTTTTCAAAAGGCCTGCTATGGCTTGCTGACGGCGACCACTGCCCGAATAACACCTCCACCTTATGTTTTGTCCAGCTTCAATCACCATGTATCTACTCTCCTGGCACAAGTATATTACCAAGACTTTTGAAGAGTGATTAATCTTTCATTGTTATTACCAGGTATTTACCTGCCAGCACAGTCCACTAGCTTAGACGCACGCTATCAGACCAGCTGACGGCCGCCATATCCATCTGTTGAGCTCAAGTAGTAAAGATCGCTTCATTACAATTTGAAAGGCCATCGACAAAGCCTTTTCATTACAATGCCGATAATTTGCAGCATGCACAATTCCTCCATTCAAAGCCTAATCGATAAATTAAAAGTTCATTAGCAACGTCATTGAAGCCTTTGGAACTATTCAAAATCACCTGTCAAATGTGATTGTGCGAAGCTGTGAGCATTGAAATGATAAACTGTCTAGAAATGGCTATTTTCTGAATATAAGGTTTTTCGAAAGGTTTCAAAAGTTGGTTTAAGGATAATACGGTAGTCCTGGTTAGCATTTTGGGATGTGTATCACGAAGGTCATCCAGTTCCTTAAAGATTATCCATTAAGTTAGATAATGCAATAGAGTCCTCATCGCAAACCTAAGTTAGAAATCTTCCAGAAATTACAGGTGCGAGGATAGGGGCATTGTGACCGAATGCGCGCTTGGGCCAGTATGAAGCTCATATCATGATTGCACATCTTGCTCCAGCCTTTTTTTGCCTTCACGTAAGTGTAGTTGTCAGTAAGATTGTGAATTTCAGGTTCCTCGTTACATGTGCATATGACACTGAACCATGGTTTTCCACCACCGGAATCAACTGGATCATCAGAAGAGAAGACAAGCGAATGTGAAGCTACGGCTGACGAAGGCTGCTTACGAACCGAATTACGGGCAATGCGAAGTCTCGTTTGTGATTTGAAAGCACAAATCGCTGACATGCGTCAAACGCAATCATCTACCCGAACTGAACAGGTAAATTGCAAATTTTGCAACGCACAGGTAGTTAATATGCGTAAATTTGACATCAAGTGAGAAAAGGCGTGCAACAGCTGATCGCTAAGAACAACGCTGCCACTGGTCGTTTCTTTTATGAATTGCCTTGGCTATGATAAATGATAATTTCACGACAGCATCAAAGATCGCCGGAGAGCTTGAAGCCTAAACCAAGTCAATTGTTTAAAGGAAGTTTTTTAATGTTTCGCTTCCGATTAAATTAATCAATCGCTAGTACTCGCTGTGATTACTCACTTCATTTTGTTCCCGCTGGTGACCATGAACCCATAGAAATCTTTCCTTTGACGATATGATACCACGTAGCGGCGCATGTAGTAGGAAATTTAAATGGTAAGAAGCTCTTACAAAATTCCTGCCCACAAAAGTGTTCCAGATGCGTTTTGTTGATTTTTGTTTGACGATTTCTGTTCGTTCTTTAGCGTCCCCCCGGTTCACATCTGTTCTTCGAATTGATTGCTTGTTTCGCCTGCGAAACAATGAGGGTATTTATTTTTGACGTTAGGCTTTGCACTGACAGGGCTACAAGACTAGCTGAATATCTGGAGGTATTTCGTAAGGCGTGGACGATACTCTAGTTCACAGCTCTCATGTGAAATTCGTATCTCCTGATGTGAGCCACGCATACGAATGTGCACATCTTCGGCATACGCTACAAGTTGTGGGAGTTTTACCACCTCTACTGAATGTAAATGCTTTCTTCTGCTTGTCTGTCTGCTGTCTGTCTGTCTGTCCGTCTGTCTGTCTGTCTGTCTGTCTGTCTGTCTGTCTGTCTGTTTGTCTGTCGGTCAGTCTGCTTGTCTGTGTTATATGCATGTCTTTTTGCTCGTGCTTTACTGAAGCCTTTTCTTTGATCAAGTGAGCAATGAACGGATGACCAGCTTTTAATACGTGCTTATTGAAGCTTGGATGTCTCGCTTTTCACGAATGGCTCTATTTTTCCCACGCACTTTCAAACGTCAGCTATGAAAACGAAATAATGAATAAGTGCAACACTCGTTCCTATGGTGTGTTCACGGATCATTGTTCCAATAACTGATGGTATATCACCTTTGTACTCACCAATATTTCTTTCCAGTTATTGATTACCTTGCCGTGTTCCTTCATAGTGGAACAAAGTTCTCAAGATATATATTAATTCTTCCATGTGATACGTTATGAATATTCTACACCATGGAAACAGCTATGATGCTTTTTATTTGACGTCAGAGAACGAGCAAAAACTGGAGTGCAGACGAGAAATATCTCGTTCATTTTTATTCCTGAAAATACTTCGACTTCTTTTTTATTTTTTTTCGGATTCCGAGTTCCAACATGGTCTCGAAGCCAAAAGAATCACTCTTCTGCTATCTCTTAGTGATGTTTTCTCCTAAAAAACGTGGATTGAAGCTTCGCAATATCCATTCTCTTCATTTTCATCTTCCTAACTCCGACAGAGAAAAAGCAGAGTCTGGGTTTGATACTTATATTCTTCGTTTTCACATTCTATGATGAAGATAAAGGCGGATGTGGCGTAATGACAAAGCGTCATTCTTGAATCAGGCCTCCGAGCGATTCGTGGATCAGATCCTCTTTCAGTTCGTTCAGGCCAATCAGCCTTCATTCCCCTCGGACTAGTTGAATTGGTTCCACATCTGAAGGATAAAAGCGCTGGTTTGTGCATCGACCCTCCCCCCCCCCCTCTTTCGAACTCAATTTCGAACTGTTTAAACTGGCGCGCAAAAGTGTCCATTTTTCTGCTTCCGTCTGTGCTCTCTCGTGCGAGTACGCCAATTCGGTTTCCGGGGTGAGGTCACGGGGAAGGGGGGATGAGGGTGAGGGAATAGGGGTTGGGCCGATTCACGACTGGGTAGGGCGGGTAGGGCGTAGCATCGCAAGTGAGGATTGAGAGAAGAGAGTTAGAATCAAAAGAAAGATGAGAGGGCAGTGGGACTGGATAGTCACACGATTCGAGACAACTATTTGGCATTCGCGCGCAGCCGCACCGCCAGTCATAGGCGCGACGACCTAGTTGGAATGAACTGACGCACAACACACCTGTCTAGTGGTTTTCTTACCAGAGACCTCCTCCGTCTTGGCCTAGGCCTGGAGCCTACGTCTTTCTTGCCTTCCCTCTCACCTACGTAAACCAGGTAGTTCAATTTGTTCCGTCAGCGTGTAGGCAATAAACTCTACCACAGTTTCAAATAGAATTTCATGCGTGGCGTATCGTAAAAGGGTCCATCTATGCTTAAAGGCACACTCCACGCTCGCTGATGGGTGGAGTAACAGTTGACCCTCCATTGGTTGTCGGCGGCTGGGAGGCGGTCTCTACACATCCTATTGCCTGTAGTGGGGCGGTCGATCGGCCCCAGCGCCCGACAACCAATGGCGAGCCAGCTGTTACTCCACCCATCAGTGAGCGCGGAATGTGCTTTTAAGATCGGTATCACGCTGTCTACCATCCTTGTGCGTTGTCAATCAACGCGACTGATTTATTCTCGTGTGTATTCCAGCGGACACTTTTTTTTTTATAAATAGGCTGCTATGAGAGGAACCACTCTTCATGTAGGCCTTCAAAACCGTCGTCATTTAATCCTTGACTTACACACTTTTCCATTTCCTAATTTGGTTTTCGTTTTCTTTGTCATACCGAACTGTTGAGGTCTATTAGTGGTGATTAACGTATTCGCTGTTGCCAAGAAACGATGAATGAAAGCGTCGCCACGTATTATTCTCAAAAATTTTGGGTATGTTTGATCGCTTACATCAAGTTAGAACTCCAGTCCCATGACCGTTTCTGCGAGAAAAAAATCGATTAATATCTAAACAATGAGAGTCTTTCCCGTGTCTCATTTTGCTATGTCTGAACATTTCGAACTCCGTACTTCTGTAATTGTGATCTCGTTTCTCGATCGGTACCGAAGAGCTTTCGTAACTTTACGCTTTGATTTCTACTTTATTCTCACAGCTCGGTTTGGTGGTTGTCACATGTGGGTGCGCTATCAGACGCTGGCATCTGTACTGGAAAAAGTCATCCACGATAGCCTTGCGAGGATTATGTCGCTCACCAGTGGTGTTAGTTGCGCTGATGGATTCGCTAATAAAAATATCACCAAAAATTTTCAAAAAGCAAATTACTGAATTGAAAGCCTGTTTTGCGAGATTACAGCTCATGGGTAAGCGTGTGGACGAGTTTTGATTGATGGTGTCACGTAAACTCAACGACATCGTACGTCTCCTCTGTTAGTATTGTCTTCACCACGAAACTTTATGTATCTTATCACTTACAATCGAGGGGCGGAGTTAGTTGTTTTACGCATGAGCGTCTTTAGTACTTAACCGTCGCACGGCAAAGTGTACAGTCTGTGTAGCTACTGACCAACAGACCAACCTATCTGCTCATGAAAGGAATTGGATCATTTAAGTTCGATGAACTGTGCTTTTAAGTAGTGTTCCTTGTAATAGATGCAGATTGTCAAGCTTTGCTTCAAGCAGTGGGAAATTTTTGACGACAGGCAGGAATGAATGGAAAATTTTCCGAGCTTTTGCTCCTCACATTTAGATTTCCGACCATGTCTCACGCCATATTCACGTAATTTCTTGTTTCCTCAATATGGTTACTTAAAATATATCATTGCCATAATATAACAATTTCATGAGCTTTCTCATGTTCAATAGGCCATTCATTACTGCAAATGCTAACAGCCGTGAGTTTTCCCTGCTTAGCGAAGCGTGAAAACAGTACTTCTCCCCAATGGCAATTGACTGTTGTCGAGCATTCATTTGCACTCTCGCGGGGAAATAATAAGTATCTTACTATTGCACCTTGCAAGTTCAGCTTATATTTGCCTAAAGTCAAGTGGAGAGCAAGTTTTTCTTGGGAACTTTCTCCTCAGGCCAGAACAACAATGTTACTACCTTGGATTTGAGTTGTTCTTTCGAACCATCCGTGCCTGACTTAGGTGACGCTATATTTGTCGCATATGTGTCCAACTGTCCAGCCAGGTCACTGGGGTGGGGGTTGATTGGTCAACTTTTCGCTTCGCGGCGTCGCACTCGCAGCGCCGTCAGCACGACCTGCTGCAGTCGGTTGGAAGCTAATTCAGCGGATAAAACTACAAACAGCTCGCACTCGCCGCGGGCGGCCGCGCGAAAAGTCGACCAAGCGACCCCCACTCAGGTCATTGAGACGAGCGCGCTAAATGCTGTGCTGGTCCCGTTGTCAATTGGCTTCATGCTAGAGAAGGCGATCGCAGCCTCGCGCGTGACCTGACCAAGCTGCACAGTCCCCTATGGTTCTCAATGTTAGAGACCCAAAGCACTTATGTGTCCCCTCCTAAGATAGCCGCAACATTTTCGATGTAGTCATGTAGATAGCAACGTTTATATGTTAGAGACGCGTCACTCGTTGAATATATGGATTCACATGAGGAAATTGTAGGCGACGGGCTCTTTGTTCGACGCCTATAGTCAACCCTCAGAAAAGGGTAATAAAAGAAACTCTCGATTGAAGCTATGCACTCGAATAGTAATGAGAATATCGAAGAATGGTTTACTTTTTGCGCTTTCACAGAGGGAGCTAGTCCGGCGAGCAACTCCTTTCTGGGCTTCTTGTCTTTCCATATGCATTCATTCTGCACTCTTTCTTTTTTCATTGGGTATACTAAAATTTACCTTTTGATAACATTGCTGCTCTTCGATACATGTTTTGAGATGGGAAACAACCGTTTTAGCTCGGATACTTCATAAAATTCTAGTTCAAATCGAATTTTGTGCATTTCTGATTTTTTCCTGTTATTTATTGATTTTCGAACATGTTGGAATGACATGGCGAAACCCGTTGAAAAGAAGCTGATGACTGTTTCGCTTTGAAATTAATAGTAGGTACTGAAGTGTGAGGCGTGAAATTGTGAGGAGATTCACTAGTTAAGGAAGATTATAAAATAAATGAGAAACTCTTTTGAATCTTGTGCACTCCTTGGAAACCAGGAATCGGAAATCTGATTTGATATTATTAGGAGCATTACTGTTCACCTATGACACACCTGTGAGGTTGTTCGAATTTAAACGGCAGTGATTTTCAAAGCTCATCTCAGGATATCACTATATGCAGTAATCGTTATCAAGTGTATTCTATGCAAAGTTAAGAGTCAAAGGAAGGTCTGGTGCTGCAAATGCATACACTCTACCCGATAACTCGCGGAACATTTCGATATAAACTGTCCCAGTCCGACTCCTTCTTGTTTAGAATTCTTATTTTCACTTCCTTGTAATGCGCTTGCTTCTGCACAGCGTCCTGCATTTATCGCGAGTTTCTGTTTTTATAATACTGTTTTGGTTTCGTTTGTAGGCTGAGGCAGTAGTAGGGATAGTTCAAGCCAACTATGAAGAGGTTTGTGGATATGAATGCCGAAATAGCAGTAATACGAAAGAAAAGGAAAACGGAATGAATTGGTCAAAAAAGAGATATAACTCTTTTCCCAGTGTTGAAACTGAAACGGAGCGGGTCACGTTAAAGAAAGGGGTGGGTCATGTCAAAGCATGTGGTAACTGTTGAAAAAGTCGGCTCGTATAAAGCTCGATGACCGTTCTTTCCACCGAAAATCTCACCACATATTGCCTTCCTAGCTTTCCTTTTTATGATTCGATTCAGGAATCCCATTATTTGAAAAACAGTTGCGACTCCAAAATATTGACTCAAAAGACCCCTCAAAAGTCTCGAAAGTCTTGAAAATATTTTTGCAATATTTCGGCGTATAACGCCTTCTTCAGGCACTGCCAGAGACGAATGGTGCAGGAAAAGTCTCCTGAATCCTCAATTTTCCTGCACCATTCGTCTCTGGCAGGGCCTGAAGAAGGCGTTATACGCCGAAATATTGCAAAAATATTTTCAAGACTTTCGAGACTTTTGAGGGGTCTTTTGAGTCTTTTGAATAAATATTTTGGAGTCGCAACTGTTTTTCAAACATTCAGATAACCATGAGACTCCGGAACAGCACAATATTAAAATCCCATTATTCTTAACCCCACCCTGTCTTCAAGTGGCAACACTTTGAGCTGTCTTTAAGTGGTCACGGCACACATTTTGACATCCTAGACCTATAACCGTGCCTTTCTTCTCGGCATGTTACGTTTTCCATTTAGTTTCCTCAGGCTCGAATATGCTTACGAAGATCGGGAGAGGAGGGTAGCAGCGGCACTCCAGTAAGCGCGGCACGTGGCGCTATTCTTGTTCTAGGCTTTTGCCTAATTTAATTGAGGGGAATCCTTCCTCTTTAGAGCTGAGGCTCAGACAAATGTACAGTCCATCTCGAAGCGCTTGATAGGGCGTGGCCTACGGACTTGGGTGAGAGTGTATCGAACTCTCTCACCTCACCACATACTTTCACGCTCGCCACTCAGGCCACGCCCTATCTAAACGAAACTACTTGCGCCGCGCGAATAGTACGCGGGAAGTTTACGCTGGGTCCCGTTGTGTATTGGGCCAACAGAACATAGCTGTTGCGCGCGGTGACCTCATTCGCGTGGTTCAGTGACCAGTTCGCACAATCGCATATCAACCTATACGTTTGTATACTTGCTCTGTATTCTTCTCTGTTAATAATGAATGCCGTTCTTAAGCTTTCAGCAAAAGCCATTCGCTCCAAAAAATATACCGATATTCGACGTTTGAAACAAGCACTGCAGCAAAAATGTTTGTTTTTAGGGATCCTTTTCCATTTCAACCAATTCCTCGGCCCATATCACAATCCTACACCTTTTGAACATTTTCTTATCATTTCATATTACATGACAATAACTATGTCTGAATTTCTAGTACCTGATTACGGTAGACTTTCTTGCCCCTCCCATTTGTAGTCCTACATTACGTCTGTTCCCCATGCTGAAGAACACATGGCAAGGAAGAGGACAGTGTGCTTGTCATTTTCTAATCCATTATTTTCCTACATATTGATAAATAATTATAAGTAATAATCAAGGATAAGCACCTTCCGTAATCTAAGAACCTGATCAATAATCAGATCTTAGATTACGGAAGATGATTAACCATCACTGGTACTCTTTAAGAGCTTTCGTGAATTACCATACTCTGAAAATTTTATTGAAACCTCTTCTATGGATGACGTTTTGGAATTTGGAAGGTGAACGCCGTTGACTTTTGTGGTATCATTAATGTGCTATAGGCGCTTGTCCGTACTCTACTTTCTCGTTTTTATCGCGCAGTTGGAACTGTTGAATGCTTTCCACAGCGGAATGAGCCCGTTACCGCCGCGCGCGTGCGTCAGGACAGTCCTGGTCACAGGGCGACGTAATTTGGTTCACCCGCATGGCGAGGCAGTTTGCTGTGTGACGACCTAGTTTTAGAGTTCTTGCACATCCTTGACACGCGAGCAGAAAAGTGCATGATGCTTTCTCAGTGAATGGATAGGTACTGTCCATTTCGGAGCGCTTGATAGGGCGTGGCCTACGGACTTAGGTGAGAGTGTACTGAACTCTCTCACCCCGCCACACACTCTCACTGTCGCCACGTACTCTAACTCTCGCCACTCAGTCCAAGCCCTATCAAGCGCCCCGAAATGGACTGTAGTGATTGGTCGCGTTGCTTTGCAAGCGCTCTTCTTTCAAAATGGATTGTTATTGTCACATATTTTTATGGAACCTCTCAATCTTTCATGTTTCAGATGCTGTCCGGAATGGATACACGAATTGGTCGCTTGGAAAAGCAACTTGAAGTGGCGTTGAATTCCATATACACACTTGTACAGCTTACCACTGGCATGAACAACAACGTCACGCGTTTTCGGGAAGATGCCGTCGATCAGTTGAAGAGCATTCGTGCCCATTTGGATTCTGTTTCTGTGTAAAGACAAATTAGTGCATAACCGAAACCGAGGTATTTATCCCTCATCCATTACTCATTCACAAGTATCACTACCATTTCTAGTTATATGTCACTCTCACCTACTTCCCACAGTCAGTCACCAATTCGTGCAACTCCCACCTCATCATTTAGTGCATTGTGTACATTATTTTTGGCATTGTAAGTAAACGCAAAATTCAGGAATAATATGTTTGTTAACGATATACTTCCATCTGGATAACAGCTGTGTCATGACTCATCTAGTCAACGTTCTTTCCGAGAAATCTGGATGATGTTTGTGTTTAAGTTTTTTTTAAAGTTTTGTTGTCGAGTACAGTTTTTAGTTGAAATGTGCAGTAGAGAGTTTGTTTTAGTGTGTGACATTCAGTCTCGTCTAAAATCTCTTAAATGTTTATGTATGTATACCCCGTTTCTAGGAATCGTTTTGTTCTTTGAATGTGCTTCCATTTCTATTCACTCCGATATTCAGAGGGATAATTTTTGTTTCTAATTTTTAATATTTCGAATATTAATCATTGTTCTCACGCGTCTCCCTGCAACTCGCTGCCTTGTGAGCATCATTGCCATTCAGTTCATAGATGGGCGGGGTTCGTGCGTCCAAGTCCAAATGCTCGCCGAACCATTTCCCACCCCTCCAGCCACACAGACACCTAAACAAGACAGGGAGATTGTAATGTAATTTGAAGTATATGTGTTTTTGCCAATACGAAATCTCTTCGCCTTGCCCATGCATCTGTACAATCTGATCTCGCCAAAGAAGTCAATTATTACTATTTCAGTCCTAACTATGACATAATATAGACCTAATGATGGTAATTTTCATACATATTCCCCCACTTTTCATTTGTTATCCATCCTCATCCTCTTTTTCTCTTCTTCAATTACTTCCTTGAAGGGAACTATCACTAATCGTTTGTCTCTTTAGTTTATTGTGTGTTGAGTGGTTGATAAATAGAATCTAAAAGAATTATGTTGTATTGATCACAAGAATTATCGACCTTGGAAGAGCTGAAACTCAACTGCTTACATGGTATTCTGGCCACTCCGAACGAATATTATGAATTTATTTCTCTTATGTGCGGCATTTGGGAGAATATTATATTAGGTTGTCGAAAAGGCCTTTGTTTTTTAAATACGCGCTTTTCCCTCTAGATTGCTTTCCAGCAATTTCTTCTGTACATACACATGAGTACAAGTTCACACGCATCTATAGGTACTATTGTCTTCCATCTCCCGAATAACTTTTTTTCGGCAAAATGTATATTATCAAAAGAGGACATTCGGGGCATTCTACTATATGATTTCGAATATGGCCTCCAGACCGAAGCCAGTCGTCGTATAAACGCTGCATTCGAAGAGGGTTCATTGTCTAAACTTGTGGACAACTTTAGTTCAAACGCTTTCGAGAACGCAATTACAACGTCAAAGATTCTGACCGGTTCGGACCCCTATCACAGGTCGGCAACGAACGATTGCGGGTGTTGGCTTGCAACACTTTACTGACAGCACACCTATACTTTCAGCAGCCGTATATTCTGGTCGCGAAAATCACAGAGAAACGTCCGAACCATGACAATGTTCTTTTCCTGCACGATAGTGCTCGCCCACATATGGCAAGCGACTCGCTAAAAAACTCTCAAGCTTGGATAGGAAATGCTACCCCATCCACCTTATAGCCTGATCTTCCTCCATCGGATTATCACCTTTTCCTTTCCCAATCCAACGCCATTCAAAGAAAGCCTTCGATAATGAAGATGACATGGAGCGGTGTTGTGTAACTTCTTCAAATCAAAGCCGGAACAGTTCCATGCGGATGGCATAGCAAATTTGCCTGAAAGGTGGCGAAGAGTGGTAGAACAAGATGGTGATTACCCTGTTTCATAGTATGCTCTGTGTTTTGTAATAATGTGTAAAAATGAATTGTTTCAAAAAACGAAAAAACTTTTTCGACAACCTAATATAAGCAATATAAGCTAATTTATTGGAGATAGGGCGCGAGGTCAGACTAGGATCCGAGTTTGATAGATTTTAAGTGCTTAGATTTGTTTTGTGTATATATCGCCGTTCATGGGCAACTAGCAACAAAATAGGTCTCAAAATGCTAAAATGCTGGAAGACCCGAATGGTACGGATGGGATTCAGTGATGGTCAACGTGGTGCAACCTGCTCACCGCTGAGGTACAGTCCGGTTCCCGACGCCTGGCAGGGCGTGGCCCCACGGACTTGGGTGAGAGGGTACGTGACGAGAGCGAGAGTGTGTGGCGGGGTGAGAGAGATCGATACACGTTCATCCAAGTCCGTAGGCCTCGCCCTGCTAGGCGTTGGGAAATGAACTGTACAGCGTGTCGAAAAATTTTCAATAGGATCGTCTTTTCATGATCCTGTCTTGATTGAAAAATTTTCAAAAATCTTAAGTGTCGTTGGGAGAAGAATGGGGTGAAATATACTTCTTCAAGGTAAAGGTACCATTAGGAGTAATGAAGGATAGAACCCGGAAGACGTGACTCTGTAAATGAAATGGCCAATTTCAAAGAGAATATCTGTGGCGAAACTCGTTCTCAGGAGCGCACGCTTGGAGTTCTTCATCACAGCCTTGTTTGGTTGCGTTTCCTTTGGTTTCGCCCTCGCTTCTGCATCATCCCTTTAGCAAGCGACCATTTATGCAAAGAAGGCGAAAGCACGATCGTAAAAAGGAGCTCTATCCCCGAGCTCTTGATTGCTCCTTGCCGTCCTTTGTCTACTGAGCATCACCATTTCGTATTCTATGTACGAATGGCCAGACTCATTCTTTGGGATGTCTATACTTGCTCACCATCGTGTTTGCAGATATGGAGACCTAGGAATATGACGTGACCTGCTTCGATCAGGCGCCAGAAAATCTCCATTCGTCGTTGCTGGAACTAGAATAGTTCAGCAATTCCTTCTAATTTTAGACGTCCCAGTTGCCAACCTTTCTTGTCCAACGGTTATTGCGACATCATATGATGTGTACGGCCATAATCGTCGAATCCTTGGCAAATACGGCAGTTGCTCTTAGCTTATATCGTTGATAGAGTTTGGGAGTTTCAATACTTTATCTTTTTTCTGTGCACTTGTATGTATTGAGAAGCTTCGAGATCGTCTTTTCGATAGCGCCTTGGATGACACATGCTCATCCTGCCTGCAGGTCTCTGAAACACAGCGAAATCGAAGACAAGGGCAGCCGGACCATCTTTGCTTCCACCGAGGGCAGCCATTTAGCGTGCAAGCGTCGCGCGTTACACCCCAAAGCGAACTCCTGGCATGAGCGTGCACGTCCTTATGAAGCCGCCCTAGCCTGATATTTAGTGCTGTCCCAAAACAGCGATGGATATATGGAGTGAGTAAAGTAAATGGACGCGAAGGCAGCTATTCCATGATATCACGACTGCCGAAACAATCTTCCAGTCGCACTAATGATATACAATGGAAGTCAAATTCATGGCGTATCCGCAAAACGGGGAAGACCAGCGCTTGGTATGTGTTCTTGTTGTACTACGGGGAGGTTGTTGTTCTTACTCTTTCTAACGATCTCGCGCAGATAAGCTAGTGGAGAAGTTTAAATCCTTGCTTAATAGCGACACTCTGGTTTCCAGAAAGGTGAGTCTGACAGAACTTGCGAAGAGGTTAAGGTTTTCGAAAGACCTGAAAATCCGCAATTTTTTTCACTGCCTAATCAAGGTATGTCTTGAAGCGTGGTACGGAAGGTCGGAGGTGCGTAATGATTTCTGTTAAGCAGAAATTTACCACCTCCGCATTCAAAAAATACCACAGTTTTGTAAGAGGTCGAGCATGGAGAATGTCAATGGTAGAGGTGAGAGGGATCGTATGGAGTCCAATTTTATGCAAGGGTCGTATGCACCTATCAATTTCTAATCACGCTGTACTCCGCCATAGCCTACTTCTTGTTTTTGGACGTCTGCATGAGTTCCCGTGAGCATTTCTTCCACGAACTGTCACAAAATAGAAGCATTTTGAGTCGTTTTCACCTTTGAATAACTGTGTTAGCGGTTCTGTCCGGGATGCATCTTCTAACCACGACCAATCCTTACCGGCCTGCAAAGGGTTGTATACAGGGCAAAGGATTGATTATGGAGTGGTGCCAAAAAAGAAGTCACATTTTCTCCTGCGCTTTGACACTACTTTAGTCAAACGTGATCAAGGTCTGATCACATAATTCACAGCATGTCTGAACTTCATAACAGACTTCACATGAGCAAGATCGAGAGCGTTCGCTAGGTGAAGATCATGCGTCACTTCAAGTCAGTAAAATTTGCGATTTCATCACCCTCGTTCACATCATTGCTAAGGACCGTTCACACTGGGTGATCGAGGGGATTCATACTTGTTAAGGCCTTGAATATTCTGTTTTGTTCGGGATCCTAACCACGATCCTCGACATCATGGCGTCGAGGAAAATTTTTGAAAAAATAAACCCTTATCTATCCAGTCAATTGTTCGCTGAGAAAATGAAGAGGATATGCCGAAAACTGAGACCAAACTCGCGACAAAATAAGAAAACAAGAACATGATGACAGAACTGAAGAAGAAAAGGCCATACAAGTCATGCGGCAAGGATAAAGAACGAAAAATAAGGATAGAAAAGCTAGAAATCAGACAGGATAAAACAGCGCGCTCCACTGCGATTGCAGCGCCACTATTTGATTAGCTAACTTGTTATCTTCTCTAAATAAATTAAAAAGTTTCAATATCAATGACTTCATTAAACTCAGTCTTTCTGAGTGATTTTAGGTGCTTTTATAAAAACTCTCTTGGCCTCATCACTGGCCTCTTAGTTTCTCATTCACTGGAAAAATTCATTCCGTGTGCTTGAAATGTTTCCAGAGCATACCCTTTGTTGTCATTGGTTTGGCTTTGGACGATCTCGTGGTAGGATGCGCCACGCATGAGAGGTCCATTCATAATCTTGGTGGATACAACCGCCTATCCGGTCTAATGAATGGCTCGCTAGCACCAGTTGACGTGTTTGCAGTCGTGGTAACCTATAAAAAAAACCCTTATACACTATTTTTTATTTCCATCCCACACTTTTTCTTGTATACATTCATGCTGTGACCTGTCGATACATAACGCGCCCCATGGCTAATTAGCAAGTGTCGGCGGAGGTCCCTCTGTGCGTGCTTTCGGCGCCAGGGAACTAAAGGGAGGGCGAGACATCAGTCAGCTTCGTTGTGTGACGAGCCATGCATTAAGTCTCCTCTGTAAAAGAGGGTCATGGGATCCAAATGCAATCTATTGATGTCCATGTAGTGATGTTTTTCTGTTGAGTACAGCTACAAGAAACGAGGTGTTTATATCGGTCGCCTTTTTTGCCCTTCCCACGCCAGACCTCCTTTTCTTCTTTTTCTGCAGGATCCACTTTTCGCTCACTCGCAGCTAAATAGAACGTGTGATTCAAAAGTTGTGTCTTTTGTCTGACCTCTACCAGTTAGGCGGTTGTCATACTGCGCACCGACGCCGTCAGCGGCGGCGACGGCGTCAAACTCACGCAACCATATGCCCGCCGCCGGCGACGACGTTCATAGATTATGCGGTCCGTCTGCGAAATCCTTGACCCAGTCACACTACAGTGTGGCGACGCCTGTAGAAATTGGAAACACTGAATCTTTAGCTCCTGCAGGTGTGAAATCTGGTGAAGATGTGTTGAAGATGTGACTTCCTTGTGTATCACTTATTCTAGTAGTCTTCTTCAGTGAACTTTTATCCCTCTTTAATGTGTGCTGGGTTTTACGCTTGCCTTCCGTTTTTTAAACTTTTGCTGAACATGTTCGGGTAATATTTCTGATTATGTGTTTATTTGCATAGATTTCTACCTTTTTGTCTAAGTGCCCAGTACGAATAACTAATGGGCGGTTTATTCCTATAATCATTTTATTAATCCTTTAAAAAAATTTTGGCATGCTGTTTTTCGCCTAAGATTAGCAATTATTAGGATCCTAACGTTGGAAACCCTCTCCCAACGAGAATCATGCGCTCAATTAAAATGTGTGAATATATGATAGAGAAGTGATGAAGTGCTATACATGGTACAACTTTTTTATTTTTCGTTGACATGTGGCCTAGTTTATCGTCTGCACTCGAAAAAGTGTTTGAATACTGCATTTTTTGAGTCTTAGGTTTTTTGTTGATTTCATAAACATTTTACGATAACGTTTGATTTTGTGGCAAAAGTTAATCCGTCATGTCGCTGCAGCTTTGGGCTCAACTTTGCGAACTAATTTCGAAGAATCCAAACAAGGTGCACTCGTTAGACGTGAACGTGATCATGAGGCAGGCATTCAGAATAACTCTGACCAGGTCAGCGATTTAGTCAGAGTTTCGAACTTTTCGTTGGAGATAGCCTTGGTTTTCTTTTTTCCTTTGGACGATGGAGGAAGCACAGTTCTTAGAATTTTGAAATGTTCTCTTTTTGCTGGCGTTTTGTTGATGTTCTTATACTTGCCTCTTCATATCCAGGTCGGCGTTCTTTGGTGTTCGCGAGCTACCTCTACCAAGCAGCAACATGTGGTGATATGGTCCAGGGTGCTGAATGTTCGACAAACCCTGCCTGCTCGACCGGTTGTCCCTCCTCTAAAGTTCTTCGTACACGGTTTAGGATACAGCGGGTGAAGCTTTTTATAGTACTGGCAGTAGAGTGATGGGGCGGTAATTTGACAAGTCTTCTTTGTTTCCCTTCTTGAACAGTTTTTGATTTGTTTTTGATCTTCTGTTTTTGATCCTTCCAAGCGGACGGTATCTTGCACTCCGTTAGATAACGCGTGTATCTCGCTGCTAATGCTGAGTATAGCGGCGTCTACTGTGATCTCATCACTGCCAGGCGACTTTCCCAAAGGCATGTTATCAACGGCATGGCGCACTTCCGAAGACAGGATAGGCACAACGTTCTCTCCAGTATCTGAACTTCCAGTGGCGGGTACGTGGCTTGATGTGTAAAGATCGGAGTGGAATTCGACAACAAATCCTTCCATTTGCGGCCTCGATGAAGTGCGGGTGCCATCGGGATCCTTCAAGCATGGAATCGTCAGGTGGTACTCGGCCAAGCTTCTTCTAGCCCTCCTTAGACTGCTTTTCTTCTCAGCTGCCCTCAGCAATCTGATACGTATGTAGTTAGTATGGTCTTCATGACTTTTTTCCTGCACAACCTGCTGAGGATCGTGTACTCCACGTGATTAGCGCTGCGATCCATTTGTCTCCGCTTCTTAGCAGAGCCCGTGTTGGCGAGGATATGCGACACCCGTGGTGAGTGGGGGCATTGTGGCGACAGCGATTCCTTATTCCACTTATTGTGTTCACAAGAGATTCGTAGTCTTCATCGAGACCTCTTGCATTGCGAAACTTTCCTCCATTGCCATCTTGCCTGCGACAGCTGTATCGAGAATAGTTGTAGGTGGCCTTCTGGACAAGACGCGAGCAAGCCGTGTACGTCCGCGATCGAAGTGGAATCGAGCTCTCAACAGGCGGTGATCGCTGCCAGTGTTGAATGAAGGAGCCACGGCCACGTCTGTTATTGCTGTACGATTGCAGAGGATGTGGTCTAGTTCGTGGAGGTGCTCTCCGTTTGAGGCAATGTGCGTCCACCTCTTATGTCGTTTTAGAATTGGCTGTTTCCGTGGTAGAAATGAAACGGTTCGCAGAATTCTTCGCCTGAATGGGGTCCGACAAAGATCTCGTTGGCATTCCGCGAGCCCACTCTTGCGTTGAAGTTACCACTGATGATGACGTATGAACAGTTTCTCCATCTTGTAAGGTCGGCAAGTTCTTCGTAGAATTCCTCGTGCTCCACTTCTTCCTTATCAGCAGTCGGTGCATATACTTGTAATACGACTATGCTATATCCTTTGAGAGAGAGGCGGTGAGCACCGCTAGTCGATGTCCATGGAACGTGGCGTTAGTGACATATTTGGCGAAGCGCGGTGCTACGATGAAGCCGACTCCTCCGGATGTTGTACCGGCTTTCCGTGCAGCAACGTAAACAGCTGTTCCATCCGTCCAAGTGCAAGACATAGATTCCTTTCTATTCGTCTTGCAGAGTACGATTATATCGTGGCTTCATCAATAAGTGCCGAAAGCTGAGCGACCGAGCTGATGCTGCGACATTGTATGTGCAAGTAATCAGGTGGCTCGCTCTGGTCCGTTTCCTGTGGTCGCCTCCTGCCCTGAGATTTCTTCGCCTTTGGCTGTTTGCATGTCCAGCGCTACCGGACTGGGCAGGGGCAGCCTGCAGGGTACTAAGGCGATGGTTAGAAGTGGTTTTAGCAACTTGTGCCCTGTCGCTCAAGGAGCGTTCCTGTCGCTCAAGGAAGCGGCCATACTACCATGAGCATGAGCAATTTCGGTTCTATAGTCGTGAAGGCCAGTATGGGGTTCCGGCCTAACCCTACCCAGTAGGGTATTCCAGCCTTCGCTACAAGCTCGCACACCACTTGCGTTGTTAGATTTCCTACAATGGACATTTTAGTTATGTGCTACAAAAATTTAATAAGGCACTCTTAATTCATGTAATTTTGTCATAATGTACCTACTCATCGTTAGTCGTGCTCCGCTTCTATCGATGCGATTCCATGCTTTCCTATTGCTTTCACAGTTCAAGCACCTGAGTTTGAAGTAGCGATTTTGTATCGCTCTGGTTCAATGAAGCGACTGTCGCTTGTTCGTGTGAAGTCTCTTTCACCTCAAAGACACGAACAATCTTTAAAAGTTACTGCTCGATACAGTTTCATTTCGTCGGCGTATGCCGTACATGTGACGCCACATACAGTAATAAGAGCAGTCTAAACATGTACTTCGATAAACAGGATGAGAGAACGCACACTTCCTAATGTAAGAAACTCCACCAGATACGGACAAGGGAAGAAATTATTAACCTGTGCGATAAAAATGCGGTAAAAATAAAAAGCGTCGGTGTGGCATTGGTACGAGAGTGCACCTTTGAGTGATCAATCCCATCAAAAGGAAGATAAAGTGAAGTTGTGAAGTGAAGTTGTCTAGCTATAGATGGGCGACATTTATAAACATAACGGCATGGCACGGAACCTTGAGGATAGTCTTCTTTCTATTCTCCAAGTTCGACTCTTCATGCTCTCCATCAACCAGCTCTTTCAATTAGTAGTATTAGGTTGTAAGGAAAGTTTTGGCCGGTTTTTGAAATTTTAACTTCGAGAGATCATAACTCGGCTCAGAGTGCATCTTTTCTCACAAAATGTAGATTCGCTACACTCTTGGCAACACTAAGAATACCTACGTATCTCAATTTGATAAAGGGCTGATAATTTATATTGCGCGAAATGAAAAAAAGTCGACTCCAAATCGTCGCTCTTTCTAAACATACTGCTACCGAAGGACCTGGCCAGATGTTTCGAGAAGAGGGGATAGTTAGCGCTAGATCTGACGAACATGATAGGCGAATAAGGGCCTTACCCTGCAACTGCTTCAATCAGTGGAAGAGGATTTGTGAAAAATGCGCTTGCGCATGGCTGCCGTGAGGGGTCCCGCGGCACCCATTTTTTTGGATTTTTCCAAATCAAGGTCACTTGAGGTGGTCAACTGAGGTTGCTTGTTAAGGGCCAATACTTGTGGATATCCCCTACAAATATGGACGCTCATCGCCTCCTGCCGTTTTAGTTAAAGCGATTTGATCAATTGAAAATCCAAGCAGCTCGTTCTCATTTCTGCACTTCTGAATTCAGAGACAATGTGTTCCATCCAATGCTTAACCCCTCCTGTTGCAGTACTCACATTTATGGTCACCTTCGCTTCGACTCGGCTAAACAAGAACTCTTGAAGTGAAGTCATCTTAAAAGTGCCATTTTGGCAGCACTTCAAAATTTCCCTAGAATTTTTGTCTATCTAACGAGCGCAATATGTCAGCTGATTCATGTTGACGCGCTCTGGTATTTGAATTTATCTTGTGAACGCGAAAAAGCGGCCAGAACTTTCCTTACAACCTAATGTATATTTTGAGTTTGAGTAATTTGATTTGATGAGGCTTCAATGATATCCGTGGGGGACTTCCATCAGCACTCTGACTCAACTTTGGAGGCTTAAAAACGCACGTATAAGAATCACCAAAGTCTTAGTTTAAGCTGCCAAGCCTCAGCTTCACATTGTCAAAGGGTCAGCACGTTTCATTAATTCTCGTAGGATTGATTTACCCTTAGCTTTGATTTATAATTTAAGATCGGCTTTACAGACTCCGAAGAAGACGATTTGCCGAAATGTTAGCCGTACAATAAACACCATAACAATCCGAGAGACTCAACACATGCGGACAGGGTCAAACGCAGAGGAGGAGGGGTGCGTTTTTTCTTCAAAAGTGCTCTTTCTTCGCATGTTGTGCCAATTGAAAATCATCTAAGCTGACATTTCGAGCACTGAGTTATAAGGTACTACTGATAGTTCCAGTACCAGGTTTATTTTAGCTTATCGTCCCCCCAATTCTGCAAATAGTGACGATGATGCGCCGTTTGACTTACTACGGCTCTGGTCTCTCCAAAACAGGACAATGTCGTTTTTGACGACCTCGATCTTGAGACTGGTTTGGTCAACGGTGCTGCTTCTAATGCACCATTTAAGATGCTTTTTGTTTCCAATGAATTCAGGGCTTATGTAGTTTGTAGAAAAAAACGCACTCACATAGACGACATTCTTCACATAATCCTTGCGTTCAGTCCTGTTGTGAGCAACGTGGGCATCCTTCCTCCTCCAACATCAGATCGTCCCATTGCTTCTTCCTCCAATGCACCGTTACCCAAGCCTGACCTTCTCCATGCGAATTACACTGCTCTGTCATTCTTTTTAGTCTAGTCAATTGGCTACAAGTTTTTGAGGGTTGTACCTCGGTATCGGAATTGTAACGCAGAATTTGCTCACGTTTTACGGGAAGTTATCATTGCATAATCCATTCCGGTACCTTCGTCCCTCCGTGATCGAACTTTTCCCCTCATATCCAGAATCTGCTATTTCAGAAGCAGTGAATTTTCAAAAACGCCTTGGATTTAACCAGTCATGTTCACTATAAAATGTAGGCACTGACCTCAGTTATGATCTCAACATATTTTGGACTCAGTGAGCAACACTATGCATCCAAGTCCTCTACAAAGTATGTATCTTTCACGAACATAAATAGCGAAATCCAATCGGACTTACGATTACCATCATAATCGATGAACTAGGAGGTAGGCACTCTACAGATGCTGGCAAAGCGGGAAAGTTTATCACAAGCGTCTTTTCGGAGCAAGCCTTTGCCATGGCTGGCATTGCGGATGTTTCCCGTACATTGGTTTCGGCTCGGCATACATGTGCGGAAATTTATTTTCATCCTCACGAAATACCCGTACTGCTAAAAGGCCTTGAGCCGTGCACCACGGGAGCGTATATGAGATCTTCACTAATGTACTGCAGAAATGCGCCGTTTCTCTAGCCGAACCGAGCTTATATATCTATCATTTCCTTCATATTGGGTGAAATGACAGAGGTCTGGAAGAAGGCGTTGGTCACGGCTAATTTCAAAGTTTTTGGTGCAATCTGTTTCGAACTTCAGACCAATAAGTATTACCTGTACACCTATCGAGGTTGTAGAGAAGATGACTCGAGATAAAATCGTGTTACGTTGCCGCTTATTTGACTGGAATCTCTCTATAAGACAAGGTGAATCTGTCGATGCGATTTAATCATACTTTTACAAGGCATCTGATAAGCCTAACCATTATACATTTTCGCTGAAACTGAAAGTGGAGTACCACAAGGGGGTGTGCACCTCCTTTTTTCTTGCTCAATACAGCTGACTTGCCATATCACCTCCACGCATCGCAGAGCATCAAAGTGCAGTTCTATGCAGACGATGTTGAGCTATACGGCATATATGGTGATGGTAATTGTGATGGGGGGGGGGGGGGGAATGCTCTGAAGCGGCCATCCAAAGCTGTGCGTCTGGTCATTTGATCTCGCCCTAGGAGTCGAGGTGAATTAGTGTTTCATGCTACGTCTCAGGAAAGAGGAGGCTGAGAAACGTGATCTTAATGGAATTCCTTTAAGAAGTCATGTAGTTGAAAATTAAGATGTCTACTATCACTTCACTTGGTTCTGAAGTTTTCTGCTTATATCGATCAGGTAGTCGGCCGAGTCTATGCCGCTCTTTTCAGTATAGTGCCCGCAATGCCCGTTGGACAGGCTCGAAATTCTCTAACCCTTGGATAAAGCATATGCATTACCCCATTAGGGATAATGCATATGCTCCTTTACAGTGGATAAACAAGGTGTTCGCATGCATGTCTCCACAGCTATGGGATCAGTCAAAGATGTTCGGCTTTGTAAGTTTTCTGCTCAAAGAATCGTTTCTGACCTAAGGTTCGGGAGGTTTAAATTCAATCAACGTAGATCTTGAATACAGTGAGAGACGCAATGGTTTCTTATGGGTATAAAAGAGGCGAAACGAACCACTGACCAATTTAAATAATTTTCTTATCAAACAACCTTTTAACTTTTTTTCTCCTTTTTATTTCAACCTACATTATCATAACATTCGACATAATAGTTCCTCCCTTAATTTTAACGTCCCCCTTTACAGTGTTGCTCGTTGGTTGCAACTTCTACCGAAAATTGCTGTGAACGCTGAGAATGGCCTAGCTCCAAAATCAAACTGGAGCGAATTGTTTTGTGCACTACTTTGGGCGTTGTCTTTTGTCTGTAATTTGTAATGTTTCCAGGAAGACTCTATATATATAGTAGTTAATATCGGTGTCTTTGTTTCCGGCAGATACTGTAACCCCTAGCGAACTAACAAGGGAAGGACCACAGGTCGAAGTGGCCACTCGGAATGGGATACATATGGTCCGACGTATTTTCGGACGCTGATCTCGAATCTGTATTCGAGATTTGCGGAACGATTTTCTGGGAGGTTTTTTTGAAAAAACTGTACTATCACATGGTAGGTGAAGCCCATGGCACGCGAGCCAGACGCTTTCACGCAAAGCCAGTGTGATTTCCGTGTTCAGGGGATCAAATTACCTCATGGGACAAGTTTTCAGCCAATTCGAGATTTTGACCAAATCTCGGAAAAATTGATGGGCCATTGAAGAAAGGAGAAGTCGTTGATCCTTGCCCAGGAAATGCTCCTATTTGATGCTTGTTTCGTACATTTAGTGCGATGGGCAAGTGTGAAAGGTATGTATAGGCTATCCTGTTCAGGTTGGTTTTTTTTTTGGGTTTTCTGTAGAAGAAAATTCAAAAACTACCACTTTATAACCTGGCCACCCCCAATATTCCGAAGTTGGACCAAAAGCTGGATTTGGCTGAAAATTTGCACATAGGGGTAATTCGACCTCCTGTGCCCGAATATCATTATCTTTTTACGCAACAACGCCTAATTCGTGTGGTATAGGAATCTCTTCGACTTCGTATCCTTCCCTTGTGAGTAATGTTAGTAGTTATAAATAAAGCGGCAGAGTGATGGGTGCGGTAGGTTCCAGTACAAGGAAACTTCCAAAAGTGAAAGAAAAGCACTTACTGACAATTAAACACAAAATGCAAAAAAAGCCGCACCGGCGGGGAGCAAACCCATAACCCTTGTCCTGCAGATCCGGAACACTACCAGTGTGCCACTGAGGCCGTTGCTTGCTATGCAAGCGGCCGTGCTGATGTAATAGTGCTTCGTCACAGAAAAACCTCCATAACTTTACTCAGAAAATCGTTCTGCAAATTTCGAATACAGATTCGGGATCAGAGTCCGAAAATGCGTCGGACCACATGTATCCCATTCCGAATGGCCACTTCGACCTGGGGTTCTTCCCTTGTAAGATTGTCTTGTGTGGTTTCTGCGGTGCAGCCTGGAGTATGGTATAAGTATTTTCGGCGTGAGGGATGGGTGCTGGATGCCGTGTTCAATCATATTGCGGAAACGACTCCCTGCAGCTCTTGACTGAAATCTTCACTCTGCTGAGATCATGCTCGTCACGACGGGATTCTGTTTCTTCACTGTTTTGATGGCGTACTGGATGGTGTTAGTCTATAGCAAACTCAAACTTATTCTTCTAGTCATGATTCTCTCTACTTCTAGTCCCAGTTTAATCTCATTTCCTTCTCTCTGGGAGCCCTGCGGTGTAGACTGCTATGTTCGATTTCCTGTAGTATGGTGAATGTTCAGGTGCGATCGAGGAAGCTATTCGTTGAACGTCTCAGCACAGCCCTTATGACTTACTGGTATAATATTTCAGCTAGTAGTGATTCTTTATCTCCCAGTCTGCCGCACTGCTATGATACTCTACTTTGATCTAGCTTGCTATTTGCACGTGGATGGCCGGTATACCTATGTCTTGGAGTTGCGGCAAGTACCTGTGACCCCTTATGTGGGGGCAATACAGCCGCCTGATGTAGGTTTCAGTGGAAGGCTGGTGGTGCAACTACTGTGGATCGGAGATGCTTACTAGAGTTTGAACCAACAGTATATTTGGTGCACTGATCTTTCGTTTGGTATGCACTAGTTCTCAGCCCTCAAGCTGCTCTCAGGGCTATTCACCTAACGCTATCTCTGCTGGGTTGGATTTCTTGTTTCAATTATTTTTCATTCTATTGTTCTTACTTTCTCTTAAGAGCACTCTCCCTTTTGATTACGACATGTCTTTTGACATATCAAATAAACGAATGAATAAATAGTAGATAACTCAGAAATACATACATTGTCAATTACATACACGAGGATCATTCTTAATAGGAATAAAGTCACACTTCAAAGCCTTGAACCAGTTTAGGCCGATACATCTTCGCTTTGTCGAAAATGATTTCCACTTAATCGATTTGAATAGGAAAAAATCTAGAAAATACAACAACAGCGAAAGAATGAAAAAAGAATGACATTTCAAACATTTCTCTAAGGGGACTTCGACATGACCACCATATAAGTACAACAAAGCGAATGATACATATATTGTACGTATGTATATATTCAAGAAAAACAACGGTCAGGTTCACTCTGCATATGTGATATGCTCAACATTCAGATCATTTTTGACGGTGGTTTCCTAGAAAGGGGTGGTCATGGTCTTCATGTAGGTGCCGTTCGGTTGAGTCAGTTCACGAGCTTGAAGTTGTACTTTTCTACAGAATGTCCCGTAAACGAAACTTACATATCTTTTCCTTTTTGGAAAAAGTTATGAATAAGCTCAATTGGGAATGGGAAAATGATCGTGGAATTCTTCTCCGCGCTGAAAAAAAGAACAAAAATTAGTGTTGATGACATGATAAATACTGAATAAATCGTTTAAAGGAATCGTCCACGGAAAATGAGTTTTTGTGTTACCCACATATTTATGTTGTATTTGCCTAATGTTGGTCTCATGCAAAATTTCACGCGAAAAAATGTGAATCTGGCTGAGATACAACACCACAAAGTGCGGTCCCAGTGGGCGGGGCCTCCGTATAAAAGCCTCGTACCGCGTCCGCCATGGTCTGAGACGCATTGTAGGAACAGAAGGTTACGTAAACAGTCCTACTCTCCGTTCCCAACGGCGGCGGAAGACGGGACGAGGCTTTTACACGGAGGCCCCGCCCACTGGGACCGCACTTTGTGGTGCTGTATCTCAGCCAGATTCACATTTTTTCGCGTGAAATTTTGTATGAGGCCAACATTGGGCAAATACAACATAAATATATGGGTAACACAAAAACTCATTTTCCGTGGACGATTCCTTTAAGAAATTTGCTCTCTTTCAAGGGCAGTCGTAAGGTCAGTTCAGGCCGGATACGAAAAGATTTTCGAGCATGCATCTCGAGGCGCTTATCACTACGAAAGTGAAGAAAACGGAACGAAAGTCAAGAAGCCGAGAAACAAGAGTCATTTCCCACCCCTGATTCCGAAAGGGAAACTATATCAACAAAAGGGGGTGGCCACGTCAAAACAGGTGGCAGCTGTCGGAAGAGGATGCTCCACATATGTTCTACCTACACTCCTGCTTCTAATTGAGCGATTCACTTGAGGAGTTCTCATTACCCCCCATCTGTCCTCAAAAGATAAGCCAAACATTCTTCCTGTATTCTGGATATCAAGTCACCGTAATGGACTCATATGTGTTAAGAGGGATTCCTGAGTTGGAATGGTGCGTGTGACAAAATAGAAAAGCATGCGAATATCACAGCAGTACTACATGGAAAAATTAGAAAGAAAGTTGCGACTGGCAGGTCCGGGTGCGGCTATTTGAAGTAGGCGATAAACTACGCAGCGATTTGGATGAGATAAGAGGCACGTGCTACATGAATGTAATGTGACATCGAGCCCCTTTTTTTGTGTCTTCTTACATCTACCGCCGCATTTGGATCGTAGCACTTTAATGGAATATCATAAGTCAGAACCAGTCATGCTACAAAGGAAATGTGTTTCGTCGTGACGGTGGGCTCCATAATCAAGGTTCATTTGATGAGCACCGCAGAAACCGGAACAATATTTTATAGAAATACAACTGAGGGACGATACTTCAATGACGGATTCGTCCTCAACAACAAATAAATTGGGCCCCTTCATACTCTGCGGTGTAGGTTGTAGTACAGGGTTGCGTCGTCTATTTCTCTCCACCCATAGCACTCCGCTTCGCTGCCTATTATTTACGCAGTCACGCCCTTTCGCCGGCACATGGAAGCGGGATTTGAGCGTAAGATACGATAAGGTGTACCTCTTGTAGAACGCAGTTATATGGAACAATCTCGGTCGAATCGCCGCGCCGTTATCTAGCGCAACAAACGCTTTATTCTTGCGTTACAAGGCAATATACCACGTCAACTCTAAGTACGGAAAGATGAACAACGTGGGAAAAGCAAGTAGAGAACGAAAAAACGAATGCGCTTTGTGCCCATATCTGAGGGGAAGAAGATGTAGGCCTAGCGACAGGCATCCCCACCACTTGAAGGCACCAGTAGGGGTAAGGGAGAACTGAGATCTGGGAGTGGGTGTTCTCTGAAACGAACCTTCTACTTCAGAAGAGGTCACATGTGATGAAAATCGCATTAAAAAAAAGCGGCTTGGGGTCTTATGATGACCCCGCAGTACGGCATGTCGTTATGCGGTTATGTGGCCGAGGGAGTCGCCGTGGAGGGGCGGGACAACAATTGCGGCCGGCTGGTCCAGATTCTGGCCTGTCTTCAGTCCGCTCCGGCTAGAGACGCAGAGGACGAGAGAAAGAAAGGGGATTTTCGGGTTCCTATTCCTCGGTTTTTTCGCCGTTTTATGTCGTTCTTTCTCTACAGTTATATTGCTGAGCACCTCTATTTTCGTAATCCCCCAATTTGCCTGATTGACCCCTGCCGGTGTCTTTAAGATGGACTAGTTTCTTGAGTGGTGGCGACGCATGTCGCACAAAACAGCCCTTGCCAAAACCACAAGGAGCCTATCGCGGTATCTATCACGACTGCCAAAGCATTGATTTTCAACCTCATTCTTCTTCAACCCTGCTACAACAGTTTTTTAGTGCAAAAATAAAACTGGAATCCTAGCTTTTGTGTCCTACAATTCTAGCAACCCACCTTATACTGTTCAGCGTTTGTAGATAACGCAACTGTATTGCGCATGGCGATGACGCTATCTGAAAGTTAGATTTTAAACTCTCAAGTAGAATTTTGGCTTAATGCCTATATCAAGTGTGCCCACCACTTCGGCAGCTTCGCGCAAGGCCCATGATGCTTTTTGCTCTCCTTCAGCGGCGATTACCTAAATGTCAACGTGACATCACAACAAGAAAGGTCTCACCGTCGAAAAAAAAGGCTAGACGACTTGTTTCTGAGACAAACCTTTGCTCCTGCTTCCCGAGTCGCTTCGGCTTCGGCAGCCATCGCTCGCTGCAGCTGCAACGGCAGTCGGACGTCCTTCACTTCAACTCGTTCAACCTTAACTCCCCATGGGTCTGTTGCCTCGTCAAGTGTGCTCTGAAAGCAGCTACCGTAAAAACAATTTCTATCCCACGGCAACCTGACAGAATATCTCTCGACGTGGACTACGAATTTAGACCGCACAGATTAAGGGTTTAGATAATTACTAAGGGTTTTGTCACTGATCATTGGTCTGACTACTTCTGAGCATGTTCTTGGTCACGGTGGCGTTTAACGGTATAGACCAGAAGAACGAATTGGGTGACCGCGCGGCAAGTGCTTCACTCCTTCGTTGCGTACTGGCCTCTTCAAAAGGCGTAGCCACCGCAAGCCCTGAGGACCAGACAAGTGTCCTAGCCTGCAGTGCTTTCCAGCTCGCGCGAGCGATGAATTTACCGTGAATGATTTTTCGTTTCCCCGGTTCTGGCGACGTACTCTACGTGGGCTGGCTCCTAAAGCAAAAGATTGCTTCATAAGCTTCTTACCTATTTCTGTCTCACAGATCCTCAAGACAGCGGTCGATATGTTAGTAATTCAGCGCGCGGTTAAATACGGCCGTGGACTTCCGTAAGGGGAATAGGATTTGCACTTCTCGAGTTTTAACCATTATTTTTCTCGTTGTTGCTCTGCATGGTAACTCTGGTTTCATATTCCACAATGAGCCGAAATTAACCCTAACATGTCTCCAAGGCGACACCTCAGGACTGATTTCGGCATATTGTAAACGTGAGAAGCATAGGAAAAGGTTAGTGCAGGAGGACGAAACAAAGACAATGTGAATGGAGTTCCTGTACCTGCATTTGGTGTGAAATGGCTTCTCTGTCCGATAACATCTCGGCAAGGGTCCTTGTACCAAGGATGTTCCGTAATGTCGTTTGTGCTAACAGTTTTGTTGAACGTGAAGCGTCTTCCACGTTAGTCACCTGAACTCAATTGTAAACAATATGCTGTCAAACGCAATGCCGTAAGGCACTGACAAAGCATCAAAACAAACATAACATGTGAGAAAAACGAAATATTTTCAAGTGATGTAAATCAACGCACCGAAATTGTGGCATTTGAAATTCGGAAGTAAACGACGGCATCTACAGCAACAGTCACAGAGTCTTTTGAAAGAATCTGGAAAAATACTATTTCAAGAAGATGCTGAAATTCCGGCAGAATGTCACCAGTATTCTATGAAATATCGTAACTACTTGGACACGGGTAGAATTTACTAGGTAACCTGACATTTGTGTGTTCATTCACCTTTAGCTAATTTGGTCTTTAAACTGTGAAGTTAATTTCGCTCATGCCTTGAAAAAGTAAAGAAGAGTAGAAAGCTCATGCGGGAGTAAAAAGTACTGAAAGATATAACGATTCACTGGCAGCGATATGATGGCTTCGGATGGGCTGAGGAGAGGAGCCGCGGAGCACAAGCGCGCAACAAATTCATCAGTCACTGAAATGCGAAATTCTAGTTTCCCTCCAGATTCATGTGCCTTAGGATCGAAGAATCTGAAAATATGCCTATTATGTTATTAGGATTGAAGAATATGTTTGGTCTCACAATCACTGGAGGGTCGATTCTTACAGTGTGAGAGCTCATAAGGTGTTATCGGGTATAAACGCGTGTCCACATGAAGTCGGGTCCTCCACAACCCCCTCCGTCCCCACCTCCTCTCTCCGTCGTGTACTAGTTATGTTGTATGTGTTCGCCATAAGTCACCGGCAAGGCTGCATGCAAAGAAATCAAAACTAGCAGCAACACATCCCCTCAAAGTTTCTTTTACGGAGGTAGGTATCGCGGATGAGCCTACGAGGGCTGGGAAGCAAAACGGCAGCGGTCACTTGTTCGACGATGCTTGCTGTGAGGAAATCAACGTGGGCGCGAAGTTATGGAATGAGCTCCTTCCTGACGACTAAAGATGAAATGCCGTTCGGAGGGTATTCAAGCGGGTTGCGTTCTTTCCAATTTTCGGTTTGTGAGCAGAACAAAAAATCTGGTTTTTTGTGATGCCATCTGAGCACTGCATCTAGAATGGTGATTTGGAGAGGAATTAGAATCCAGTTCCAAGCATCTTCCTTTGACTGTCGACACTTTGTATACTGTTGAGGCTCAGATGTTGATGGAAGAAAGAGATCAGTGTATGTTAATTTTGAATCTTCTACATGAGAATAGTGGTCCGTTTCGCGTCTACTTCAGACGAAACCCGTATTTCGTCAACCCTTGAGGCATTCAGTGAGAAAAGGGATGACGAAATAGGTAATCTGTGGGAAGGTGGTGATAACAAAGGGACTATAATAATAACAAGTGAAAATTAAAAATGAAAAAAATCAAACTAAGTCTTCGCGTATAAGAAAGGATAGCTTATCAAGAAGTTATCTTTGCTCAGTGGAATGATATTCTACATACGCTGCAATGATGAAGTATATGTTATTGGAACAACGGAATAAGACCTTCTGGAAACCTTAGAGAGACTGAACTCACACGATCCAATATAGCTTTCACCAGAGAGATTCAGGAAGGGATGAGTTCCTACCCTTTCTCGATGTCAAAGTAGAATAAGCGGAGGTTACAAGAAACACTTACGGTTTAGGAAAGCTCCCTTCTGAACATACTGCTGCATTCTGGAAGTGCCCACCCAACGTATAGTCCATTTTGTAGCGCTTGATTGGGCGTGGCCTGCGGACTTGCGTGAGTGGTGAGAGTGAGAGTGTGTGGCGGGGTAAGAGAGTTTGATACACTTGTCCCAAGTCTGTAAGCCACGCCCAATCAAGCGCTGCAAGATGGACTGTATATAGACAAGCGATGTGCGAAACCATTCAAAACAAAGAGAAGCTCGAAGCGCAGAGGGGCCCAGACGTAGAGAATAAAATTCAAAACATTATCGAAAGCAATGGGTTATACAAAGGAAACTCGAGATCATGCGTTCCGCACAAATCAGCAAACAGAATTACCCTCACATTTCCCTTCATGAATGACAAAAAGGGCACGTGAAGTTTCCAACTTCCCATTCGGCCCCTGTTCCGAGCTTCTTCTACATAGAAGGAACTCTTCACATCGTCACGGCTTTACGAAACAGTGTGTCACGCGCAGCCGTGTTGATACTGTGCATCGGAGAAGCTTTGTGAACTCCAAGGCACAGTTTACGTGACTCGGTGCAGAGGACGTGGAGAGAAGTACGTAGGAGAGTGCGAGACACCTGAGGATTCGCTTAGACAAAAACGGAAGAAGGTTCGCCAATCTCGCTGCTTATCGACATAGCATAGAACATATTAGGTTGATTCATAATAAATCGGACAAATGGTAGTGATGATTTCTAGAGATCATAACTCAGTAACGAATTAACGAAAATGGACGCGCGAGGTACCGTTGGAATGAGTATGAAAAGCTCTTCAAAGTACCGCAAAATAATCACTCCAAAGTAAATTCATTCCGCCACAATGCCGCACGATTTCAAGCGGTCCAGAGACCACATCCGCAACGTCATATTATTTATATCGCTATCTGGCCAGGAACCCGCGGATATCGGCAGACGTCTGATAGAAGTTCACAAGGAGCATGCCCCCGGCAGAAGTACACTGTAGTTGTAGCATTCGAAGTTTGCGTCAGGCGACTATTCCATCGAAGACGAAAACCGCGGTCGGTGGAGCGTACACGGCGTAGAGTACTGGGAGCTGCTCGATGAAGGTACCACAGTATCCGCCGACGTCTACGTTCGTCAATTACGAGAATTGAAGGCCAATGTCCAAAGTTCGCTACGGCGGCGGTCACATGTCTACTTCCAGCACGACAACGTGTCTACTTCCACAGACCGCACTTCGCAAGATCGACCAAGGCCGAGCTGCTGTCGTACAGTTGGACCGTACTTCTATACCCACGGTACTCCCCAGACCTGGCCCCTTCAGATTTCCACCTTTTCTCCCACAGCCAACGCCACCTGGACGGCCAAGACTTCAAAACTCGCAACGAGGTCAAGGCGGCACTCGGCAACTTCTTCGAGCTCCAGCTTCCGGCCTTCTGGAGCAAGGGCATCCATGATCTGCCTATACCGTGGCAGAAGGTCATCGATAAAGATGGAGTATATTTCAAGGAATCCCTGTTGTCGTAAAAAAGTTGTACGACAATGATTAAAATTGGTCAATTTGTCCGATTTATTATGAATCAACCTAATATAAGAGAAGATGCTCTACTATTTGATGCAAGAGGCCTCCACAGACAACTGTCACGACCTCTGGAGAGGAAGATAATGGAAGCGCGGGAAATACGCAAAATCGAACCAGAATTCAGCGCTAAAGAAGAGCAACGTATCCTTTCGAATAGTAGACTAATCACTAAGATCCCTTGCCTTAGAGCGGAGTGGCGATTCATTTTTCATTTCCACCACCGCGCCACTAGCTCGCCCTTTTCTCGATTTCCGGTATGCTTCACTGTGTCGGTAAAGTGTAGCTGTCTGTATGTGTATGTAAACCTTTTCAAGGCAGAAGGCATTATTGCCGAAAGTCATCAATAAGTACTAGAAGTTCAAGAGTAATAGAAGCATACAGCTGAACAAATTCGGATGAAGCTCAGAAAAAGCAGCGGTTTACAACAAATCAGAGTGCTACTAATGTCCCAAGGTTTGTCTAGAAAAGCGTCAAGCATTGTACAAGTTTCAGGGGTTCTATGGGTTCCAGTGCATATAGTAACAGCTCTTTTAATGAATTCAGACATATCGGCTTTATTTTGGGGGAATCCTAGAGCTCCAAAACTAACGTCATTAGTTTTATTGCATGATTCGGTACAATTTCTGTACTTGTATATAGATGGTCACATTTGACAGATGCTATAACAGAATGTTCAACAACAATTTAGGCTCCAGAATATTTATTAGAAAAAGACTCAAAAGACCCCTCAAAAATTTCTGAGACGGGGCCGTAAGCTATTGATATAGAATGTATATCATATAATTCAGCACCTCCACAGTTTTAAGCCTGAAGAAGGTGTTACACACCGAAATATTGCAGATATATTCCAAAAAAAAACTTTCGAGACTTTTGAGGGGTCTTTTGAGTTTTTTGAATAAATAGTTTGGAGCCTCAATTGTTTTTAAACATTCAGATAATGATGAGACTCAACAGCACAATATTAAAGGTGCCATAAGAGTTCGTGCAATGTGTCTTTTCAAGTGCCACCTTTTTTATGATACACTTCAACTAACTGAGGCTCTGGGTTAACACCATTTTGATTGTGTACTACTGATGAGCAACTTGACTGTTAACACTATGTGCACTATGAAGCCCAAATCATGGGTACGCGTGGCTAACGCATCAAGAGCGAGATTGCAGATGAAATGTGAGGCCATTTGCTTTTCCTTATGAAATTCCGTAGATAAAAGTTCAAAAGAGCACTTCCGTTGAAGCCACTATACACGATATATGAGTGTATGTAGAGAAAAGAATTACTAGATCTAAGCTCCGTCCACGGAGAACCGGGGTCCAAGGAGATGGGCCAATCCGTGGTGAAAAGCTACCATACCTATTTAATGCCTTACGATGTTATCTGGGTGATGCTCACTGAGCACTAGTTTTGTGCAGTAGGACCCACCTCCGTCACGCCCCTACCGCGACAGAGGTGGTTCCTACAAGACCTTCCTTCCTACTTTGCGACGCACTGGAACGGCGGCTATGCGCGCTCAATATATATTTTGTGACCTTACCGCGTTTCATTCCAACTTATCGCATATTTCAAACCGCTGCATTGCGATTAGCAAATGATTATACGAAACACAGATATTCGTAAGTACACACGGAACATAAGAAAGTTGATGAAAGTGAAAGAAAAAGATGTAAGACGGGATGCACAACCATGCAATGGAACACGGTCATGTCACAACATGTAAATAAAGCGTAGTTAGCAGCTTTAGTAACAACGCCTCGCCAGGCTCGTTGGTAGTCGGACGACTGCGTGAGACACGATGGGTGCGAACTAAAGGGGACGTAATGATGGGGTCCTTAAATGGACGGTGTCTTACGTCTTATTTGAAACGTAATCACTTTAGAACCCACTCACACGCCTTCCTAGCTCGCACCCATCGTTTCGCTCCGAATTTTGCAATCCTCGAATCTGCATCCATGCGAGTTTTCCGGGTGGCACTCATCCCTAGCGGGTGTTTGATGGACTACTCTCTGCTCCACTTATAAGAACAGTAAAAGTGTACTGCTTTTAACGCGATGCCCGAGTAGAGCGGCCTCTCATAAGCATACTGGTACCCTCTCCGTATTGCAGAATAACTCGGTAGAAAAATGTAATAGCATACCTCTTGAGGAGGAACATCAAATGAGACCACCCTGAGATCAATTTTTTTATACGAGTCGATACAAGGCAGTATGAAAAAAATACCTGAAGAGTAACCAATGAGAACATATCATTTAGAATAATAATAACCACAACATGCAACTAACCAGGTCCCCTTGCTCCACCTGGCATCAACCGACCCAGTCGAAAGATAACTGCACGTTCATACTCCTGAACAACCTGGAAGCACAAATTTTATAAATAGTATTCGTTTTACTTGGACAGAAAACCCTCAGCAGAGTTGGTAGGGGTCAATACAGAATCCGAATCAATGAATTCCGTACTCGCCTTTGACGGCTCTCCCGAACGATCAAGTGGATGTGTTGGGGTTGGTAATGGCATAGTATGCTGTGTCCATGTGGACACCTAAAGAGGTCCTATCATCGCGGCGGCAGGGCGTGGCTGGGTGTGTAGCCTTATGTCGCATTTTCGCGCGGCGGAGTTCTTCGCGTGTGATTGCGTACACTTCCTTTGAAGTTTGATTACCTATTTTTTGACTAGGATCCTTATCATGAAATGTTATTGTTTCCTTCACTATTTATGTGGCTATCTTCTTTTTAGTGTACAAAAGTTGTTGTTTTCATGTAGTGATAAGATGAACAGCTATTTCTTTGAAGGTTCCTGTGGTACCAGCCCTTTGCATCCTGAGCGGAATTCCAACCGACCGCGGCAATTCCTGCTGATGGCGCCGCTAGTGCGACGCCGCAAAACGGAAATTCAACATAAGGCTATACACCCGGCGTGGCTGCATTCACAGGCAGCGAGGCAGAATGGCACGGGGGCTGCACTGACGACGCAGGCAATGAGGAAGGGTGGCACTGCCGGAGACGCAGAGACACGCCCTGCCGCTGGCACCGCACAGTTGAACGCGGCCTTCATCCTACATAATTTCGCAAATCCGCGAAATACAATGCATCAAGAGCGCTTCATTAAATCAGGGAGCTGTAATAGATAATGTCATACGATGTAACAAAGGCCTTACAGAGCTATCACGATATGTTCAAGTTAACGTTGTGATGCCTTTCCACAAGAAGCCTCTCAGTCACTAAGTCTTGCTCAGTGAATATGGCTGCATTTATACTCAAGGCGGTAGCTTTTACTGCTGCGATCCCAACGCGATTCACAACGCTGTTCCCGCCATCGATACATTTGCATAATTGATGATCTAAGCGTGCTCGGACATGCCAACGTATTAATCGCGGAGTTCGCGTTGCGAGTGCGTTGCTTCTATCTCCACGATTAAAGTGACCATGCTGCCGAGTATGAATGCAGCTGTGCCAAATGGTTAAACCCCATGTTATGCATCTCTAGCAGATTGGCAAAAGTCGAAGAGGGGGTGGGGCAGAGGGACAACGGCAATCGCTGTAGGAGCCTCGCCCAAAGAAAAGGAGCGGTTCTCTAGAGAGTAAGAAAAGGAGCGGTTCTCTAGAGAGTATATCCCTTCATAATGAAAATCGTAAAAAGCACTGTCCCATCGTTCAAACCATGCGACAGATAACTTTTTGGAATTTTCCAATTTTGGTGTAAGAGCAAACAATTGCTTTTTGACGCTCTTAGGTCGGTTGTCGAAGGTGTATTGACTAAAAATTGCTGCTGCTATGGCCAGTATTCAAACACACATTACGAAGGGGTTGGGTATAGACATGTTGTGCTTCAATCAAAAATTTTAAGAAGAGGCTTTAAAAAACTCAAAAACTCCCTGGTACAAAAAATAATGAAAACGAGGATCAGCGAAAACACATACCTTTATACATAAACAAGCAGAAAGTGGAAGTGTAACGGCCACAAATATATAGGATAATATCATTAATATCCAACTGCACACGGTGAACTCGACAACTGCATTAGCTGAAAAAAAGAGATTATGTGGTTGTTGAAGTGTCCGATATGCTATGCTAATATGTGTCTAAGAAAATTACATTTAGTATTCGCGTACTTTTTGGCTGGTTACATGACTACTCCACTCCCCTCGTCTGCATCTCTACCCAATCGGCGACAGCCTATACTGGAGAGTGACAGGAACTATCCCAGCTTGAGTCTGAGGTAGGAGAGACGACAATGGACGCCGTCGCGCGAGTTTGAACTGAGTCCAACATTTGGCGCAAAGGGTGTGTGACGTATGAGATGCCTGTGCCGCTAAGCGCGAAAAAGCAATCGTAGTTAGACATCGCACGCAGTGTACCGGTATCGTGTGCAACCCTATTGTACAGTTGCTCGCATTTTCTGGATGCATAACGGTGTCGATCCAAGATCGTGCAAACTCCGCTCTTATTGTTTTATGGAACCAGGATATGATTCTTCCATCCTGTCCAGCGGCTGAAGAGTGGCGCCATCCTTGAGCACGCTTTCAAAGAGTGGAACCTACAAGCGTTTGTAACGCTTACGTAAGAGATACATACTTTGAAGACACCGAGAGGAGGGCAATTTCGGTTTACGGTATGGGAGGATGTTGGCTTATAGTTGCTGCAATGCACACACCGCACTTTGCCAAGACGTCGAAAGCGAATTCATTGGGTTTTACTTGTAATCACACTTTTTTCTTACACTTTCGCCTATTCTTCATTTAATTGTTTTACTTGTTTGTTGCTGTGTGTTGTTTCACTTATTTCATATCATCATCAATGAATGAAATACACCCTACGAGATAACAAATGACTTCTCTACGGCGGGCAACTCGGAAAGTCAGTGTGTTGATGCGAATGTGATGCGAATACACACCGCAGCGCCGCGCTTTTGAATCCGGGTTACCCCCCCCCCCCCCTATTATCGCTCCTAACCTTTAATGTTCGTGACAAAATGATCATTTATTTGCATCTTCCTCTTTCTTCATACCCCTTCCGGTTCCTTCAAGGGCCTCCTCCAGAGCGTTTGTACTACGTGACTTTCCGCATTCGCGACTTTCCACCTCGACGCTGCCACCACCCGACATCGTCATCGCTGTGACGCGAATATCGCCCAACATTGCAGTCTCGTCATGAGTCAAAGCCCCAATATCGACGATTTGAAATGCTACTCCTATGAAATCCATTCTTCTCGAGGCCTTCATAACGACAAACAAATATTTCGCGTATTTGTTTTGTATTCATATTTATAGGGACTTGAGTGGTATCCGATATGCTGCATTTCACATTCCCAAACGGGAAACAACCTTCTCGTAGCGATTGCTGACTTCGTATTATGGGTTTCCAAGACGTTGAAAGTACTGATGTGATCCTTGGGAACTATACAATGGTTCGAATAGGTGGACTAGATTCAAAAATCCCAGTGGTTTTTGAATGGCAATAATGGAAGCTATAAAAATCAAAGGTTATGGTTAGTAGGCGGAACTCCATGAGCCAGAATTCCCGGAACCAGTTATTGCATTGATCCACTTACAATTTATGTATATCAATTTTATCACTATACTGGATATTATAGATTACTCTCCAGACACAATACATGAGTTTTCGCCAATATCTCTTCAGCCTCTCTCACAGACTCCCTAACAAACAAGTACAAGGTGGGCTACAAAACTTGAGGTATGCGACGAAAAAGTCCAACTAGGTGAGCGCATCGCGCGAACCCCTTGACAAGTTCCTCGCTGGTCTTGCAGCGAACTGGGTCAGCAGAAGACGTGACCCAGTAAGTAAGGAGTTGGACCGTTCCGACACCGCAAGATTTGAACTCCTTGGTCTGCATCTTTATCCAGCCAGCGACACCTGACTCAACATGCTAATGGCGGTCACCCGCTAATAACATTGCATGATGCATTCATGATTACTGTCCAGTTTGAAATTAGTACATCACGTAGACACAAATTGTGCATTATTCCTGTTGAATAGGTTCATAGAATGCCCTTTGGGTTGCGGATTCCAATGAACAATGAAGAGAAAGTCATTAAATAATCAAGTGAAAGTGGAACTTGAAACAACCGGAAGTCAACTACTTGTCAAAGGATTTAGAAATGCATTAAAATGAACGACAGTGAAAAAGCTGTTTTTGATGCTAACTCATAACTGGGAGCGAATTACGAGGGATGGCAGCTGGTCTACGTGGTAATCAAGGGTTGGACACACCCTCATGGTCAAGCATGGGGTGAGGAACTCTCATGAGGAGAAGGTCGCATTCTGGGTTGGAAAAAAGATAGGGTTCGTAATTATTATGAGGATTCCTCGAGTAATTTTGGTCGACCACATATTTTTTAGTGATTCTTGCATCGATGAAATGCTTTATTAATGAAGTGAAGTGGTTAACTGGTCGTTAATCGGTAATCATCCTTTGGACTAGGTATCGTCGTTTAACGAACGTTTTCTAGCATTTCAGCTCAGCACGGATAGAGGGTGGTCTTACCGGAGGGTTCAAAATAAGGGAGGAGTATATTTCTTGAAAGTTTTACTCACTGCAGTGCTTGTCCGTGAATGCTGCAGCTGCGATGAAGTACTCTACTTCCATTAAAGGGCGGGGGTGGAGGTCACGAGGTCGAATTTCCGCGCGGCCGCGCGCGACGAGCGGCGCGGCGAGTGCGAGGCCAGTGGCAAGGCATGGCAGCCTCCAAGCGAGGCAGTGTGGCATGAGTGGAAACGCAGACGCGACGCAGTCACGCTCGGCCGAGCGATCAAGGGAAATCGATACAGCGGGTCGTACTGGTGGCACCGCGAGTGCCACGCCGCGAAGCGGAAATTCGACCTCGTGACCCCCACTCAAAGGGCGGAAAGATCCGTTTGTCACGAACAAGTCGCACCTTCACCACAACAGAAGACTAATTCATTAGGAGGCTAAAGCCGCTCAAACAGTGACTAGTGAACTAAACACATCCAGTGTCAGTGTTGGACGCGGCTAGTGAAGTGGTGGCAATCACGTGGTCTGCGTCTCTGCTACTCTCCCTCCCCTCCAACCTTAATGGAGCCTTTTTTATCTGGGCCCGGCTGAGCGCTTTCAAGAATTTGTACAATGGCGGATATCGTGAAAAGTAGGAAGAAAAGCATTTGGGCGTTTTCTTCTCTTTTTTCTTTATTGCTTTTGCTACTGAACGCGATAACTCAGCTGAGATTTTCGTGAAATAAGCCTTCGAGTAGCAGTATCAAAAATAATACAGTACAATCGTTATCCAGTCCCATCATCATTTTCTCTTACTCTTGAGTCCCTTCGGTTTTCCGGGCATTATAACAAAAACGGAAGCTCGTCTTATCTTTGAACTTCGACGCGAAGTACGAGGTGAGCTTTAGAAGCCGCGCCATCCATGCGGTGTTCGTTGGTCTGGCTTTTTTCTGGCCTACTCCAGAAATTCTCGGACACGTGCAGCTTCATAATCCTCTCAGAGTTTTTACCCCATCCCCTCTTCGAATGCAAGAGGACTTCCTCCTACGTGGCTCTTAAAATGAATCCCTTAAAAATAGCATTCAAATCTCTGATGACCGTGAAGGTTTTCGCCTCGAACGCCAACAAGCCATTTCGAGTAATACGGTGGTATACGATTAGTATCACTCAACTATCATTTTTATTACTCTATACCTCAGTCATTGTTCGGCGAAATCGACCTCAGGGGGCGGACTCTTGTTGTTAGAAGCAGCGTCTCTTCCGAAGCTCGGGGTGCTCGTTTCACCGGGGGTTTCACCACATATGCCCTTCTGAGACCCCCCGTTTTACATTTGGATGAATCACTCCGAGGGTTCCTCATTGCCCATATTAGCCCTTACCACTGTCTGTAACCCAAGACAGGAAACAAAGCATGAGGTGAATTACTTTTCTTGAGGTAGGTCCCTCCTTCACAGACGGGGAGTGATAGGCGTGGAGTTGATGGGCTTGTTGACTCGTGCCAACGGAATGCTTCAACGTGAACGCATAAATCTTTTCACGTCGAAAAAGCAGTTTTCTTCCCAATTACATATATAGGTCGAACCATAATTTCTGTTACACTATGACGAAAAATTTCAAATTTATTTTTCTTAATTTGTGTCTAACTTCAGTCAACAAAATATGTACCGTTGTGATCACCAATATATTGCAGCGAATAGGGAGATAATAGATGCCTGGCTAATAGAAGTCTGCGGATTTCTGGTCGAAGAAAGTCTGGAGGTCGATTTTGAGAACATCGTCATCTCTGAACTGCCGTCCGTCGAAGAAGTGGGTCAGAGATCGGAATAGGTGGTAGTCAGTTGGGACCATGCCCGGAGATTACGGTGGACGGGGGAGCTTCGTCCAACCAAGGTCCTGGATCTTTTGACACGTCAACTTTGCCACATGTGGGCGAGCGTTGTCGTGGAGGAAGAAGTCTCGGTCCATTTTTCCGGTAAGTTTTGCCGCTCCGGTGTACAATTGCCTGCAGTAGAGATCGGCAGTGACTGCCGTGTTGAATGGTAGCAGTTTCCCTTTTTTTTGAAAACTTAGGAAAAAAAAACATTTTTTCTCTGTGCAATTTTTTGAATTTTTTTCTGTTTCCATTTGAGCAGATCGAGCCATCGGGTTGCCGCCATATGAGGGCAGTACCTGGGTCCATCGACTGGTTGATTCGGTTAGTGGCCTTGCATGCTGAGGAACCGGAGCGGTGTTCGTGAATTTCGCACATCTCGCGAAATTGTCGTGGATTCACTGCTAGTTGAAGCCATAGAGAATATGAATGTGTTAATCAGTAGCCCTTTTCAGTCGCTTCATATACCCCCACTAACAAATATTCCCGAAGCTTCCACAGTTTTCCCCAAGTGTGTAACAGAAATTATGGTTCAACCTAATAGAGGTATGAGGGTTTCGGCCCAGTTCCAGCGGAAAAGTTAATAATGCGGCAATTCGAGAAAAATAAAGCACTGTACTGGGACAGCAATGGATTGCACTGGTCTCAGAAGCCTGGTCAAAAGTAGTCAGCTCTCGTCAACTACATATTATTGGGGTTTTGGAGGTGCTGTAAAGTTGTGAAACGTTATAAGGTGCTACGATGGTTTAAGAGTAGGGTTTTCTTGAAGTTTCTTCTATATTTACATTAAAGGATTCGTCACGAAAAACTTAGTTTTTCTGTTACCCATATGCTTATGTTGTATTTGCTGGTAAGGACATCATGCAAAGTTTCAAGCGGAAAAGTGAGAATTTAGCTAAGATACAGCTCCATAAATCCTCGGCCGGGTGGGCGGGGCCTGCCAGTAAAAGCTCCGTCCCGGCGTCTGCAGCGGTTGGGAACGGAAAGCGAGACTGTTCAGTAACTTTCCGTTCCTACGATGCGTCTCCGACCGCGGCGAACAACGGGGCGGGCACTGGCTCGGAGGCCCCGCCCACCCGGCCGAGTTTCTGCGGTGCTGTATTTCAGCTGGATTCACATTTTTCACGTGAAACTTTGCATGCGGCCCACATTAGGCAAATACAACATAAATATAAGGGTAACAGAAAAATTCATTCAACCGTAGACGATTCCTTTAAGTATGCGGGTGGCAATTTCTACAGCTTCATGGTTGCTTGGTTTATGATCGAAAATTTCCAAACTCTGTTCCAATGGCATTTATGCGATTTTATGTCATGAACATCAGAAAGAATTCTTTCGTCACTAAAAAATGCGGAGCCGAAAGGGTAGAGTACATGGTGTTTACGATCTGTACAGGAATGAGATGAAAACTTAGAAGCAATCTAATTTGGGTCACATGCATCCGTCTTGAACCACAACAACAACAACAACTGGAAGCTAATTCTCTTGAGGATTTCATCAGATTAATGCTGACGGTCTCGCTCACATGCCCGTATAATGGCCACATCTTCTAGAAAAATAGTCTCGATGGTATGGTATGAGATCGGTGATGGCTTCATAGAAAATATGCTTATTCGGGATGAAATCACTTTTCAAAAATTGCCCAACCCTAAAGGCTTCATAATTAAGTAGTAGTAGTGTCAAGAGCATTTATGCACAGCTTACTCCAAAAATTCAATCAAGGTAAGTTATACTCAGAGCTTTTCAGTCTTTTTTCTTCTAGAGCGATACTGGCCAACTTTGAGATTTCTCTATGTAAGTGCTGATTGTCCGAAGAAATTCAGGTGAATACACGATAAGTGGATTTGGTCCACAAATTCAGTTCTCAACTCAATCCGAAAGGGAACAAAAATGATGTTGGCAAAAACAAGCAAACTAATCCTCGGCTTGTCCACAATAACATGAGGATGATGAGGATGATTCCGTGGAAAATTCACCAAGGTTCGCAGACTTTCAAAAAAAAAATACAAAAAGTACTCAATCTGCTCACGGACCCGGATATCAATCTATTTTTAACGCATAATTAGTTTAACGCCTCGATTTTCCTCTAGGATTCAATTCGAACACAAACGTTCAAGTTCACCTATGGTTCATTCTCCTTGAGACATTAGGGCCTCTCGACAGCGCTCCACGGGAGCAAAGGACAACCCACTTGAACCTTCCGACTACTCCCAGATGAGACCCCCTGCTCGTCGAGGGTTGAACTCCGCTGCTTGGTTTTAGACATCTTGAACTTTATTTAGACTTGCGCTCAAAAAGCACCCGTTTTTTGGATCTCGTCTGTGTCCTCTTCAGGAGTTAATCTCCCCGGCTCAAAAGCTTCTGATTGACAACCAAACAATGTTTTGGCCACAAACTTTTCAGCATTGTATTGCCATCGGCAAATGCCGACTGCAAAAAAAAATGAAGGCGAAAATAGACTAAAGAAAAAAAGGCGAATTAGTTCGGATTCACTGTTCCTCTCACCTTTTCATAGATCAAAAGCCCAAATTCATCATTGCTCCTGCGACTGACGTCCATAAAAGCCTCAGATTCGGAGTTACGAAAATCGAGTGAATACGAAAATTCATTCAGCAAGAGCCCCTTCCTTGGAAAGACTCCCTTCAAAAACTAGTGAAAGCAAGAGGGTTTCGGTGGGCACTAATGATTTGAAACTATTCAGAAAACAGAAAATTTTCAACTCTTCTCTAGGCTTGAGAATTTTTCATCAGCGCAGACTTTTGTGTGGATGATCTCCGCCACCCCTCAGTTTTAAGCTACACACGTCATTTAACGTCAGCAACTGCATGAAGGGCATGAGTTGCCAAGGAAAAATTGGATTTGCTGCAGACGGCGTGCGTGCCTCATGCTGCACAATGTATTTTATCCAATTTTTGGCAAGTACGCATAGCATCGGGTTTTCTTTGAACCTTACAAAGCCTGAGGTCAAGCAAAAAATTTGGTCACCAGGTTCCCTTGCCTCCCTCCGTTCCGTTACGGTTGACACGAGCCCACTATTACGTGAATTCCACGTCAACAATTCTGGGGAAATCCATTATGTGGCCACAGACCAAATTAACCCGCGTTTTTTGTAACAACTCCAATTGAACTATTTGTCACAGTCACATTTGCAAAAAAAAGGGTAACAAAGACATACTGTCGACGATTCTGGTCGGCGGATTTCTTCCAGATGTCGTTTTTCGTGGAAGTGTACTTTCCGTCTCCATACTAATCACGAGCACATGTGTAGCCGGCTGGGTCACTGAAGTGCCATAAAATTGGATGGATATAGAGTAATAGGTTAAAATCTGTAAGAGATAACATGTGCGTAAACGAAGCACAACAGTAGGAAGCAAGCGATCAAAGCTCTCAATGCAGTTGACATTTAGATAGTCAATTGAATAACGAGAAACATAGACAATTTGCATAAATCATATCAGTCATTTCCTCGTTACTAGCTCCAAGGCAAGCTTGAGACAAATATGAGCCAAAAACACTGTGATATATCATACTCCGTCGAATAAGCCACAAGGGACACTAGAAAACCACAAAGGTCTTATCTATGTAAGTCTTTTCGTCCGGCGTGATCATGTCCCCTCCTTGGTCGCAGGGCTGGGGAAGGGGTCAGACATGGGTAGGGAAATCTTGAGGTGGGACGTCGAATTTTGAATGGAAAGGTGAAGGGGGAGAGCGTACTTTCAAAAATTACCCGATGGTTCCTCAACGACCTCCTCCTTCGAGATAAATTCGTCTATTGATAATCAAACTTATTACTGCTAGCCTCTAAGGGAAATTTTGGCCGGTTTGCGCGTTCACAAGATAAATTGAAATCTCAAAGCGCGTCAACATGAATCAACTTACATATTGTGCTCCTTAAATAGACTATGAGTTTTTTCTTTGGAATGCCACAGAGTTTTCAAGTTATAAAGGAAATTTCAAAGTAGTGTAAAAATGGCTCCTATTGGATGACTTCACTTCACGAGTTCTTCTTTGGTCGAGTCCCAACAAAGACAACCACAAATGTCAGTACTACAAGGAAGGAGGTAGAAGGAGATGAGCGTTCATACTCACAGGGGATACTTCAAAGTAATGGCTTCTCCCGCACCAATGTGGGCGCGACTTCTCGGTACAGCCATACGCGAGCGTATTTTCCACAAATCGCCTTCCAGCAACTGAAGCAGTAGCAGGATGAAGCCCTTTATCGTCCACCATACTCATCGGATCTAGCGCTAATTAAGTCCCACTTTCCCAAACATCTGGACAGCTGCTCCCTCAATAGCAGTGTGTTCAGAAGGGATGGTGATTTGGAGTCGATTTTTTGATTGTGCGCAATATAAATATTCAGCCCACAATCAAAATGAGATATGCAAGTATGCATAATGCTGCCAATATTGTTGTGAATCGAATGGTGCCTATTCCGTGAGAAACGATGATTCTCGGCGGAATTTGATCTTCCGAAGATGAAATTGCAAAAACCGGCAAAAACTTTCCTTACAATCTAATACTTGGTAGCTGTATGTGCTATTGATAGCAATGTACGATTATTGGTTGACGACGTTTTTATCGAGACGAAGAACAGGTACAGCGGGGGTAGGTCGTGTTTACCAAAAATTCTCCCTGACACTGGGTTAGACCCTGGCTTAGGGTTAGCGAAGCCATTTACCAAGTGAGTTGATCAGTGATGAAGCTAAGGGCATACACCGCATAAAACTAGAGTGTACGGGAGGTATTTGAACATAAAAAGGTGATAAGCTACTTAGTACTAGGTGGAAGGACCAACTAGCTGTAACCCTAAATTCGAATGAGACGCACTTTTCAGAACAGCAAACACCTTTTCTATGTAACTAAAGAAAATTGAAAAAAAGCTACTCGCGAGGCAGTAACAAGCTGAATCTCTAACGAGTAGTAATCTGAAGCCTTGTCAGGAAACAGGAAAAATGTTCGGATGGATGTGGTGACATGCAAAGAGAAACCAATTAGACATCTGAAAGCGAAATGCCTCTTATGAATTATGCTTGTCCCAGAGGGCTGAGCTTAAAAAAAACCTGCTAATCGATACTGAGAAAAGGCATTACGCTGAAGAAAAGTGGCTCCGCCACTGAACAATGGTCAAGTAGGGTAACTTCCCTTGTAGTGCCCCACATAGAAAGAATAAATTAGAAAGGCTAACTGCTTTGTTGGTATCAGCATGGAGCGCTGCTTATGAATACGCAGTTGTGCTAACGACAATGTCACTTTACGATGAACCCGAAAACTTGGGACCCGCACTACTATGTCCGTTTCGGGCGTCAAATCAGCTGCTGCCGGTTTCCATTCAAGCTGTTTCCGGTTTTTTTTTTTTGCTTACACTAACTCCATCACACGCATTCGTTGTGGTGGCTATTCATCTCAGAGAACAATCAGTGCAGCAGTAGCTCTCATGAGCTCCTCATTGTCATTCGGGGAATCCTCATGAAAGGAATAAATTGCTGAGCCCCTCGGTTTCGGCGATACTTGGAGACGTTCGCCGTCTCTGATTTGTGATTTATTCACCTGTCTGAGCAACAACAGCCACAAATGTGCTCCAGTAGCCGGCAAAAAAACAAGTTCGCGACAGAGGAAGAGACGGTGAGTCGTGCCACTTATTAGTTCCTACACCAACCCCATAGCTTTCAGCACAAACGCTCGGGTACTGTGGAGCCCACTGCAAGATGAATTCATAAAAAACACCGCGTGTTGGAGGAGCAACAGATTCGCATGGACGAGCAAAAACCGGGAGACACGTATGTCGATATGAAGCCTCACAAGGGAGAGACGAGGAGAGCGATGGGACCAGGGACGGCATAGCGCGATGGAGAGTTGATAGAGCGAAATGGAGACGTCGAGAGTGATGGCGAGGAAGGTGGTGAGTAAAGCGAAATTACGAACCAGATTAGGAACGTGGCCACCAGGGGGAGGTGGGAGAACTGCTTCCCAAATACTGTTCATTCTACTCTTTCATACTGGTTTTTCCGAGGACAAATGGGATAATGAGCCCGCTAGTATTGCAGAGCATATATCTTTTACAAAAAGGCATAACGAACGTATATGATTGCATTCGTTGATGTCGTCCAGCTAATATGGGGCACTTATCAACAACAATAAACAACAACAACAGTAGTACCAGATTTGATTGACTGAGTGGCTGAATACTCGCCGTCGAGAGACGACCTGAGCTCTCAATGGCATCATGCTGCTGCTGCCGTTACCCACACCAGCTTTTCAGCAGTCTAGTCTGCATAGAATCGAATAGCGTGAGAATCGATCCCGTCCCTTGCTAGTGAAACGCTGAAACACATACGACGGTAACACTTCCCAGCCACTTATGTTTAGGAACACCGGAAAACAGAAGCCCATGAAATGACAGCTATAGCTGCAAAAGTAGCTGTACGGATCTGTCAGTGAGACGGATGTACGACATAAAAAAAATGCCAAGATAGAAATGCAATATCGGCAGATAAGAGTGCTATCGCAATGGGGGGAGGGGGGCATTCCACGATAGACATTACCTTTATGTAGCCTAGAAAGGGAAGAAATCGTTTCTTTGCTTTATAAGGCTTAGGCTAAAATATACGTCTGAATGCAGACTGATCCCTCAAAAATCCCTCCAAGATGCTTATATGTGAAACTTTTTATGATAGTCCCCCCCCCCCTTCTTATAGCGATAGCACCAAGATGAGGAATAAATCGCGCCAAGCAGAGATTTTTAGATTCAGGAAAAGCGTTGTCCATTTCACCTGAAGAAATCGTCCACGGAAATTGCATGATTCTAATTTCTCTCAAAATTATTCCACTAGATACAGTACATAAACAAGATCGCCAGGGCGCAGTTTTTTCACTCTGTACCACGTGACTGTCGCCTTTTTGCTCCTCAGCTCTCTAGCGTCCAAACCCAGTCGCACGCCCTACCCCTTCGGTTCCACTTCAATGAGCTCTATCTCAGTTGTAATTCTTGCATGATCGCGTAAAACTCTGTATGCGGCTCTTGGCAAGCAAATATCACACAAATATGTGGGTAATAGGTGAACTTCTGTGATTTCTTCAAGGAGGTTCACTTAACAGACAGTGAGACATTGCACACGACGTAGCTTGCTTTACTGACACTCATTACCAGATCTTGTGAATTTACTCGCAGTGAAGGGGATCATAAATGCTTTCTTAATGGGTAAAAGCGATAGAGCGTACTATTGGACTCGGGGAGGAGGACAGTAGGTGGGCCACAGCTGTAATTTTTGATCGTTCCGAGGTCCAGTTCAGCTTGAGGTGATTTGTACCTTTCCTAACATTACAAAAGTTTTACTTTAGTCGTAATTTCATGTTTGTAACGTTATGCGTTGTGCGCATGAAGGGGACATCAGCCCAGGTGCGTGGATTCTCACCCAAGCCTGAGAAAAATAGCTCAGGGGTGGTAAGAATACTTTTCTTATATACAAGAAAAAGGTTCTGCAATGCGTAAGAAGGATTCGACCATCCTAAAGCTCCTTCCTGCCACAAGTAGAGCTGTTGCCCCACCTCCCATCACCATGTAATATAGCACGCAACATAGATTGCTGTAAAGGAGAAAATATCTGTTAGCTGTGCGCACTTGGCAACAGTGCATCTGAAACCTAGGCATCATATCATTATACATATAAGTAGCGCTTACAGAGGATAGGTTAATGACAGTGAGCCAAGGACTTGTTAAGTTTTGTCCAAACTTAGCGAGGTAAGCAGGATCAAGCACAGCGTAGAGGAAATTCTAAGAAGGACCCCTTTGACGAGTCCTCAGCCAACGCTCGGCCGTGGACTGGAGAAGAAGCTTCCGCGTAAATGATAAAATTGTTCGGCACTTCCTTTTTTGGATAGGAAGAAATACATATTCCCTACAACAGTCCAAAAATTAAAAAGGATCATCAGGCTGCGTTCATAGCCAGCACCTACAGGGTATGGCTGCGTTCGTAGGTAGCGAGGCAGAGTGGCATTGGTGGAGACGCAGAGACACACGGCTACGTTCCGCAGCCGGCACCGCAGAGTATGAACGCGACCTATCGTCGACATCTACCTCCTTATCCACCCGTAAATCACTTAGCGACTATTATTCCTTCGCGAACACATGGCTCAGTAACTCGCCAGTGGTCAAAGAGATGCATATCCATGGGCTTTATTAGTAAAGCGAAGGCTCAGCCCATATCAAAGCCACGTGATGAAGAGTGTGGTCGATGAGCCCTCGGAAGCAGCGCAAAAAATGGGCGAGAACGGATCGAGTTCAAGATATGCATAAGCTAAGTGCTTCTCTTATGTATGTACATGCAGGAGTGCTATAGGAAAAGGAAGAAGAAAAAAGGATAGAGAAAAAAGTATGACCAATACACATATAGCAAAGTATGATCAAATATACACATAAGCGTATGATCAAACTTGAGCTTTTATAATTATCAATAATGAAGCTCTGCAATGACTGAAAATGCAGTTAAAATGTTTTAGAAAAAGTAAGCATTTACTGACTTTGTAAACTTGGTGAACAGTAAACGCTCAACCATCATTGTAGATCTTGACAATAGAAAGTACTGCTCCATCACGACAGCTTTTAAATACATATCGCCGCTTATAATGGTAACCATGGCATAAAAGCATTACTGGTCATTCACATGAAACGCATTATTAAAGGTCTTTCTTTTTGACTTTTGGTTAATTCACCTATCTTCCTTAGCTCCTGCTTTCCTTTTTAATTGCGTACTCTGTCTCTAATGATCTTGTTCTTCCGGACTTGTGCAAAGCCGCGTTCATCTTAATAAATAAATAAAACAAAAAAAGCCTGCGATTCGAAGTAAAATAGATTTTGTTACGATGGTGGGAATTTTGCTTTGCATCCTCCGAAAATAAAATGATAAAGGAATTGTGCGCTGAGTATTGGTTAACCCCCTAATCCTTTAACATCCAATAACAGTGAGTCGATTTTAGCTTACCCACTAGAAACAGGTTGATGTCAGGGTACGTGATTCGGCTGATTTGCGACTTGGCCTGTAATGTCGCAAAATTGTGAGATCGCAAAACCCAGAATCGCGAAGTGTGACATAAGTGCGAGACTTCGTTGATCTTTAATAGTGTGCTCCGTTTTTCCTAATGAAACCTTCCCAAAAACCATTTAAACAGAAAAGTGCATCTGACTGCTGGAGAGGAAGCTCTGTTGTTCCCCATCGCCTCCTTCATTTCCGGTAATATAGTCATTTTGAAGCAGACCCCCAGAGGAAAACAATGACACAAATTCTACCAAAAGTTCACTTGTCGATTTTTTCGTTCGGAATTCTGAGAAAACACTACATCAGTGGTCGCTATACACAAACAAGCACCCATTATCGGGAATGACCGAAACTCGTAGACTTTGTACTTCCTCTTTCAGTTACATTTTTCGACGGCTTTTTATTTATTTGATTGATTAATCAGAAGAGGAAAATGTAAAAAAGCAGGCTTGTTGTCGTAGTCAATTACTGCGAAGCGAAAGAAGAAACGCGTCAGAGCAGTTCGAATGACAACTGTGCCACTAGCGCCGCAAGGTGTGACATTCTAAACTCGCTCCCTTCCCCAACGGCTCATCATGCAAAATAATGCCCTTTATGGGAATGCTGCCGCAACAAACTTCCTGTAGCTTTAAGGATACGTAGCACATTGTTAGTAACTCTATTACAATAAAAGGACGAGTAAGGAGTGGCCGCAGACAATCAGGTCAGGCCCGTTAGACTCATCCCTTATTGGTCGATTGTTTTCCAATAGTGCATTACTAAAGAACGTAAAGTCGTAACAATGATTTCGTAAACACAATCAAAGTTCTTTTTAAGCACACTTAAACCGCCTTAGGGGCTCGTGTACATTCGCAACCACACCGACTGTCGTGCCAGCTCAGTTTTAAGTATACTAGTCATCACTAAATCAATGTGTTGGGACCATTAACCGAAAATTTCATGCTGGTGATGGGCCTAGCGGCCTTCACCATCTGTATCCGTTGAATTCATATTTTCACACGAAAGTACCTAGCCGATTTGCATACATTCTTTATGATAACGAAAACCGTCTCATCGAAGTTCGCTTACTTCCAGTGCATCAGTAAAGAAACGGCAGCGCTGAGAGTGTTTACTACTCACGACAATTGCAACTCCACAGATTGGTTTTTACCTGATTCACCGAATACATTATACGGTTTCACGAACTAAATGACCCTACTCATGAAAAAAGAACTAAAGGTCTCGCCTATCGTACCTCGATGAGTGTTTGTCGTTAGGAATGGATTTTGCAACGCGGCGCGCGGCCGGCAGTGCGAACCAGGAGCTTCGTTTGTGATGGTATGTAAGCCGTGTCCTACGGCTAGAGCGAGATGCAATTGCTCCAGGACCCAACTAAACACAACGCCCCTAACTGGTACGCTGCACCTTGCATGCTCTCCCTAGAACTTACCTCCCCACCGCGTTCTCCTCTGCCTTCCATTTATTTTTACCTATATGCAGGTCTTTTTTTCGCGTCTCTGCAACTGAGGTAATCCCACTTCTCTTCAACCGATCGGAACGCTCTACCTCCCTGCCCGTATGGGTAAACTCAAAAGCTCACCCAAATATCTACCACACAGACTCCCTAAATTTGCTTTATTGAATTCACTACAACTATTCAGATATTCAGCTGAGAGTCGCGAAATTCCTGCTTACACGTTGTCACTTCGCTAGTAAAATACGCCACGGGTGAAAATCGTCAAAAAAGCTCGCCATGCATTTCAAAGGAGAAATCTCGGGCATCAAGCAACACGTTACACAAAGATGTGATGCGACGAAAAATGGCAGTGGACTGGCTTCATTATTTACACGCAAACAGAAACGGACACTTTTTTCATATCATCCCATTAATTCAAATTACATGGCCAGCCATGACTGCATATATATGGCTGCATTTAGGGCCGCTCCAGGAAACGGCATTTTGTTAAAGGTTGCACTGAAAATTTGCAGGCTGTGATTTGGTTCGGACCACCTTTTACTTTACTTGATTCCACAAATTCAAATTTGATTTGTGTGTTTGATGCTTGATAAGCATTCTGAAAAGGTGGTAAAAATCATCAAAACTTTAGTTTCTGGAGTAAAAGGACCTGAGGAGATCTTGTCGGCCATATGTACGTTTGTAGAAAATTGATTAAAAGCGGGGGGATGTAGCCTCTTGTTAATGTTCCACTACAGTGTGTCCCAAAAGTATAGGTCCACCCTATTTTTCATACATATCCCCAGAATGGACCAGGGATTCCTTTCCAAATTTTTATCTGTGGTACCTGATCACTAAAGCCATCAAACGCCTGAGTAAAATTGGAGACATGAAATTGCAAAATTTTATTTGCTTTTTTTTCAAAAATAAGGGTGTCCCAAAAGTATAGGTCCACTCAGTCTTTCCGCCTTGCTTGCATTGAAAGGTAAGTTGTGAAGTAGATGTGCTGACGCATCCTTCTGTGATTTACTCTACAGTGCCATGCCACGCGGTACGCATTCATCCGAGTACGAAAAAGGGCAAATTCTGGCCTTCAAGGATGTGGGACTCAGCAATCGCAAAATTTATGAGAAGATGGGCCTATCCTACAACTTGATCAACAGCTTCAGTCGCAACATGGACCTGTACGGAACTCAAAAGAGAAGTGGAAGACCGCAGAAGCTTTCTGAGAGGCAGAAGCGTCGGATCCTCAACGCCGCGTCCAATTCTAGAAAGGGAGTTTATCGGCTGTGCAGGGAACTGGCACCTAATGTATGTATTTACCGCTGTTTGTATGGTAGTAAATTACTTTCTAAAACGTCCTGATATGCCCTGGAATCCATACGATGCGTGATGAATAGTATCCTGCTCTTACCAAAGCGAGAGAAGGCGGCACAAACCATAACATTACCACCAGTAAATCCGCGCCTCGAGAAGTGGCGCGGCTCCTTCTTCAAATCCTTCCAATGACTTGCCAAGCCATCGGGTTCATCCAATTTTGACTTTTCTCATCAAAAAAGATACCGGCAACGCTATTACTGATACGCCGTAAACCACACTACGTCAATAATGTGACCCTGCAGGCTACCTCATCCCATTGATGCGTCCAGCTGACATTCTACTTGGCAAAATGGATTCGAGCCTCTTCGTGCGCCCTCGTGAGGTATGGCGTGAACGAAAACCGTATTCGCTCGATGTGAGGAGACGACTTGAGCAGACGGTGCACAGTGCTTTTCGATACAGTAGGTGACAGTTCCCTGCACAGCCGACAAACGCCCTTTCTGAAACTGGACGCAGCGTTGAGGATCCGACGCTTCTGCCTCTCAGAAAGCTTCTGCAGCCTTCCACTTCTCTTTTTCGTTCCGTACAGGTCCATGGTGCGACAGAAGGTGCTGATAAAATTGTGGGATAGGCCCATCTTCTCAGAAATTTTGAGATTGCTGAGTCCCACATCTTTGTAGGCCAGAATTTGTCCTTTTTCGTACTCGAATAAGTGCGTACCGCGTGGCATGGCACTGTAGAGTAAATCTCAGAAGGATGCGTCAACACATTAACTTCACAACTTACCTTTCGATGGAAGCAAGGCGGAAAGACTGAGTGGACCTATACTTTTGGGACACCCTTATTTTTGAAAAAAAAGCAAATAAAATTTTGCAATTTTATGTCTTCAATTTTACTGAGGCGTTTGATCGCTACAGTGATCAGGTACCACAGATAAAAATTTGGAAAGGAATCGCTGGTCCATTCTAGAGATATGGATGAAAAATAGGGTGGACCTATACTTTTGGGACACACTGTAGTGGTGAATGCTGTGCTCAACTCTCCTTTTTTGATGGGCCATAAAAGTCTGACTTGTAGTAGACCGGCTCCCCCATGTTGCTTTCCATTTTCAAATTAACAATAAAAAGTAAGTGAATGTGCATCCAGCAGTGACAGAGAGGATTACTTTGAAGAATAGGGTTATGCAGTGAATTTAGTGCTTGGCCGCGCTAATTTGCTGCGTGCTCAGTGCAATGGCGGAAAAGCGATAATAATGAGCAGTTCAATGAACCATGTGAATGATGGCTTACACTCCACTATCCTCTCCCTTTAGGAATACCAAACCAGGCTTCATATATGTTAGACCCATTCCACGAAATCGTGAGAACGTCTAGCGGCAGCAGGGCGCATCTGGAGCCGAGGATTCCTCGACAGGTTGGGGTGCGGACATATTCAAGCGGACAGGGGGGGGGGGGGAAGTACCTGCAGAGGTCAGCGGTAAGCACTAGAATCTAAACTTTCAATGAGCAGATAAAACAGAAGGGTATTCCACAGCGAACCCTTGTCAGGAAATGTGAAATAAATATCTTTTTGGATACAATAAGGATACATAGCACGGCACAGTAAGGATTCATGGGGAGGGGGGAGGTAGTATTCGGTCCTCTTTTTGCTAAATTGGGATTGTACTCAAGCGGCAATTTCACTCGACACCTGGAAGTGTCCTGAGCGGTATATCCATTGGGTCAATGGCCAGCTCAAACAACTCATAACCCTGTCACCCGCGTGAGAATGCTTGTGGAAATCACTGAGTTGTGAAAATTCCTGCGATGAGGTATAAAACACTTCAGATCTTCAGGAAAGTGTATGCAGGCTCCAGTCTTTACGAGGACTTTTCAAAAGCTTCTTTCAGAATAAGGATGACGTACATTACCGGCCATATTTTTGACACTTCACAACGGACCAACGCTTAGCATGGTCATAACTTCGTTCAACGTGGATCAAATGGAGAGTAGCAAATAAGTAATGGATTCGTCTCTGTGCCATAAGTTCAGCTACTATGTAGTGGTCGTACTGGTAAGTAGGTCACAAGATTTCCATGAAAGACAAACACTAATTTGACTAACACTCTTTGAGTCCCACACTAACTTTGTCAGTAGTTTTTCGTTCACATTCAGCACAAATCTCACTAGCTGATCTACTTTTATTGAAATTTATTATTGCAGGGCACTTCCTCTAAGTTTATTTCATGGCATTATTGGAAGCTTGAAGTAATATTTCATTAAAAGTCAAAGTGGATGGAGGGATCATCGACGATTCACACACTTCTTACACACCACAGGAGTCGCTTTGACTTCCAGATTCTGAGAAAGAGCTTTTTCGATGTTTAAGCCCTGAACATCAGGTTACGACGTATTCCGAGCACAACATCAGTTCGACTGCCTCTCACAGAAACACCATAGAGCAGCAGTAACCGGACGGGATCTTCGTAGACGCAGTTTCCGTATAATGATGGCAGTGCTCGGAATTACGAATTTGACAAGGGCGTTACTTCCACATCAGAATTATGATAGACAAACAACACGTGAAAACAAATGAAATTTACACTGTTATAATCAGAAAGGAATTGTTGTTCAAAAATGCATAGATTCACGCCTTGTTCCACTATACATTCTCATTCTTTGAAAGACCCTGACTCGAGCAGGTAACTGTGTTAACCTCCTGAGTAATGCGCGCAGAACGAATTAGTGCCTCGCCGTTTCTCCTCATTACATCGACACATCATCCACATCATCTATAAAACCGCTCACTATTGCCACCAATGAAATAAGCAAATTTCGTGCGCGGGAGAATGTCCGAACCAGTGGGAGGCTTTCTAAGGACCATAAATTTTTTTGTTAGCTTTTCAGAAAAAGCTGATGACCTATTCATGAAAATCCACCATGTAAACTTACTTCACCTTGTCACAGGGAGGTTAATCCAGCGTTATTTATATTTTTAATTATTGTTTGGTTTATTTATATCTCTCTACTCATTCGTTTACTTATTTGTTACCCAAGGCTTTCCATTTCAACCACTTCGAAAGAAGTTATAAATGTTGGACGGTTTCTCCATTATATTATAAATAAAAATGTGAGCGTATGGACTTTTAAGTGTCAGAAATTTCCTACAAAATAGGCAGGGACAAAAGTAAACATGAAATTGAAGTACCCCAAAAAAGTTAACTGAAAATAATTGAAAATAATATGCAAGAAAAAATACTGAGTGCTCAAAAATCATTATTCCCTCTACTCCCCCTCCCCTCTCACGAGCCAAACATAGAACACCATAATTTGTGAGGAAGCAAATCAACTTTATAATTTACTTACTTGTTTGCTCATTTATTTCTATTTATTACTATTTTATTGATTTACATTCATTTTTGACTTTTGTTTGTGTTTGTGCTTTGTGTCTGCGTGTGTTTTATTGACACGAGAACCACTATATACATGCTCTTTGATGAAGGTATACAGCAGTTACTCTTACTATGCGACCATTTGCCTGCATTACGATTCTGAATCTCAAGTCAGTGGACTGTGACTATTAGGTGAATGAATGAGTGTGATTAATTTCATTTGAAAGTTGAACATGAGAAAATTTGAACTGGTCCTTAAAGCACAGTTCACGATAGTTTGACTCTCCTGGCTCCAACAGTGACCACATAGCCCCTCCCGCAACTGCAAAGAGTGTCCTTTTACTGCGGCGCCAGGATAAGTACTTAGTATGCGCGTACAGGACCCTCGTAAAGATTATTCCCACCGTTTCAAGATGGCCGACACCCACCCTCGATTTTATAAGAGGAGCGGTGGTGGCATCTACTTCGCAAAAAAATGTTCGTTATCGATCTTGATAAGGTAGGATCGACGGAATTCTGGTAGTAAACGTCTAGGATTACTGAAGGTTTTCTTCGATTTTGCATTCATTTTTAAGCTCACTGACTCCCTCAGAAACTTTACTGATAGCGATGGGCGACGGAAATTATCGTGGATTGTGAATTTGGTTAGAGCCAGAGTTCGAATAGGCTGATTCGCTGAATGATAGCGGAAATCGTGGAACCTCAATGCAAGGGAGCAACAGAGCAAAACAACGATGGAGCGATTGTAGTAGCCTACGATGTTGTCGCACAATAACAAGCCTCGGCTGCTCGTACTGAGAAAAACTGATACGATGTGACATACGAGACAAATTAGGCAACAACGACCACCACAAAAACACAGAAATAATTAATTTTCCTGTGTCGACAACAGCTAACATTGGAAATTAACCAGATGGTAACGATCCAGATAAAGTTTTACTCACCGAATGAATTTTTCTTTCAGCTAATTTGTCCTGAGTGTCAGTTCCACCACGAATTCGGAGTTAAATTCCATCGAGTTTTTTACAACATTCAGGATTTACGGTTCATGTCCACCTTTACTCTCATATAGTGTAGCCGTGCAAAAGGAGCCGATGTACCGTCGCGATGCACGATAAACCAGGAAATGTCGCGCGCGTGCGTTTTCAGACTCGGAGAAGCCGCAGCGGCGCCTCTCGCACCACAACCCCATTGAGTGGGTAACAGGCTTTTCCACAGGGACGGATCGATCATGGCGCAAATCTCATAAAAGGACCTACTTAACCAAATGCCTCTATCATAAAAACTCAGTAGAAACTCGGTGTGCCGCATCCTACGAGGTTTGTAAATATCCCTTAACCAGTGTAAACAATCACGTCAGTGAAAACCCACATTACTTATGGGTCTTGAAACGCTTTCACAGACAAAAACATCGCTTTCAGATGTGCACTGGCGTGGGTTTCAAAAAAAAAATTTTCTAATTCACAAAGCACTTTGAGACTGGTGAAAGGGCACATTTCATATCCGTCATACTTTTTTCAAGTCACATAATTATCGATGTTGAAGTGCACGACATATTGAAAGTGAGCTATGTAATTTACCCCGGTGGGTGAATAGTGTTTAGATACTATAGCCTGCATAAATACACATGTCTTCCACATGTCTTTGCGCTGTTAACTTCAATATTAAGGTAAGAATTCCATTATGAGAACGAAAACTATTCTTAGACAAAACTACGCTCATAAAGGAACAGCTCAATGACGTGTTTACATATCAACAGAATCTGGCAAGTGACGATGGCAGTGTGAGAGAGCGTCGTTCATTGAATGAATGAAATGAGGCATAAGGGTGGAAGAATGTGAGGGATAATTGCGGAAGTCAAACACAAACACACCAAACTTCTGGTCTTAGCTTGCCTCTCATGTGCTCCGTACGTTTTGGCTTACTCCAACCCATCCCTAACTTGCCCTACCTCTACAGGTCCATTCCTAACCTGCCTGATTTTTGGAACCTGAGCGTGCACTTAAATTTGAACAGCGGCAGTTTCCGCGCAAGCCCTGCTCATAGTGGGCGGAGCTAGGCTTAATCCTTATGTGCTCTGTGCGTTTAGGTCAGCATCTACCCAATTCTAACATGCCCGACCTTTCCAGACTGCAGTTCAGTTGAGACATCATAACAATGGGGTGGAGTGCAAGTGTTCCGATTGGTGAGGTCAGGTCAGGTTGCGCGGCGGATTGCAAACAGGTAAAGACAGGTGAAACACGCTGCCAAAGCTCCTCCCCTAAAAAGGCTTAGGCAAATCTGGGAGAGCCCAGACGGCAGGACACGCTACCATTCGGACAACTCGCGAAGGGCGGTGACCCAGTTCGGCGCCGACCTCTAGACGCTGGACTGTGGGAGTGACATGGGTACCCTCGGTGTATCCCTAGGTAATGCCTCTTTTCCTTACCGGCACATCACAACACGGTTGCCATTCGCCTTTCGAGGCTCCTTATCAGTTGCTATCACATCCGTTCCCTCACCATTTATGTCCCCTTACCACCCCTACATTACCTTAAAAATTCAGGATCTCAGCTTTGCTGCGAGAGATATGAATTTCCCACCATTCGCCTTTCGAGGCTCCTTATCAGCCCTTATCAGTTGCTATCACTTCCGTTCCTTCACCATTAACGTCCCCTTACCACCCTGCATTACCTTAAAAATTCAGGATCCCAGCTTTGCTGCGACGCGAGATATGAATTTCCCGCTATCGCCTTTCGAGGCTCCTTATCAGCCCTTATCAGTTGCTATCACTTCCGTTCCTTCACCATTAATGTCCCCTTTCCACCCCTATATTATCTTAAAAATTCAGGGTCTCAGCTTTGCTGCGACGCGAGATATGAATTTCCCGCCATTCGCCTTTTGGGGCTCCTTATCAGCCCTCATCAGTTGCTATCACTTCCGTTCCCTCACCATTGATGTCCCCTTAACACCCCTACATTACCTTAAAAATTCAGGATCCCAACTTTGCTGCGACGCGAGGTAGAAATTAAGCGGTGAGCGGACAGACAGACACACACACACACAGACAAACAAACAACCACACCAAACTTCTGCTTGATATATAGAGTATGATGATGATAGGAATAGGATGGTTTTGATTCCATTCCTAACTTACCTCTCATGTGCCCCGTATTTTGGCTTACCCGAACCCATCCCTAACTTGCCCGACCTCTACAGGCCCATTCCTTGCTTGCCTGTTTTTTGGTAACTGAGCGTGGACTTGAATTCGAACACAGGCAGTTTCCGCGCAAGCCCCGTCCACAGTGGGCAGAGCTAGGCTCAGTTTTTATGTGCTCTGTACGCTTGGGTCAGCCCCTACCCGATTCCAACTTACCCGACCTCTCCAGGCTGCAGATCAGTTAAGAATGCATTATGCGGTGTGCGAACAGACAGACAGACACACACACACACACACACGCACACACACACAGACAAACACACCAAACTTCTGGTTTATATATAGAGTACGGTTTCTGCGCAAGCCCCGCTCACGGTGGGCGGGGCCAGGCTTAGTTCTTATGATCTTCGTGTTGTGATCCTCGTGCACTTTGGTCAACCCCTACACACTCCTTACTTGCCCAACCTCTCCATGTTTGAACTGAAAGTGCAACGTGACAAACAGATGACACAAACACGACAAACATCTGGTTGAACTGAGAGTGCATGTAACAGACGGACGGACACACACACACACACACACACGCACACACACACAAACACACCAAACTCCTGCTTTATATATATGTATCAGCCCTCATCAGTTGCTATCACTTCCGTTCCCTCACCATTGATGTCCCCTTAACACCCCTACATTACCTTAAAAATTCAGGATCCCAACTTTGCTGCGACGCGAGGTAGAAATTAAGCGGTGAGCGGACAGACAGACACACACACACACAGACAAACAAACAACCACACCAAACTTCTGCTTGATATATAGAGTATGATGATGATAGGAATAGGATGGTTTTGATTCCATTCCTAACTTACCTCTCATGTGCCCCGTATTTTGGCTTACCCGAACCCATCCCTAACTTGCCCGACCTCTACAGGCCCATTCCTTGCTTGCCTGTTTTTTGGTAACTGAGCGTGGACTTGAATTCGAACACAGGCAGTTTCCGCGCAAGCCCCGTCCACAGTGGGCAGAGCTAGGCTCAGTTTTTATGTGCTCTGTACGCTTGGGTCAGCCCCTACCCGATTCCAACTTACCCGACCTCTCCAGGCTGCAGATCAGTTAAGAATGCATTATGCGGTGTGCGAACAGACAGACAGACACACACACACACACACACGCACACACACACAGACAAACACACCAAACTTCTGGTTTATATATAGAGTACGGTTTCTGCGCAAGCCCCGCTCACGGTGGGCGGGGCCAGGCTTAGTTCTTATGATCTTCGTGTTGTGATCCTCGTGCACTTTGGTCAACCCCTACACACTCCTTACTTGCCCAACCTCTCCATGTTTGAACTGAAAGTGCAACGTGACAAACAGATGACACAAACACGACAAACATCTGGTTGAACTGAGAGTGCATGTAACAGACGGACGGACACACACACACACACACACACACGCACACACACACAAACACACCAAACTCCTGCTTTATATATATGTACCAGTCGGGTTGGCCGGCTGACGCCGGCCAACCCTCCTGGACTCGGATTGGCCGGCTTCGCCGGCCAATCCTCGTAGGGGCGGCTTCGCCGCCCCGGCAGGGTGGCTTTGGGGCTTTCTGCTCTGTAGTGAGGAGCGACTCTCGGCTCGCCGCTAGCGCGGCGAGCCGACTTTCGCATGCGCGCTTCGCGCGCATTGCAGCAGGAATAGGCCCTGTGTATAGGGAGCGCACATAGCAGCAGGGAACGGATAATATGCGGCTTGTATATATTGTAAGCAAACCTCCAACGATCATCGGCTTTGGTTGAAATAGGAGACACCACACCCATCTGTAACCTCTTTCCCACTGAAGGCAAAACCCCTTAAAAGAAAGGCAGGATTCGATCCGAACACAAAAATAGAATTGAAGCACTTAGTAGTACCAAAGTAAGGAAGATGGATCGAAACGGTCAAAAAATCCAAGTAAGAAGACCCCCTTCCCATCGTTGATCCAAGTGTGTAAGGCACAATCGCAGAGCGGCAGCAGTTGGAGGTGTCTCATCGTGAGCGCTGAGGCGCTCCGTAGTAGTTGACTTTTGAGGATTAAAAGTTTGGAGAGGACGTGCATGTATCAGTTCTATAAGAAACATTGACCTTAACTGACTGCCGAGAGATACACCTGATAATAACACACCACTCCCCAATGGTAAGCGAGAACAAACAGTCACTTTGTGAGTGTGGTACCAATATTGCAATTATGGAAGGGCTAGGGTTAGAACTTATGTGCTCTATACACAGGGGGCTGACGTGTACAGAGTACATAAGTTTGGTGGGTTGACTCCTACTCAATCCTAACCTGCCCGCCTCCACACACCCGTACCTAATTTGCTTCTTGTGTGCTCCCTACATTTTGATATGTCCCTATGTCTTACTCGCACGACCTGAGCAGTCCCATACCTGACCTTCCCGATTTTCGGAATAAATTTGAGTACCCATCGGTTTTAGCGCAGGCCCCGCCCATGGTGGGCGGAGCTAAGCTTAAAACTTATATGCTCCGTACACATGACCCCTACCCAATCCTAACCTGCCCGACCTCCACAGGCCCGTGCCTTATTTGCTTGTTGTGTGCGCCCTTCACTTTGGTCAGTCCCTCCCCAGTCCTTACATGTGCGATTCAACAGACCCTTTCCTAACTTGCCCGATTTTCAGCACTTGAGCGAAGACCTGAATTCGTTTATTCATCGATTTCGGCGCGAGCCCAGCCCATGGTGGGCGGAGGTAGGCTTAGAATTTATGTGCTCCGTACACTTGTGTTTGCCCCTATGCTATCCTAACTTACCCTACCTCTACAGGCCCGTTCCTAACTTGCTTCTTGTTGCTCCCACACTTTCGTCTGTTCCTACCCAGTCCTTACCTGCACGACCTCAGCAGTCCCATTCCTGACCTTCCCGATTTTTGGCACACAGGCGAGGACTTAGTTTGTGCACATCGATTTCGGCGCAAGCCCAGCCCATGGTGGGCGGAGCTAGGCTTAGAACTTATGTGCTCCGTACACTTATGTTTTCCTCTACGCTATCCTAACTTGCCCTACCTCTACAGCCCGTTCCTGATTTGCTTCTTATGTGCTCCCTACATTTTGGTCTGTCCCTATCCAGTCCTTACCCGCACGACTTCAACAACCCTTTCCTAACTTGCCCGATTTTCTGCACTTAAGCGAGGACCTAAATTCGTTTATTCATCGATTTCGGCGCAAGCCCAGCCCATGGTGGGCGGAGGTAGGCTTAGAACTTATGTGCTCCGTACACTTGTGTTTGCCCCTACGCTAACCTAACTTGCCCAACTTCTACAGGCCCGCTCTGCTCCTTGTGTGCTCCCTACAATCTGGTCAGTCTCTACCCACTCTTTACTCCCACGACCTGAGCAGTCCCATTCCCGACCGTCCCGATTTTCGGAACCCAGGCGAGAACTTTAATTGGAGCACCCATCGGTTTCGGCGCAGCCCCCCCCCCCCCCATGGTGGGCGGAGTTAGGCTTAGAACTCATGTGGTCCGTACACTTGGTCCCTACCCAATACTGGGTGTATATCACTAGGACAAAACCGTCGCGTGGCCGTGTTCGGCACGCGACGGGTTGGTGCGAGCTATGCGCGCCGTATTGGATGGGTCTTGAAGCGATGACAGTGCTCTACGCCTCATTCTATGCGTAATCGCTTCAGGACTCAACTAATACGGCGCGCATGGCTCGCACCATCCCGTCGCGTGCCGAACACGGCCACGCGACGGTTTTGTCCTAGTGATATACACCCCCCAATACTAACCTGCCCGACCTCCACAGGCCCGTGCCTTATTTGCTTGTTGTGTGTTCCCTTTACTTTGGTCAGTCCCTCCCCAGTCCTTACCTGCGCGACTTCAACAGACTCTTTCCTAACCTGCCCGATTTCCAACATCTGAGCGAGGACCTAAATTCGTTTATTCATCGATTTCGGCGCAAGACCCGCCCATGGTGGGCGGGGCTAGGCTTGGTTCTTACATGCTCTGTACGCTCAGGTCAGCCCCTCCCCACTCCTAACTCGCGCGACCCTCCAGGATACAGTTGAGATGAGGCCTTACCGAGTCTTAACTTGCCCGATCCCTACAGGCCCACTCTTGATTTAGCCGATTTTTTCAACCATTTCCGCGCAAGTCCCGCTCACGGTGGGCGGAGCTAGGCTTAGTCCTTAATGAGCTCCGCACACTTTGGTCAACCCCTACCCATCCCCAACTTGCCCGACCTCTCCACGTTGCCATTGAGTTGAGAGTAGATCATGTGACAAAAATGGACACATGCACACACACACACACAAACACACCAAACTTCTGGTTTTAGCTTGCCTCTCATGTGCTCCGTACATTTTGGCTTACTCCAACCCATCCCTAACTTGCCCGACCTCTACAGGTCCATTCCTAGCCTGCCTGATTTTTGGAACCTGAGCGTGCACTTAAATTTGAACACCGCCAGTTTCCGCGCAAGCCCTGCTCACAGTGGGCGGAGCTAGGCTTAATTCTTATGTGCTCTGTGCGTTTAGGTCAGCATCTACCCAATTCTAACATGCCCGACCTTTCCAGACAGCAGTTCTGTTGAGACATCATAACAATGGGGTGGAGTGCAAGTGTTCCGATTGGTGAGGTCAGGTCAGGTTGCGCGGCGGATTGCAAACAGATAAAGACAGGTAAAACACGCTGCCAAAGCTCCTCCCCTTAAAAGGCTTAGGCAAATCTGGGAGAGCCCAGACGGCAGGACACGCCACCATTCGGACAACTCGCGAAGGGCGGTGGCCCAGTTCGGCGCCGACCTCTAGACGCTGGACCGTGGGAGTGACATGGGTACCCTCGGTGTATCCCTAGGTAATGCCTCCTTTCCTTACCGGCCCATCACAACACGGCTGCCATTCGCCTTTCGAGGCTCCTTATCAGCCCTTATCAGTTGCTATCACATCCGTTCCCTCACCATTTATGTTCCCTTACCACCCCTACATTACCTTAAAAATTCAGGATCTCAGCTTTGCTGCGAGAGATATGAATTTCCCACCATTTGCCTTTCGAGGCTCCTTATCAGCCCTTATCAGTTGCTATCACTTCCGTTCCTTCACCAATAACGTCCCCTTACCACCCCTACATTACCTTAAAAATTCAGGATCCCAGCTTTGCTGCGACGCGAGATATGAATTTCCCGCCATTCGCCTTTCGGGGCTCCTTATCAGCCCTCATCAGTTGCTATCACTTCCGTTCCCTCACCATTAACGTCTCCTTACCACCCCTACATTACCTTAAAAATTCAGGGTCCCAGCTCTGCTGCGAGGGAGGTATGAATTTCCCGCCATTCGCCTTTCGGGGCTCCTTATCAGCCCTCATCAGTTGCTATCACTTCCGTTCCCTCACCATTAATGTCCCCTTAACACCCCTACATTACCTTAAAAATTCAGGATCCCAACTTTGCTGCGACGCGAGATAGAAATTAAGCGGTGAGCGGACAGACAGACACACACACACACAGACAGACAAACAAACACACCAAACTTCTGCTTGATATGTAGAGTATGATGATGATAGGAATAGGATGGTTTTGATTCCATTCCTAACTTGCCTCTCATGTGCCCCGTATTTTGGCTTACCCGAACCCATCCCTAACTTGCCCGACCTCTACAGGCCCATTCCTTGCTTGCCTGATTTTTGGTAACTGAGCGTGGACTTGAATTCGAACACAGGCAGTTTCCGCGCAAGCCCCGTCCACAGTGGGCAGAGCTAGGCTCAGTTTTTATGTGCTCTGTACGCTTGGGTCAGCCCCTACCCGATTCCAACTTGCCCGACCTCTCCAGGCTGCAGATCAGTTAAGAATGCATTATGCGGTGTGCGGACAGACAGACAGACAGACACACACACACACACACACACACACACACGCACACACACACAGACAAACACACCAAACTTCTGGTTTATATATAGTGTACGGTTTCTGCGCAAGCCCCGCTCACGGTGGGCGGGGCTAGGCTTAGTTCTTATGATCTTCGTGTTATGATCCTCGTGCACTTTGGTCAACCCCTACACACTCCTTACTTGCCCAACCTCTCCATGTTTGAACTGAAAGTGCAACGTGACAAACAGATGACACAAACACGACAAACATCTGGTTGAACTGAGAGTGCATGTAACAGACGGACGGACACACACACACACACACACACAAACACACCAAACTCCTGCTTTATATATATGTATAGGATTCCTTGCTTGCCTGATTTTTGGTAACTGAGCGTGGACTTGAATTCGAACACAGGCAGTTTCCGCGCAAGCCCCGTCCACAGTGGGCAGAGCTAGGCTCAGTTTTTATGTGCTCTGTACGCTTGGGTCAGCCCCTACCCGATTCCAACTTGCCCGACCTCTCCAGGCTGCAGATCAGTTAAGAATGCATTATGCGGTGTGCGGACAGACAGACAGACAGACACACACACACACACACACACACACACACACACGCACACACACACAGACAAACACACCAAACTTCTGGTTTATATATAGTGTACGGTTTCTGCGCAAGCCCCGCTCACGGTGGGCGGGGCTAGGCTTAGTTCTTATGATCTTCGTGTTATGATCCTCGTGCACTTTGGTCAACCCCTACACACTCCTTACTTGCCCAACCTCTCCATGTTTGAACTGAAAGTGCAACGTGACAAACAGATGACACAAACACGACAAACATCTGGTTGAACTGAGAGTGCATGTAACAGACGGACGGACACACACACACACACACACACAAACACACCAAACTCCTGCTTTATATATATGTATAGGATAGGATTGCCTCCATTTCTTTCTCCTCATGGCCACGCCCCTCTTGCAGACTCCGCCCATCGGGCGCAGTGCTCAGAATATGGTAAACAGCATGCATGCCTCCTTCTGTTGGCAGTGTTAGTCATCGACTGTTGAAGGAGCACAAGCACACGCTCAATCGACTTTTCAGCCACAGCTTTGGGTTCCTGAGCTAATTACTAGTTTTTAATAATGCCCTCTCATCGTCTATAACTCTGCCCTTTTCTTGCCCTAACTATTCAGTGAAGCGAGAGCACATCGCGATGTCAGTTTTGAACAGGGAATATGTTCAGTAGTTACTTCATAATTCAGTTTGCTGGCCAACTGCTATTCAGTCTGCTCTGAATTCTCCGCGACCTTGCAAGCAGAAGCATGTGGTTAAACTTGCCGCAAATCACCAGTCAGTGAAACGAAAGCAATTATGAATCTAAGCAATCAGTATGGAACACGACTAGAAAACAATTTAAGAGTGACTGTTTGCATTGAGAAGATAAAGAACTGAAGGCACCCGCCTCTCTATCAACTATGCATTCCGGAAATCGGAACACGAGACCGGGAAAGCCAAATGGCATGTCACATACCGAGATGGCCAGTCTGCCTGAATACAAGAAAAACCCCAAAGCCGATTTTGGGGAGTTATAGCGCTTCTAGAGCTAAGAGTAAAATAAACGATAACAAATGATCTTGAAAAGCCACTTCGCTGGCTTCTCGGCTTATATCCATTGCACTCATCGCAAGTCGAGAAGATATGGCGGTAAATCAATATTCAGCTCGGTGGTCAACATAAATTGTTTGTTTTTTTTACAAATGTCATTATATTCTGAAGATTTGACTTGGTACCCTTGTAGTCGATGTGAGGAGGGCATTCACTGTCGCGCTGCCGCCACTCACTCGATGCCTTTGTACAATCATCAGTTTGAAAACTCAAGTTAATATCTTTCCCTAAGCCTTACTCTAGGGGGTAGCAGCTTCAAACTTAGGCTTAGTCAAAAAGCCTTGACAAAAATAGCCCAGACCCGGAGCACAGTGGAGTGCCATCCCCCCTAACTAGCAACATTGCACTTTCAACCACGCTTCTAACTGCCATAACCTTCAGTTATTAATTGCGCAGTGCTAACACAGCCTCAGGGTCAACTAGCAATTTTCTGAGGGGGATCTGTGGACTCTGTTTTTGCGCTTTCATGATACACCACTCAGAGAGCCGTGCTAGGCGATTACGCGGCACAATCGCATCAGTGGAACAGCATGCGCCATCTCAGGGTTGAGTGTCTACGCTCAGAACGATTGCATTACACGGTGGTCAAGAAGCTGGATGTAGGCTGGGGCATAAGCCATATGAGCTTCATATGTAGTTATTGCGAGAGCTCCCTGAGTATTTATTGGATTTGTGAACTCAAAAAAATTGTGCCAGCTGATTAGTTAACGTTAATGTTTCAAGTATTAGTCTCTTTCGAAACATCATTTCGTCCTGTTTGAGTTGGAAGCAGATGATGAGGGATTCAGAGACATTTATTTATTTATTTATTCATTTATGTATTTATTTATTTATTTATTTATTTATTTATTTATCCGATACACCAAGTGGTGTGCACAAAAGTAGTTCAAAAATTTTTGGGAATGCACGCCATGACAAAATGAAAAGTATGAGAAGAGACAAACAACTAAAATAGAAGTGCCTCAATAATTTGAAACAGGGTTCGAAAAATAGCTTCTGCAATGCCTTGCCTCTCGAGTGACTGAAATTTTTTTTGCAAATGATTGACCAAAAAACTTGAAGCTTTGTAGCTTCGGGAGCATAGCGCTCTTTCAAACTGAGATAAGTCAAGTACATCAATAAAGGAGAATTTGAAATGAACGTAGAATTTCAGAGAAGTGGCACTGCGGAAAGCTGTTTACATGGTCACTTCTCCATCACCTGCAAACCTGAAAAATTGCAACAAAATTTTTTTATATAAATCAGTTGACAGCGTGTCGGGGTTGGAAAAGGCGCTAGAGCTCAAATTTTTCATTAGCAATCATTTCAAAGAAAAAGAAGTGAGAGGTTGGCATAAAAATTTGAAGTCTCTCATTTACACTACGCATTCAACTTTGCGCGATCTGAAATGTCTACGACGTCCCTTACTTTTCCACTTTTTTGCCAATCGGAAACTTTCTTTTTTTGGAAAAGTTACTGCCGACAAGTCTTTTGACACAAAGAATCCCAAGTGGCTGAGAAAATTTCACCACGCCTGATCTTTGCTCTCTTGACGGTCAAGTTACTATTACTATTAAGTTCTATTAAATTTTGGCAGTTTTACTAAATTATCTCGAAAGACAGGACTGCAAGAAAAATGTAACGAGTTCATTGGATTTTTCTTTTTCGACATATCATATCAACTTCATCATGCCTATAAAGCCTGCTAATCACAAAGCCTCTTACGACTTCCCCTCTGAGCTCCAATAATCGGTCTCTAGACGCAAACATATTATTTTTGAATTGTGACACATAATTCGAAAAATAATGGCTCAAAAGAGGTCTCATTTCTCCCTCTCTTCTTTATTATAGGAACTAACTATGGGGCGCTATTGATTTGAATTGATTATAAAATTTCACAAATCGTTTATCATAAAGCTGCTTACATAGGACACATCTCCACCTATGACATATACACCTGAACTTTTAATCTTGGAATATGGATCTCTTTTTGGAATTCACTTACTATTTCGAGTAAAGCCTTCAGTCCAGATATAATTTTAAGAAATTACGCGTAACTAGAATTGAGGTTATGTCAATAATGATATAATATATAATGATATCAATGATATAATGACTTAATGAATATAATGATACTACCAAAGAAGAGATTGAAAGGCATAAATCATGCAGTGATTTTAACAAAATAAAAGTTGCAGTAGGTTGCAAACAAGGATCGTATGTTGCTTATGGGCTGATGTTCCCCACCGATTATATGAATGCATTTAGAGCGTAGACGTTATAGAAAGGAAACTCATCAAGGGCCGTGGAGAACAACGGGACCAGACCTGAAATCAATAGTAAAGGCCGAGCTGAGGAATTGAGGCACTCAGAGTTATCCGCTACGAGCGCGCACAAGTTAAATGACGTGGTCGAAGCCGTCCCCCCGCTTGGCCCCTATACATAAACTGCGCGAGACAACATCAATAAGCACGACACATTGCTTATTCATAAATTATACCCTAGCGGTTCGTTCTGCCACAAGAAAGGTGAATGGACAAGGAGTAATTAGTATGAAGTGGTGGTCGAGTAACCCTTGAGAGTGGGGTCCTATCTGATCCGTTGAAGGGGGGGGGGGGGGGGGGCACTTGTTAAGGCGGTGTGTTAAAACATGGGGGAGAAGTGAAAATAGGTCATCCTGTTTTGTTCAGCAATTACTAGTAATTTTGAAAATTGGTTCTTCCCCTGGACGCCTTTCGTTGATGTTTGAGGTGTACGGCAGCACTACTGTGATGTAAGCGGTTGTATTGCCAGACCTCAAGAGTGGGCCAAAAGGGGTCCAGTAACCCACCCAGAAGTTTCTTCGACACTATACTTGACCATGGGGCTGAATGGGACTGAGATTTCTAGGGAGCGCCTCTCAGCCTGGCGCTGTTTATACATAGGTACAAAAAAGAGTCACTTTGCTCTAGGTCATACCCACTAAGTCGACGAAGCAAAAAGTAACGAAATAAATGCAAGGGGCAAAATATTGTTGAAGTGTTCGTATGCGAGTGGGAACCGAGCCAAGACTCACTACTTTCATCACCACGGGAAATGAAGCCGTCAGTCGGCGCCGCCGCGTTTTGAAACACCTACGGGAACATCGTCTCCCTATAGCAGCAGAGCAGACTTCCAAAAGTGGTGGGGCCTTGTTGGCACCCAAGCACTTTCGCTTTGGTTCGTGGGAGCCACTGCCGCGTGCTCATAGGACAACACTGCTATGAATAGAAGTGTCATGTTTCGAAATTGCCTCAGGAGGGATTCCAATAATGAAGCCACTTTTAGCTACTAAGAAACAATCGACGTCGGATACTTGGACCAAATGAAATATTTAAGATCACCATCCAAATGAGGTGGCGTGCAAGTGTTCCGACCAGTGTTTCGGCAGGTCAGGTCACCAGTGTTGCGTGGCAAGCAATTCGGTATGGGAAACACGGAAGTAAAATTCTCATTAAACTAAAACTATGTTAAGGACTGTTGCAATAAGTAGCCTTCACTACTCTATCCGCTTTTAATTACGTTTGATGGAAGATGTCACAACTCAACTTTTTATATTGTATACATTCAACTATGTTACATACTGAGCTCCCCGATTTTCTGTCTTCATTCATAGGCGTTAAACTTCAACATCGTCTCGAGATACAAACCCACTCATGGGAGAACTGACCTCCAACATCCACCGGAACACCCCCCCCCCCCCCCCTCCTCCTCCTCCTCCTCCTCCCCAACATCAGTCCCCTCGACCACCCGGTGCGGACGGACCTTAGCAAAATTGTGAACGAGAGTGATGAAATCGTGTATTGTGCGGAAATGGGGTGACGCATTATACTGGGTTTGCAAAAGCTCGTGATCCTGAAGGATGGATGTTACGGTGTTCACTGATGTTGTGAAGTGCACCCTTGGGGATTAGGAGGGGAAATATCCCGTTAGAATTCGCTTAAGTTCGATTTTAATTTGGTGTTGAAAGTAGAAGAAAACTGAATTTTTGGCAACACCCGCATATATGGCTCGCTCCGCATACACACTACATCTGTAAGGAGATAATAGTCCAGGTTTATGGCTGTGGCCATATCCCGAATCATCCAAATTGGCCATCCATCTTGTTTTCGAATTGCACTGGAGGTTCCTTAATAAGCTTCGTGCTGCTGCGTCGACGATCCCAAATAGGTTCGATGGATTATACGAGACTAGGGCCAGAACGAAAAAAAGAACACTCAAGGATTTTTAGGAATGAACACCCGGTGATGACAATTATTACTGAAGTGCATTCACAACGACCTCCGCTAGCACCTCACTGCAACTGAAACTCAAAGCCCTTCCTTAGTGGAGCGATACATAAATTAATAGTATTAGTAACCCATTTGCATGCCCACATCTGGAAGGGTCTGCTTCATGACAGCGGTCCAGAAGCCTTTGAATAAAAAATTTGAAGTGGAACGGCATGACTTTGCTCACCATGCAAAACAAGTAAAGCAAAAAGCGCATAATAAGTAAAACTTTCCGAAAAAAAGATGTCGGATTTCGTGCACGGCAAAGCATTACTTCAAATGAACAAAATAATCCGGAGGATGAGAGGGTTCCCTGCCATGCGATTCACTGGCTCGCAAACATTTCGAGCAGGGCACTCTACAACCACTCTTCCCTGCATCGGCCCCCTGCCGATTGAATATGTAGCTTTTCTCTGTCGAAATTTCTCACGTGGTCTCCTGTCAAACGTAAAACGGGTAGGGGTCACCTATTACCTAGTGCTCATCCTTGTATAGGGAAGTCATTATGCCTCTTTCATATACGTTGTTATTGTTAGAAAGATAGATCAATGAAACTCGAATGTTTGTTAAAATGCCCACAGAAAAGCTAGAATTTGCTTACGAAAGCGTCGAAGCCACGGCAACATCAAAATGAGAGGCCAGGCACACACATAACGAGCCAATAATTCTATCCCATTGTAACCTTGAATGCAAATTGCCGCATTTTCAGGAAAAAATGCAGTTATGAAAGCAGAGATGCAAATTCGCTCCGCGCAAACTAAAAAGGCAAAGAAAAAAGTTTCAAGTAGCATGAATGTGGTTAGAAACCGAATTAAACGAATGACAAAGGGCAATAGTACTGGACTCAACGGCTTCATATTGTATTTTCCAGTCTCTCCCGGTTGTGTGTTGTCATAACACATTTTGGCGTGCGGCGTGCGGCACGTCGATAGGGTGTAATAGGGGCGGGGGGGTCTCAAATCGTTTACGGTCCTTTTCGGACGCTTGACAAGGCGTGGCCTACGGACTGGTGTGAGAGTGTATCAAACTCTCATACCTCGCCACACTCTCCTACCCTCGCCACACACTTTCACTCTCGTCACACAGGCAGCGCCCTATCTAGCGCCGTGAAATGGATTGTGCCTTGCCCTGCGCTTCACTCAACGCATAACGGACCTATCCATACTCCACTTTTGTCCGTTCCTTTGGCTTGCATGATACCGTTGATTCTGAGGACCAAAACAGCCAGAAAACGTTTTTGAATATGGAGAATGTCTCCGGATACCTGTCCATCACTGTACCGAAAATTTGCTTTGTCTTTTAACACCATTACTAAGGAAACCCTAAAATTTTGTAGAACTATGCATTTGGCGCCGCAGTCAGTAAAGTAATTCTAATCTATAGAAGTAGAAGTGAGTAGCTGACCGATTAATCTCGAACTGGGTAGTTGTCCTATCAATCTCCTTATGCACCAAAAAAACTGTAATTTTTGCCTGAATTTCATAGAAAACTATCCAAAATCACTGCGCCCCATACGCCCGAGCAAAAGCTCCGATGGTGGACACCAGTTGTTCGGTTTGTGACGGATATTATTGCCTGGGGCGGAGGTGGTGTAGTGACAGGTGGCGGGCTCTTCACCTCTCATGATGCCGGCACCAAAACCGCATCAAAGTCTACCCAGGTGAACCGAGCCTTCTATCCCAGCGAGGTCGGTGAATTGGTACCAGATTCGTTCGGGAGGATAAGTGCACTAACCTGTATCTCGGCTGGCCCCGCAAGTCATATCATAGAACACATCGCATTTACCTGCCACCAGATTTTGAATGGAACTAGAATGGGCGGCATATCCTTTTTTTAAAATATTATTGCCCTAAATGTTTCTAGAGGCATAATAGAATGCAAGTGTGACGCAGTTCAAATTTTCGTGAAGATTGCAATTGCGCGGGTTATCATGTAAAGGCTCATTCCGCGCTCGCTGATGGGTGGAGTAACAGTTGACTCTCCATTGGTTGTCGGGCGGCGAGGGCGGATCGACCACGCCTCACTGCAGGCAATAGGGCGTGGAGAGACCGCCGACCAGCCGCCGACGACCAACATAAGAAGTAGATCTCATGCATACATAATTATGTGAAGATTGAAATTGTTCATATTGTTAACAAACCCCCAAGCGAATTGTTTTGTTTTGTTTTGTTATTGCTGGCTGTGCTGTTCAAGAGCGTGGTACCAGAACCCTACCTACTTCTTAAAAGAGAATGGTCCAAGGAAAATTTGTATTTCTTTATAATCGAAAACATATAGTGGTGGCTTTTGGCCGCAATACTTTCAAGAAAACCAAGTAATTGTGGCTTAAAACTCGTAAAACACCACATATTGCACGCTGCCCCACGGATACGGTTTTGCTTGCAATACCATGTGCTGCACAAGGTACGTTATGTGTAAAAGTGCGGAACACTGTAATCAGGTAGGACCCAACTCCATATGACATGCTAGCTCGCACGCATCGCATGTGAAATCCTACCCTTTCGATACACTCCCCTCTTCCCACTCCCACTTCAATGTTCTCCGTGATCCATATCTTCTGTAGAAAAGACGCTCTAGAAACTGGACAATTCGAGGGCATAAAGATGATATCGGCCAACTAGCCCGAACTTGAAGAAGCTGGAAGAACAACAAGAGCAACACTTCAAATTCTCGCCGGACAACATTTGAACAGTCCACGGCGGGAAAAGCCCAGTTCGAATTGTCGTACCCAATGTTGAGTTACTTCTCGCTCTGCGTCCCTAACCATGTGGCCGTCGCCTATTTGCTCTTAAGAACCTCGTGGCCGCGCCACCTCGACGTCGCATTGAAGGGCTCACATTGCGTGAAGTTTTGCATGCGGCTGTCACTAATCAATACAACATAATAATATGGGAAGCAGAAGAACTTAACTCTCCATGGACGATTCCTTTAGGTGACGAATCGATATTCATTGAGTTAGCATGGAAGTGTTTCTCGAGTATGCGCAGCACCTCCTATCCGAGTAAAGGAGGACTGAATACACGTGCATACTAGCCCTGCATATGGGATGTAACCGTGCACGTCGGTGATGTTTTTCCCATAAATATATGGGGCTCATTAGCAGAAGTTAGGAAATGAAAGGATCGTTTGATCTTAGGCGCTGGAACTCTCGAAAGGCATGCGCTGCCCCTTTGTCCTGCTCCACATCCTTATAAAAAAAGAAGTAGAAACGGGCAGAAGTGGTTATGTTATTGGCGTAGTCCGGAATGCATCGTGCATTCAAAGCTGTTGTGTTCGGAGAATCTGATTGGGCCCAGCACCATGCATAGGCGTTGTGAGGTTAGCATCAATAAAGTGCGTTGTCCATGAATGGAGAATGGCCAGAGCACTAGCAGAACACGCTCATTCTGAGATTACGAGCTTCTTCTTGAGCCACGAAACAGGCACATTTGCGATGGTGAAGTTTTTTCCATAGCATACCAGGTTAGCTCTCGGTCATCGGTCAACGAATAGTAACCCATCTATGGAGTGGACGTTAAGCATTTTAAGACAATCGAGCGACAAGTTGCTTGCTCACTAAACGAACAGAGCTGCCAAATAGCTCGGCAGCGAAGAAAATTATAGAAGAAATCGCCGGAAATCCAACATATGGTACCCGGATTATCCCATTTGGTCTTTGCGTGGACGAGTTTCGTGGCGCCTCGCATCACTCAATATATAAGGTGTTTGGCAGAATAAATGGCCGAAACATAAGTGGCCATAACTTCGCACAGACACAACTTTATTTGTCGAAATGAAAATCATTTGAATCTACAGAGTTTTGCCAACGATCAGGTAAAGAAAATATGCTATCACGATCAAATTCTGGATTGCGAGAATCAAGAAAGTCAAGAATGGCATTTTTACCGTGCATAGTATCGGCGAATTTTCTCTGACGCAGGTTTGCATCAAGAACCCGGAAAAGGTGGTAATTCGTCAGGGTAAGGTCTGGGGAGTTAGGGGGGTCTTAGGGAGTGTCTCAATGCCTAACTGCATCAGTTTTTGCTGGGTGCGCAAAACAATGCAAAATCCCACACTTCGCAAGTCACGCAGCAGAAACTGATGCAGTTAGGCATCGAGGCTCTCCCACTGCCTCTCTTATTCCCCAGACCTATCCCTGACGGTTTACCACTTTTTCCGGGTTCTCGATGCGAACCTGCGTCGGAATAAATTCGCCGGTACTATGCATGTTGAAGATGCCATCTTTGACTTTATTAATTTTCGCAATCCAGAATTTTGTCATGATTGCATACTTTCTATACCGGATCGTTGGCAAGGTTATGTTGATTCGAATGGCTTTTATTTCGACCAATAAAGTTGTGTCTGAGCGAAGTTATGGCGACTTGAAAAAAGTGGTCCGTTTTCGCCATTTATTCTACGCACACCTGAACATAGATCGGAGCCACGTGGGCACTTGGCAGGCGGAAGCGATACGTTGGATGAAGGGCTCTTGCATAAGTTACTAGCCAGTGAGCACCTGTTGAAGAGCTCAGGAATCGTCCACAGAAAAATAAGTTTCTTTGTCCCCATATATTTTTATGTCGTATTTGCCTGATAAGGACCGCATGCAAAGTTTCACGCGAAAAAGGTGAGTATTCGGCTGAGATACAGCTTTCCAAATTCTCGGCCGGATGGGCGCGACCTCTCCGCGAAGTCCCGTCCCGTCGTCCGCCGCGGTTGGGAACGAAAAATGGGGCTGCTTCCGTGACTTTCTTTTTCTACAATGCAACCTTGACCGCGGTGGACGACGAGGCAGGCACTTGCTTTCAAGCCCCGCCCACCCGGACGAGACTTCATGGTGCTATATCTCGACCGGATTCAACTTTTTCGCATGAATTTTTGCATGCGGCCCACACTAGGCAAATACAACATAAAGGAAAGGATAACAGAAAAACTCATTTTCCCGTGAAAGATTCCTTTGAAGACACCGCGAGGGGAGAATTCGGCTTGTGGTGGGTTGCAGTTCGCCGATGTCCCTTAGATGCACACATGACCCTTACCGAGATGTCTAGTGTAAATTCATTGGTTTTTTATTATTATCGACACTCTTTTCTCTCATAGCAAGCCACAAAAATAAGCAGTCATCGTTTCCTTGGCAGGACCTCACGACTTCTCCTTAGTGACCGCATTTCCACCCCTGCTTCCATGGCGAACCCATTTTTCCAAACTCAGGGTCAAAATATCGATTGTTTAAAAAATCGTCTCCCATGGTAATTCGGTCCTCTAGCGAATATCACGCTCATTTTACGAAATAATACCTGGGTAGCAAGCTACGGACACCGGAACCAGAGCAGGGTGGATTACCAAATGCGGTGAATAGTGGTAGTCAGAGGTAGTCTGACACAGGGAACAAAAAAAAATCTCTTCAAGGAGAAAAATCTGTCCAAACATTTCTCTGACATTGATGAATACAGTAGTGCTCAAAAGTCTTCGGCGAAATGGTCTTTCGCTTGGGTTTTCCATTTGTAACTTTTTTGCAACTGCACCGATCCAAGAGAAATTTTAGTATGTTGTACTTGGAGACACGACACTGCATACTATTTTGGCGCTCAACGGTGTAGGTTACGTGGTTATATGAATTATTTTGTTTTTGGAGTGCCATCGCTATGCCGTCCCGCTGTGCCGCTGTCATCGAAAGTCGTGGTCTTTCTACAAAATATTAATGTTCTCTGACGCTTGTTCGTTTTGTTTTAGTTAAGAAAGCCGCTTTTCTTGACCAAGCCTTTTACTTTTTTCGGTGGTCTTGCAGTAAATTCTTGTAAAAAACCATGAAAGTGTCAAGCGGCATTGAAGTAGAAGGAAATGTTGGCAATAGGTTCAGGCATCACACATCAAAACTTTGTCAAATTTGGTCAAGTAGAAAAAAAGGTATGACAAAAAAGTTTTGGCCGAAGACTTTTGAGCGCTACTGTATGTGATCTTGATACTGACAGTCCGTAGTAGGTTTTTCCCTTCCCACAATGTTGATAGCACGAAAATTCATGGGTGGAACTATTTAGCTTAAAATGGAAAGATACATACAATTACGTGAGTCCCAACTACAAAGAAACGTCAAAGATCGAAATTGATGAACGGACTGAAGCTGAAGCAAAATTTGGCGTCACCAGAGAGCAAACCCACGACCTCTCACTCGTGTGGCGAGAACCCCTACAAAATCACGTTACCAAATCGCATTGTTATTCGAGGGCTTAATTGGAGTATTCACTGCAACGCTCTTTACGCTTGATTATGCGAGCCCCGTGCAGTGCCACGATATTCCTCAAACTGACGCTGATAGATGCGCGTGGCCGCCTGCTCGAGCTACGAAAAGCCGCCGATCACATGCGCTCAAAAGCGCACCACGCCATGATCAGATTAGTTACTTTCTTTGGGCAACTATGTTCTTAGATAACGGCTCAGCCTGCACCGTGCACCATCACGGAGTACTGCCTTATTAAACACCACCAAACCACGCCCACCCAGCCAAAACACACCTGGTCTAAGACGTACAAAATTCCAACGTGGAAGTTACCTTCATCTTCGAAATGGGTATTACAATCCCAAGCTTCTTCTCCACGTGAGCGCCACGTTGAAATTCGTTCGTCTAAGGCCAGGTGTGATTTGATTGGGTGGGCGTGGCTTGGTTGTGTTCAAGCAGGCACATCACCGTGAGGGTGTATCGTATAGCCGCAACAAAGGTGTCGCCTGAACAGTTATCCAAGGACCCTACTTGCCTCAAGAAAATAAGCCACAATCTGATTAGCGCGTGTTGTGCCTTTAAGAATGTCGACCGGAGAGATCTGACCTTGGCACAACACAAATGAGCAGAATACAAAGCCGAAATGGACGCTAAATTTGCCCCCCGAAGTCAGCTCATAATCTTTCTAGGTTTCTCCATCCAAGACAATGTGTGATATACGAGACTTGTTGGGCTCACGAAGGGCTATGTATATGTAACTCACCTTCACTTGCTCTATGGGACCATAATAACTGAGGAACGTGAGGACACAGTGTGTCGAGGAAATTAAAGGAAAATACGAATAGCGGATGAAAATTCGAATCGGGGTCATAAATTTTGAGTGGCAACACGGAAGACACTTCTTTTCAATCAGTGTTTTCATGTGTGTGTTTGATATTTTTAATTTTTGATAACTGCTGTTTATCGCCGCAGCTCGCGATGCGAAAGTTACTACAAGGATGCTGAGTTATGGGCAAAAGCTTCGGTGCCGGACGGAACTCGAACCCGCACTTCATCCTTTCCGGGGATGTGTGCTAATCCATTACACTACCGACACCACCTTATCCTTAACTCAGCTTTTTGAATGGTATATTTACCATAGCTTATCAGCACTCACACGTATAACGTGTTGAGCCGGTTGGCAATATCGGCATCGAAATGTGAATCTGAAAGCTTTAGGAAAGATTTTTGATATTTTTAATTTTTGATAACTGCTGTTTATCGCCGCAGCTCGCGATGCGAAAGTTACTACAAGGATGCTGAGTTATGGGCAAAAGCTTCGGTGCCGGACGGAACTCGAACCCGCACTTCATCCTTTCCGGAGATATGTGCTAATCCATTACACTACCGACACCACCTTAACCTTAACTCAGCTTTTTGAATGGTATATTTACCATAGCTTATCAGCACTCACACGTATAACGTGTTGAGCCGGTTGGCCAATATCGGCATCGAAATGTGAAGCTGAAAGCTTTAGTAATGATTTTTGATATTTTTAATTTTTGATAACTGCTGTTTATCGCCGCAGCTCGCGATGTAAAAGTTACTACATGTGTGTGCTTATTTATTTTACGTAATTGTTATTGCTAAGCTAGATTGTCTTAGGAGCAATAGAGGGCACACAACAGTATAATATTCGTGGGTTACTGAATGCAAATATTGTTTACAGTCCAGTTCCCGAAGGCTGCCAGGGCGTGGCCTACAGAGTTGGGTGAGAGTGTGTGGCGGGGTGAGAGAGATCGATACAAGTCCGTAGGCCTAGCCTTGCCAGTCGGCGGGAAATGGACTGTAAGTCATATTTCGAAACAGCTGCAGTAACCATTTCACGCTTTTAACGTTGTTCCGTTCGATGTAATTTAAGCTGGTAGTTCAATCGCAATAGTAGCACGCCTCTCTCGCGAGGAAACTGCAAACGCTACCGAACAAATCAAAGGAAAGCGTTGCTTGTCTGAGAAGGTTGCCGCCATGTGATTCACAGGTACTGTACCCCGTTATGACTCACTCTAGCATCACAGTGAAGGTTCGTCCTTTGCTGTTGCGATTAGAGCTATCTGCCCACAAAGAAAACAAAGGAATGCACTAGTCAAATGAGCTTCTGTCCAACATAGAAATGAGAAGCAATTTCAGCGGAACAATAGGTATAATTACAATATTATTAGTATTGTACTGTTCCGTGATGACTTATAGGTATGCAGTTGAATATTCAAAATGTGAAAATTCGGATCCAATGGAGTACGAAGAGAATTGATGGGAAAACTGGATATTTATAGGACAGTGGTAAAAAAAGCATGATGTTCCGAAGAAAATGGGATGAGCCACCAGTCCAATTACGCATAGCCTGGGGGCGTGGAGAGATCGCACTACATGGCTGTAACATGTCGGCTGATGAAGTGGACAGCCGCTATCCTCTGAACGAACCGAGCCGGACCCATTTACGCCATGAAAGCCGAAGAATAAGCTTGGAGCTTTCATAATCATTATGTGGAGCCGAATAAATCACTTAATAAGTGATCCATCTAATGCTCCAAAAAATGATGAACGATTATATGAGAGCACTCGGCGGCGACATGGGAGCAGATATATGAAATAAGCGCGAGGCTTACAACTGGGCGAGTGGATCACGTTTCAAGTCGTGAGGCTAAGCCACTCCAAAAGTTATGTTACACAACGATGTCCTAGTGTTACAGCTAAGGGTTCTTGGCTTGAGCACGAAAGCAGACTTTGGATGACGACTGGTAGTACACAGCCTGTTTGGGAGGCTAAGTGCACCAAAGTGGAAAATCGGTCGGAGGCCACTCCGAAGACACAATAGTAGTTTCGGCTTCAAAATGTGAAAATTTTATGAAATAGCGCAAGAATCAGAAAACAGTTAACCATGTTTCCATGCATGCACGTTATGGGCTGGATATGATTGCCACACATAACAGAGCCACACGCTTGCAATCGATACATCATCGATCCATCCGTGGGAAACGCTCCCTCGTTCAAAATATTCGTTAAAAAGAGATGCTCATCTCTTGAGTTCTGAAGCACCTCGCAGATCAGGCGAAGGACGCTCGTGGAACGACTCAACAAAGTCCCACGCAAACAGGTTGACGTCTCTAGCCCAACCTTGCCCTGAGCAACACATCACGTACTAACAAAGGAAGGGCCCTAGTCGAAAGAGTCATCTGTAGTGGAGTATATCAAGGTCGTAGCTTGTCTGAGACAGTTGGCAACATCTTATTCACAGGTTCTGTGCGCCGTTATGACTCACTTTAGCACCTTTTCACGCGCTGATTCCAAACCATTTTCGAATTCGCAAAGATCCCTACAATCCCAGTCGCAAAAATATTGAAAGAACTGATTTTATTCATGGGCCATGGACGAGTCAAAACATTACTATTATAGAATTTGAACAACCACTGTAATTTTAAGGGGACGGTAGAGAATGGCTTCTCGAAGCTCTTGGCCATGCAATGGAAATAGGATGGAATGCCAGAGAGTGGAATCCTTCTCGAGTTCGTCCGTGGTTTATTCCGGGACTTGCAGAACGTTTTGGTTCAAAAATCCAACATTTGCTCAATCTGAGTTCATTTTTTATTTGTTTACTTGCACGGCTCGGTACACCAGAACACAATAGAAGTTAGATGAGACATATAATTAATCCACTCGAATTAACTTAAGCTAGCGAATTATCTGGGCAACAGAAATTAGAAAGAGGCTTTTTTGAGCACATAGGAGTAATAGGTCCTCAGCAGAGAATGGTTGTTCAAGTGGATACAGTCTGCTTTAGAGCACGTTAGTAGACAGTAGTCAGAAAATTGCGGGAAGGGTGAAATCTGGGTAGCCCAGTTGGATGTCTTGAAGATGACCATACCCGAGGCTGCAGCACGTTGGGCGGATGCAGTACCTCATTGACCTAAACACGGACCCGATCAAAACCTGCAGAGTAAGAATCAAAGCCTCTTCATCATTTGGCTCTCCAATATGGCACTTCACAAAAGCTAAACATCTTGAATTTCCAAAACTGAAAACAAATCCTTTTTGAGCGACCCTGTTGCGGAAAATTCTAGCATTAGGGACATTGATAACATCTCTAGGGAGCATCCTTAGCCATCTGGCCCCACGTAAGAAAATGGCATTGTTTACCAAGGCGAAATGTATGCTGTTAACTGTAGTATAGAGTACATAGTAGTAGCCACTCCGTACGCCCTCGAGAGGGTCGGAATGTCCAGTACCTACTAGGTCTGAGCTTCAGCTCACATCTGAAAAGCTTGAAGCAAAAACCAAGCCATTAACCACGCGACGGTGCACAAGGAATTCTAAACTAAAAGCTTTTAACCTTTCTCAGTAACATGGCATGTTGCATCGCAGAGCAGGGCAAGTGTCACTTCTAGCCAGAAGAATCCTTGTGAAGATCTTGGACCTTTTTCAACTTTATTTGAAGTTCCTTCGTGTGGGACTCCAAATTTGGGAGCCATATTCCAAAACAGGCAATACATACACTTTGCAGAGCTTCAACAAAATCGCGACGTCATTACATTTCATATTTCTGCAACTTTGCGAACAATCAGGTTTATATGAGTTCCAAAGCTCGGAATAGTTTTTAATTTTTGATAACTGCTGTTTATCGCCGCAGCTCGCGATGCGAAAGTTACTACAGGGATGCTGAGTTATGGGCAAAAGCTCCGGTGCCGGACGGGACTCGAACCCGCATTTCATCCTTTCCGGGGATATGTGCTAATCCATTACACTACCGACACCACCTTCACCTTAACTCAGCTTTTTGAATGGTATATTTACCATAGCTTATCAGCACTCACACGTATAACGTGTTGAGCCGGTTGGCCAACATCGGCATCGAACCGTGAAGCTGAAAGCTTTAGTACTGATCTTGATATATTTGATTTTGATATTTTGATCATTACTAAAGCTTTCAGCTTCACGGTTCGATGCCGATATTGGCCAACCGGCTCAACACGTTATACGTGTGAGTGCTGATAAGCTATGGCAAATATACCATTCAAAAAGCTGAGTTAAGGTGAAGGTGGTGTCGGTAGTGTAATGGATTAGCACATATCCCCGGAAAGGATGAAGTGCGGGTTCGAGTCCCGTCCGACACCGAAGCTTTTGCCCATAACTCAGCATCCCTGTAATAGCTCAGAATAGTGTTCACATGCAGGGTCAAGCCTCCATTGAGGAATCTTCAACGGGGGGGGGGGTCGTAAACGTTGAGGTAGGCAATGATTAACTGAATTTCTCAGGCTGACGGTCTAAAGTATGAGGGAGAAATAATAAAAGTGACTAATTGGGTCCGAACCCGAAACTAGCTTAACTTAATCATCATGCAAACATCATGCATGGCGCGGTCCGCAACGAAACCGGTCAGCGCCGATAGCCCTTTCGTTGGTCCGCTGACACAGAAACCACGTACAGAGACACCACCGAAATTCACCGATTAGTCGTGGAAAGCGATATCTATCAATGGGTACCACCGTGGATGGACATTCAAAAAACAATGGGATCAAAACGAAAAATCAGCTGATATGGACTTATTTCATACCTTACTACGATCGCAAGTATGTATCTGGTGTTAGCGGCCACCATGCGAATCGGAAAAAACGTTTGTATTCATTGAGAATGTGGACGACATCCTCATGCATGGCGCTTCCCACAGAGAAGCTGACCGACGCTTCTCGTCCTACCACTAGGCCTTCGAGAGCGAAGGATGCATACCAGATAAATTTGAGTAGCACTGAATCACTTTTTCGGATGAATCTTGGGAAGATCTCGCAAATTCGACGAAAAAAAAATTTCCTCAGCTGGCTTTCCTGAATTTTTCTTGCTTCGTTTTGAAGATATGGCATAGCTGAGGGAGCGTTCCAAAGCGACAACCTAGCGAAACCCGCCTCACCAAAAAGCACTCATATGGTTGAGTTTGGAGGAAGTTATGGCCATTTGAATGAAACACTTTAAAATCTTCCTCATCTAATCCTCATCTGGACAGATGGGATCTAGGTAAAGTTCAAAGTATTTTGAAAATGTTGTAATTTAGTGCGGGGAAGATGACGCGCTCCATCGTAATCGCCGCGTCGCAGCTGCAGCAGCGAACCGCGATTAGATGGGGCGCTGTGGAGCGTATTACATGGCTCCTATTTAACTTTTCTTTTAACTTCTAACTTTTCCATCCTTATTTTTTCGTCCTTTATCTCTGCCCCATGACTTGCATGGCTATTGAGCCTTCTCCTTTGTTTTTATCTAGGGATATGAGTACTGAGCTTTGTTAGGTTCTTATTTCTCTCTTTTGTCAGAAGTGGTTTGGCGTCAGTGTTTTTTTTTACCATGGGCTCTTAATTTTTCTAATAGGTCGCGCTGGTTTGGTAGAAACCACAGAAGAAGCGGAACGAAGAGGGGGAGGGGTGGTATTGAGACGCCTACTAGTCATGGAAAGATCCATTAGAGTATCAGTTAGATCTCAATTATCAGTTATATTTGAATTAGAGGGCCGGTAAATGAGAATTATTCTAAAAGAGGAAAGGCTAAACCTATCAGCTCCTTCCATAACGAGAAAGTCAACTATCATAACCGTGGATGGGTAAACTGCGGTGAGATTGATGAGTTCTTTAGCAAGACAGAGGACCCCACCATTTTTGCGTTTGCTACGATCAACGCGAAAAATTCTATAGGGGAATCCATCGGCGATTTCAGAACTCAATATGTTTGAAGTTAACCAAGTTTCCGCGATAAAAATCAAATCAGGTCTATAAATGGCAAGGATTACGTGTAGGTGATGCAATTTATTTCACAATCTGCGGGAATTGAAAAGGAGACAGTTGAAGCCAGGTAAATTCTAGTGCAGGCCTAGAAGTTTCCCTGAGATTTCTTTGGGAGTCTTCAGTGCGCCACAATTCCCCCCTCTGTAGACAATCCAAGCGCGCGTGTTAGCTTATTGTTGCGTTCGCCACATTCTTGTCTCATTTCGTAGTCCTTCTGTCGTTTCAGGCGAGTCATACTTTTGCGATCATAAACGTTCGGGTACGCAGAGTTACGTAGCCTGTAAGAGTTGGCGAGTGCAGCGGACCGATGAGGTTTAGAGGGAAACACGACTTTGACCAAGCGAGGAAGTGAAGGTCTCTCTTTGATGCTTCTGGCTCTCTTGTCGGATTGAGTGTCATCTGCTATTTCTTGAGGAATTTTCAAGTGCCGGAACCATTTTCTCTACAACTTGGTCTTAATTTCGTTCTGGAATAGCTTTGAGGATCTCAGACGTAGACATTTTAGAGTAATCAGCTTCAGTCGCACCAACATTACTGTTATCAAGTGCTTAGATTCATTAGTTAAGCTCTGTGCCGCCTCGACCATAGACTCCTTGGTATTTTGAAGTTGGCTTCTGAGCATACTGATCTTCAGACTTTACCTTGTACCAGGAATCAATATGTCTGCAGCGTGAAAATAAGCCCAAGAAAATGAGACAATTCAACTAATAGATAAAAGGTGATCCTCACAAGTAAGCGACGAGAAGCTTAATTAGATTATCTGATAGATCACCTGAGTAGATACCCTAAGTAGATGAAAAAAAGATAATGGAAGAGAACTTATCCACTGCAGTCGAGAGCTCCGATTGGTTCTACCACCCACGGTCAACGGACGATATAAGAGTGGTTTTCTTGTTTTAGTGAGCGGTAGCCCAAAGTAAGGTCATTAATCGATCTCCCCCTACTTACACTCTTCAGTCGTAGCTATACCATTCGCCCTTAATGGGCCGGTATGCCATATAGTGCAGTTCCTGCATAGGCTTAGAGATACTGTCTGGTAAAATTCTGCTGCACTTTTTCAAGCCTGGATACGTCCTTCTTTAGAAAATTCCATGCTCGCGAACAGTAATTCGAGTGAGCTCATGGTAGGCATTATATTAGGTTGTGCCGAAAGTCTTGTAGTATTTTTCCAAAAAAAAATCAGTAACTCTTGTTCACTTCGAGGCAGGTCCAGGCGGTTAAGGAATATAACATTCCCTAAGCTTTCTAGAAAAATATATAGTGACCCACCAGATCCCGTGGAGAGAGCTACAATGCCCGTTGTCAATACCGACCCAACTCGCGGTGTCATCTAAAATGAGCGGTCTTGCGGCACCAAAACGACGGAAGCTTGCCACTCCATCAGCGCTGCATTGGGCAAGGGATGTGTGAGCTACGAGACCGTGCAACGCTGGCTCATCAGCTTCAGCAAAGGCGAGATTGACATGAAAGACAAACCACGCTTGGGACTGTGCTGGTTCTGGGACGCGGAAGGAATGCTTTTCCGCGAGGTGCTGGTACAAGGCGAGACAGTCACCGCTGCCGTATGCACTCACCAGCTCCAGCAGCTTGCCGTCGCTGTTGGAGAAATGTGCCGGAAAAGGTCCGCGGTCACCCTTCTTCATGACGACGCCCGCTTCCATTCGCTCCCATTTCGCGAAAAGTACCCAGGCCAAGTTACAGGAGCTCGGCTGGGATGTGCTGCCCCACCCGCCATACTTTCCAGACATTGCCCCTTCTGGCTATCACCTTACCCATCCTCTCGAATCCTTCCTGGCCAAGAGAAAGTTCGTTGATTATGGCTTGTTTGCAAAGGCGATCGCTGACTTTTCCGATTCTCAGAACCCAGAGTTCTGGGAGAAGGGAACGATTTTCCTATGAAGTGGCAGAGGGTTGCCGATAACAATGGTCAATACGTTGTTGCCTAATCGTTATTTGTTGGACGAAAAAAAATAAAAAGTGATGATCGAAAAAAATACTACAAGACTTTTGGAACAACCTAATACAATCTAAAAGCATTTTCGGATTTCTAGTGAGAGTATCTCGAAAAATTCAAAAAAAAACACCGGAAAAGCTTTCTTATCACTCGCTCAATCTGAAAGTTGAACTTGGCATTTGTTTCTAGCAATACCCTCAGTTATAAATTAGTATAAGTTTTTGAAACGGAGCCATTTATTTTATATGCACATGGTAAGCCGTCCTCGAGATGAAGAACTGAGCTTTCACTGTGACTAATTAACATAATCCATGACGGAGCCCATCCTCTCACTCTCTCAAGAGATAGCTGAATACCGCTTGAGCTTTCTCTTTATTGGAGGGATCAATGTTGCGTATAACTTTATACTTCAGCACACACTTAAATTTTTACTTCAAGGAACGTTATAACACAAGCAGGCGATCTGTTGTACATATCAGGAACAGTAATGGCAACAGCACGCCACTCTGAGCCCCATTTCAGTTATGTCTCTCAGAGAAGCTACGCCGCATCTTGACAGTCATATATCTTACACGTAAATAGAATCTAGGAATCAAAAAAGTGGCCAAAAATACTTGGGTGCTGCAAGTTAGGTATTATATACCAGTTGGCTGGCCCACATTACTGTGTGCGTAACAGTATGGGCGTCAGTGGGTTGATCGGTATAGCTTTTTTCATAAATTCATTCAGTACTCGTTACCACATTACGCCCCTCCCATTAGGGGTGGGTTTTCTGTCATTTTTAGTGTGTTTACTCGAGGCTGCGTTCGAACCGAGTTATGAGTTTTTGCTGACCTAGATATATCTTATCCCCACGCTTGCGCCACATTCGAACCCAATTAACAACTTTCGGTCTGCAAATGGAGATTCCACGGCACGCCCCGCCCATCGTGGGCGAAGCTTAACTTGCTCAATGTGTGGTCTTTATTTCCTGTCCCATGCCCTACTCATTTCAAACTTGTCCCTATCTACACAGGTCGTTTTTCATATAATACATAATTTCGTGACAGACGAAGGGACGGGCGTCAGACAGACGAAGCGTTTCAATATAGTAGAGATTAGAGCACTTGCCTAGTGAGTGGTAATGTAGCACAGTCGCAAGCTTTACAGCACATGTTGGTGCGATGATGGATGGCGTCCTTGTGATGGCGATAGCGCCTTCCACACTTTTAATGAGACTTCTCCCTTCGTTCGGTAGAGCAGCTCTGAGGATATTTCTATCGTCACCAGCATATCAAAGTGACTGATTACCTGTCTTCAGCGCATTTTTTAATCCACCGTGATAGGGTGCTGCGGCGCCCATGGCGCACGAACCACGCGTTGTCTGGCAAAATGACTGTGATATTCGTTCTCGATTGATCCAACTACCTCAGGGGGCGAGTTTATAGGAAAATTGAGATTTACAGCGGTTTTGAAAAGTTGAGGCTTTTATACCCACACCGCTTTTCCGAAGTTATGTTCGAAATGCCTATTTGGCTAGGACTTCGTACCTAGGAACAATTTCGTCCCGTCGTCGCAAAGCGGGTGCGACTTTCCTCAACAGGAAGCCAATCACACACACACACCTCGCGAGAAACCGAAATCGTTTTTATGGGTGTCGGAGCATCAATATAGCCGGATCTTCGGTTGTACAAGGACTATCATACTCTATATATATGTAAGAACCAGAAATTTAAAGGTGGTGGTAGGGGTAATTGGGTTGCATCATTCATTCCAATCTCATACTAATACCGACCGGTGGACGTTTTCACCAAGCCGACACGTCAAGCACCGTGTCATTTCGATCAAAACGCTTCTAATACGATACGATAAGTACTATTTTGCTATCATGCGCATTACTCTATAGCTCAGTCATTCTTCGGCAAAGTCAACCCTAGGAGACGGGCCGGGATAAGAAAGACGGCTGGAGCTAAAAGGGCAGCCTCAGCCACAACTCAGAGGCGCTTTTTTTTTCACGGGGGATTTTGCCGCAGATAGGCTTCCTAGACCCCCGCTTTCAGATGGTCTTTCAGGGATTCCTTATCACCCACATTACCCCTATCACTGTCATCGGAGTTTGTTCATTTCCCTGTCCACCCGAATTTCCGCATTGCCTGAAAAGCGAGCAGGGGAGATCGGGCAAGCATGGGATGGGTGGGGTATGGTCTAGGACTTACAAAGCGCTTACGGGTTATGTGGGACTCTACTCGCTGTAGGCAGGGTGGCACCAAAATGTTCGGTGTTTGGGCGGAAATATTATAATGCTTTCCGAAAGAGACGGGACGTCGACACCCTTCCGTTGTAAGACTACTGATATACTTACGAATCTGGGATGTGCATCGTGCATACTCTCGCTCTCTTCAGCGTGCCATATCCTTCTGCAAAGCAGAACTCGTGACTGGTAACAGCCTACCGTTGTGGACGGTCCCGCTCAAGCGAGAGTGTGCACGACGATGTATGCGATCACGCGAATCGCAGTTTTGGGGTGAGGGCCGATTGGTCGAATTTTCGCTTCGCGGGGTTGCACTCGCGTCGCCGTCAGTACGAGTCGTTTGGAATTCCGCTCAAGACGCAATGAGCTGGTATCGTAAGGGACCTTCAGAGATCGCAAGTTGAATGCTCCGGTAGTTCGCCTATCTTTAAAGGTCCCTTACGGTACAAGCCCACTGCGTCTTGCGCGGAATTCCAAAAGACTCGCACTCGCCGCGGGCGGTCGCGCGAAAATTCGACCAATCGACCCCCACCCGCAGTATGCAAGGAATAATCGCAGCCTTAGGTGATGATGGATGGATGGGTGGATTTTCCCCATTTTGGTAGCGACTAACTTTCAATGTACTTTAATCTTCTGTCAAGCGATTACATTAAGAATTTGACGAAATGAAGAATTCAGAGTCCCAGGAGCCCTGATATCCACTTTTAGCTCTCAAGCATCAAAAAGCTCAGAGACAGAACAATAAGCAAGCAGCTTCTTTTGAATATTGCGCTCGTACTCCAGGGATCCTCACATCTTAGTTGCCTCGCTGCCACTCATTGGGAGCTGACGAGACATTTCCAATGTATATTCCCCCTCTAATATTTATTTATTTATTACATCACCCATGTGACACGCCATCTAACTATGCAAAACACCAAGAACGGAACAATTCAACTCAAGAATAGGAGCTAATAAAACGTAAAAAAGCTGAATAGGCCCGCACTATACCTATGAGTCAGTTTAAACAGCATAGTCATAAATCGTACTCATATCGCACTTGCGCAGAACACCTACATAAGGAGGCATGTTAACAGCCATTATCGTTGATTTGACTAGGAACGACAATAGAGAATGAAGTCCTACGCTATCCACGCGAATGCCATAGGAAATAGCATCATGTGTTAGGAGGCGGTAGAGGAGGTTAATTTGAATTATAAATGGTCTACATAGGTCAGGTAGCTCAAGGAAACTATTTCAAAATCTTTACAGCTGCAAAATATGTTGTGAGCGAAGAGGTGCTGATAACTATGTAAGGCATATTGCGAGCCCTTCCACAGACACATACATCACAATGTGAAGATCGTACTAATATCGCACTTGCGCAGAACACCTACATAAGGATGAATCATCCCTATGTAGGTGTTTTGCGCATGTAAGGAATTTCGACACTTTCCTCAAAGAGATCGTTAGCGACCATTTTGGCCGATTGTGGAATAGAAAGTAGATGTTCAGTTGAGCAGGCAACAATACAGAACGATCTGAATGCGCCGACAAAAACTCGAGAAATATGACCCCTACTCTGTTACAGTCGTTCATGGTGCCTTTATCTGTATAGTCGCCCTTTTTCACAAACATTACATACAAGAAAGCGCACACCGACGTTATCCCCGTTGCGATCAATTACAGTAGGAAAGATGAACCATTAGCATTGAATACAATGTATAAAATAACATTACTGAATCTTGGAATACCACGACACTGTCCAACGATCGAGGACGTACTTTCGCACCCTCTGTATCACTGAAGGAGGTGATGCAGACGGTGATGGCAGCCATGCCACTCAGCCGTGAACGCTGCCCATAGCTCCGTGGGTACCCACCGCGGTAGCGTCTATCAGATGGGGCCATTTCGGGTGACGGTTGGGGCACACGGTCAGTAGAGCTGCCAGGTCGGTGACCTTTAAAGACACCAGAAGGGGATAATTTTGGCTTACGGTAGAACAGACGTAGTGTGGACGAGTTTAAGTGGCCGCCACTGCACAAACTCGCCAATTTGACGCCTTGGCATGGTGCCAAAATGAGATGTTTCTATTAGAAATTTGTTTTTTCTTTTCACTTTTTACTTTGTTCTTTCTTATATTGTTTCTAGATGTACTTACATGAATGCTAATGTAATGGGAATGGCCACTCCACTTCGCTGAGAGTCAGGTGCTACAACTAACGTCGGCCCGCAGCCCGTCTCCTACAGCGGACAACTCGGAAGGTCTGTGAGATGATGCGAATTGGATGCGAATACACACCGCAGCGATGCGCTCTTGAATCCCGGTTTTTTCTTCGATTATCGCTTCTAACCTTCTGTGTTCGTTACAAAATGCTCATTTCTTTGCATTTTTCTCTTGTTTCGGACCCCTTCCGGTTCCTTTAAGGTGTTCTCTGTGACAGTTTCCTCCAAGGATATATTGAAAAGCGAGTGGACTATTGTAGGAATATTGAAATGAGAAGTGGGCGTGGCACTTGACTTTACAAACTGGATTGTCTTTAAGGTTGGAGGGAGCTATTTCGGTTTTCCCTTAATTTTGAAATTCACCTTTTTGAGTATTATGTTACGGTAACATCACCCAGTCATGAATACAGTGAATAGACTTGTTAAAAGGATAGAATTCACATACACAAATTGTCTGAATAATCTTTATCACAGGACCATAGGCCACAAGCTACCACAGTGTAGCAGGCAGAGGTCTATCTAAATCCGTGATCGCCTACACCCGCGCAAGGCATCGAACAGCATGCCTGGACGACCGATAACGGGAACATGAATCGGACGTGGGTAGACAGCATCAATACACTGAATATCCCACCCCCTTCATCCATACTTGTGTCATTTCAGAGGCCAAACAGAAGCCTCCTTAGTATGCGATATGCACGGCCAAGGCTATCATGCGACGCTTTGAAGGTTAGGCTACAACTAGTAAGGATACAAGACTGTGACAAGACAGTTTGCAGACAATGCTGGTATGTTCATTTAATACCATTTGATAGTCCATTACTGATTGTTCCAAACCTAACGGTGCTTCGGAGGATCACCCGCATGATCTACCACTATACAGGCAACACACATTCCGACTTACAAACTTATTGCAGTACACAATCGAAATAAACGTAGATCTTTGTTTATGAAGGCAAGGCAGAAGATACAAGAAATATTTAGTCAGTTCGTGTACTTATAGAAGCCTTCGCCGGATTTCCGCCCAAGTTTGCCTTCGTTCACCAATTTGTCCAAGGTCTTGTTCGGAGTGAACAGTGTTTGTGATGGTTCCAGCTTATGCCATCCTGAATGCAAGTTTATTTTTGAGTGGTAATCAGCACATCAACTATAGGGTCCGCCAATGAGCGCGCTCTATCTTTGACAGCTCATGGCGGCCACGTTGTTTGTGGTAGAGTTATCGAAGTTGTTGTTATTATTCAGTGTCTTCACAAATCACCATGAACCAATTCAGCCGCGAGCAACGTGTGCAAATCATCAAAACTTATTATGAAAATCATTCATTGGTTCGAGCAAAGTTCCCCACGCTCTGCCAATTTCGATACAGATCCATGATAACGAACTTTTTCTGGCATGAAAACGACTATATGGATGTCGAGGATATGTGGTTTCAGCAGGACGGCGCTACGAGCCACACAGCGCGCGCGACAACGGATCACGACAACGGAGCACGAGCGCTTCGGAGGAAAGGTTATCTCGCGCGGAGGCGACATCAACTGGCCACCGAGATCGTGCGATTTCACCCCACTAGACTATTTCGTGTGGGGTTTTCTTAGATCGCAGGTCTACGCAAACCAACCACAAAGCACTGATGACCTCAAAGTCAACATACGCCACGCCATCGATGAAATACAGCCCGATTTGTGCGCCAGAGTCACTAAAATTAGACTTCCTGTATGCGCGCCACCAAGCGAAGCTGAGGTGGCCATTTGAACGATGTTTTTTCCATACATAATGCCTTCGAATACTCTTTCAAACAAAAAATAAATTTCACTTATACCTCTCACACAACTTGCCTTATTTCATTTCAAAGATCGAGCGCGCTATTTGCGGACCCTATATAATCACATTTCAAAGTATTGCGTCACCAGCAATGATTTTGACAAAATTTGTATCACTGAGCGGGCCGCATATGACCGCGCACGCGTTTCTTGATGGCACGCGATGCCGTGGGACAATTGCTTTTGAGAAGATTTTTTTTTGAATTTTTAATGTAAGATTTTTGTACTGAAAACATCAAAAGAGATTGTTACATATGAGTTATCATCCCATTTCTATGTCCTATTCGGATTTCGGCAATGTTTGCAATTTTTTAAAGAAGAATGAACTTTCGGAAGAGAATAGTAAATGCAGTATATTTCATAAAAGCAGCACTGCTGTTATACAGTACCACTGCTTTTTTGGTCAAATTTTGTTCAAGAACAAATATTTTCCGAAACGGACTAAAACCAGGAATTCCGCTGCTTCAGAAGACCTCTGAATAGTTTGTATGATAAATTTAAACGATTCCAATAAGATTTCCGTCAAAAGGAGAGTGAATGGGTATGAGGCACTCGCAACTCACAATGTCCCCCATGGCCAGCGGAGCGCAAGATATACATATGCGAATCATGTTCATTGGATCAAATGCCTGGGAGGTTTCGAGGAGCAGATAAAAGCACAGAGTTCTGTTCGCAGCGCCCGATTGAAACAACATACACAAGAAGGCACCAGGATGCCAGTTTCTTATAAATAGGGAGGGTTTGGAAGCACAAATAAATATTCGAAACATTCAAAACAAACTAACCATCCATAATGAACTTCGTGGTATCAAGGCCTACGTAGTCGCACAGCTCGAACGGTCCCATTGGATAGCCTGCACCTAGCTTCATGGCAACGTCGACGTCCTTTAATGAAGTGTTTTTTGTTTACTAAATGGAACTTGAAGACTATAATAAACATGGTTTGTCTGCCAGATCCTCGTAACTACGACGAAATAACTATCGACTGCAACCACATATCACCCACTTCTAGTAAAGCTTCAAAGAGCGAGATATCAGTCGTTATTTTCCAAAATTATATTTTCAATTAGGACAGGCATTTGTGGTAATATATACTGCGGTGCTTGGCACTCAGAGCAAGGAATGGGCATCAAAAATCAAAGAGCAACGGAGATACAAATCTCAGTAAGTGGTAAGAGGGGTAAATTGATCGATTACAATAAATGGAAGCGGACGCGATAACTATCGCGGCATCAAAAAAAAAAACTAAAACAGGTAGACACAAAGCAGAGTAAATGGACCCCCATTCTCCTCGAGGACTTCTATGACGAGGGTAATTTCCTGTCCGAGGCAGTACTGAGCGGAAACGATTTGCTACTTAAAACTCAAGGTAACCGTTACTGCAGAATTTCCTTCTTACATTAATACAAAAAAGACGTGCCACAACTCGCATGTTTCAAATAAGGTCTTAAACCAGAGAGTAAGGATGGCATGTGAAATGATTAACATAACTATACAATGAAGAAAATACAGTTAACACGACGACGAGTATCGAATTACCTCTACCGAAGCATCACCACGGTCGACCATTCGTAAAGCTTCGAACATGTATGGTACAAGCAAACGATTCACAATGAAGCCTGGAGTGTCCTGAAAATTCATTAAACACCTATATCGCAGGAATCATTAAATGCATGGTAATATATACTGCGGTTAGAACAAGGCATGAACATTAAAAAATTTTCAAGAGCAGCAGGAGATACAAACCACAGTGAATGGTAGGAGCGGCAAATTGATCGATTACATGAAATGGAAGCGGACGCGGTAATTATAGCGGCTTTAAGGAACTAAAAGAGCTAGCTACAAAGTCGAGTGTATAAATCCCCACTCTCCTTGTGAACTTCTGTGATGAAGGTAATTTCTGTCCACCTCTCGAATGAGTATCGGTCGGAGACGCAGGAACACGCGATACGTGTCCGTGAGTTGAATTACGTACTAGGCTGGGAAAGGAACTCAGCCTCCTTGGACCCCTGCCATTGATTTATAGCAACGATAATTCCCCCACCTAAATACCCAAATTATCGCTCTTACAGTTGCCCTCATAACCCTACTGTTCTACTCTTTCCTTCATTAAAATGAAGAGTTGTATTATGAACAAAAAATAAAAATTCGTCGCAAACGCGAAAGAAATGAATTGGACATTGAAAGTGAATAACAGAAATATACAGATTTTAAACTGAACTGACCTTGCACGCGACCGTCTTCTTTCCGATATTCCTGCCATATTCCATGAGACTTTCAAATGTATCCTTTGACGTCTCATCATGCCGTACAATCTACAAAGGAAAACAATTCATGAAGATATATAAATTTAAAGAGTATTGTGTCGGGGAGAAAAAAACAGCGCCGTGGACGGAAAAATTGGCGGAACGTGGGAATAGCTTGCGCTTTCAACGCAGGAGAAACTGGCACCAATGTTTATTAAGGAACTCATCTATGCGGATGGCCTGGTCATCTGCCCATCCTACATCGAGTGGATCAGTCACATGCCGACAGGAACTGTCGAGGTCAACTTTCGTTCCATCACAAAAACCGATGTCACAATTTCTGCAAACAAAACCCACCTCAAGAAGTTTCATAACTGGCACCGGATTGAAGAAGTGAAGTCCGCCAAATTGACTCTTAGATTTCAGATTGGCAGCGATGTCAGCCAAGCGAAGTGATGAAGTATTAGTAGTTAAAATAGCTGTGCTATAAAAAAAAGAAATAAGAATCAGAATCGCTGCCACCTAAGTGCTAGTAAATCACAGGTATGAACAGAAACTCACGATTTTGCAAACTTTTCCACTTCACTGAACAATTTTCGTTTCACATCAATATTCTCTACAATTGCTTCAATAACTAAATCGGCATCCTTCACAGCCTTTTCAAGCGATGTTGTCAAGTGTAGCCGGGACAATGAGCCTGCCACAAGCGCTTCTTGAGCCTGACAAAAACCAAGTCAATTGGTATCAAGTCAATTTCGAGAAAAAGCTGAACTCAGTGATACTAAAGATAGAAGCATGTGCTATGTGATCCGGGGCGACAGCTCGGAGCACAGGTGCAAGGAGTTCCGGAGTGAGTGAATCATTCAAACCACTTCTAACGTATTGCGAAACGTTTATTTTCATTTAAGGAATTTGCTTCACACTTTGCATAGTTCCTTCTTCTCTGGACTTACGCAAACACCAACGCCGCATGTGATTGTCCTAACCTGGTTATACAGCACATAGAATGGTCTTCAGCTCACTGCTTCGCGCTATCCGTACTGGTTAATGACAGAATACACAGAAAAAAAAACTTACAGCCTTATCGTCGGAGTGCTTTTTCTTGGCGACTCGTCGCAGGTTTGTGTCAATGCTTTTCCGGGCTTTGTCCAGTATTTCATCAGATTGGTCCACCAAAAATACATTGAGTTTTGCAGCAGCTGTCACCTGAATACAGTAACTGACAAAAGACCGCTCATAGGTGGGAAGGGCGTTCCATCAGCTTTCCAATACGGAGAAGGGGAGGCCAAAGTGGTTCATGCACTTGCCCTACTTCTCTTCTTAGACCTGAGTGCAGTTCACACCCTTGGCTCACTGTCATTTTTTCATGTGGTTCCCCACCTTCCCCCTTCGTCCTCCACCTCCCCCCTCTTCCTCCTCATAGTGCTCATTCCTACTAACTTTTGACGCAAGACTTGTACTACTCCACTCAGATACGATCTCAAAACCAGAACTGGATGAGTTCAAAGGTGTGATCAAGCAGATGTGAATGTGTTACTACCGTTATTATGCCAAAAGACCGTATATATCTATGAATTTTATCCTTCCATTAGTTGGATGACCACTCATTTATGAGCTCTCCGAGAAATCCGCCCCATCCGTCAAGGAGGAACTTGCTACCTCAGCATGGAAGTAAACTGTACCTGTGCAATTCCTGATCCCATAAGACCAGCACCAACGATGGCCACATTATTCACTTTAGAAAACTGAGAAATACTGGTCGAAAAACATCGACGAAAAGGCAAGGCTTTTGTTGACAACATCTGGAAAATAGAAAATGAAATAAAGTAACAATAAAATCACCAAACAAATTTCTGGAGAAAGGTAATACAATATGTTAAAAAACGCGGATAGCATTGTGATCGAATTTGAAAGCGAACACCCATAACTACAAATTATTGTTTACTTGTTTACTGTAACTACTGATAAAACTGTCCTAGTAAGAACTGCAACTTTAAAAAAAGCAGGGGTCAAATAAAGTCAGAGGGGGGGGGAGAGACGCAACTTTGCGTCGACGTCGGAACTCCTTTCCCTCCCTAGGCCTAGGCTAAAATTGATATCTCATCCTTCCACATAAAAAAGCATTTGTCAAAGCCAGGTCTCATCTGCTTTAGCCCAAGCCTAGGGTGGGAAAGAAGCTTTGACGTGGGTGAAACGTCGACGTAAAGTTGCGTCTCCCCCCGACTTTATTTGACCCGAAAGCAACATTTATCAGCAAAATAGCAACGCAGGGTAGCCACAATATTGATAAGGAAAAACAGAGAAGAACTGCAATAAATTCGTCTAGTATCATGGCACTAATCAAAGTCCACAGTACAATTGCATGACAAGAACGAAAGTTCAGACTGGCCAGAAACGACTTACAGTATACCTGGCGTCGAATAAAATGTGTGTGTATTGGTTGCGGACATACCCTCTACTAGACTCGGACATTCGAGCGTAGCAAAAGTAAGGAGTACGAATGTATATAGTACAGAGTACATCCGTAGTGAAATCTTCCACTCTCATCTCGTAATCAATTTTGGAAACAAATTTTCCCACGCGCGCCAGTATCCTTTTCAAGTTGAAGCACTGTACAACTATCACTTCCCAAACACCGCGATTTGGTCAAATTATGAGCTGAAAGTGCCTCTATCAGATTTATTTGGGATACTGATCACGAATATGACATCCGTTTTTAATAACTTCGGCGCCGATCTTGTGCAGTTACACCAAGTTTTTGCCAACTTGTTTCCACCAAGACCGCAAACTTGGCCCATAAGTATATTTTCGGTGCTAATCACGAATAGGGCATTCATTTGGGGCGCTGGTGTCACTCATTGTCAGAGTCACTGTAGCCGTGCTAATAAGTAAGGGCACCACATTGTTGCCACGATTTTTGCCTAAGCCTTAACGAGGAAAGAAGCCTTCTATTTCCGCTAAGGCTCAGGCGAAAATAGAAGCTTGAATGTGCAAACCAACGATGAGGGATAGTATCAGGTAGAAGACAACAGCGAGAAGACCATTACAGCGCAAGAGAACAAGGCTGGCGCCATTTTGAGCCAAACAACGTCCTCGCTAAAAATCATCGTCATGTTCGTGATCAGCATTCTCAATAACCCAGAATGCCAATTTTGAACGAAAGTGGTGTGAGAAAGTTGCTGCACCAAATTGGCCTACGCCAAAAAAAGATGTCATATTCGTGATCAACTCCCAAATACTCCTATACACAAAGAGACGGCGAAATTATTTTTGACCAACTCTCGATGTCTAGGGTAGCGATAGTTGAATGGTGCCTGAGGTCGCGTTCATACTTTGCGGCATAGGCGCCGACGGCGACACTCTTTATAACGCTCGACCGAACCACATTACAGTATGATGATCGTGGCGGGAGCTCGCGTAAATCTGTGGCGAGACTTGAATCGAATCTTGGCGAGAATATTGCCAAAGTGCGGCAAGATTCGCACACGCTTCGCCATAGATTTGTGCGATCACATACTGTAGTATGGTTCGGTCGAGCGTTATATACAGACCGCGCTGCCAGAGTGCCGTTGTACTCGGCGTTGGGCACATGATTCTGATCTTTACGGCTCCGGCGTCGATTGACGCCGTTGAATGTGGTGCCGCAAAGTATGAACGCGGCCTATGGTGAGAAGTGCTCTGACTACGATCCTTCCGATTTCCCCTGCCGCATTCGATCAAATTATTTGTAAAGCTCGTTTGGAGAAGAAAAAAGCCTGTTTCAAGTTCAAGTTATACTTAGAACTTTTGGAATCACTTCTAATTGTTGTTGCCGGATCAGGTTTTTTCGCACAATCGAAGTATTCCGCAACGAAACTGTAATGCTGCCCTTTGAACTAAGGTTCTGAAGGACTTCTACCATCGTTAACTAAGCTTCAGCTCTGAAATAAAGCGTTACACTTGCCTGACAGCGCGGAATGTCCAAGGCGTTCTAAGGTTGAGGAATCTACAATGAGATTCTAATGTTGTTTTTTGCCGAACAAAGGTTCGGAATGAGTTTTAGCTTTGGCTACTAGTGTTTTGGGTGGTAATGCAGATTGGAGGGGAGGGGAGGGGAGGAGAGGGGGGGGGGGGTGGGGGAGAAGGCTACTCATTTCCACAGGGTCGTATTAAGTTTGTACACTTGACGTATATTTGAACCTAACAAGAGAAGGACCACAGGTCGAAGTGGCCATTCGGAATGGGACACATATGGTCCGACGTGTTTTCGGACGCTGATCTCGAACCTGTATTCGAAATTTGCAGAACGATTCTCTGAGAGGAGTTATGGCGGGTTTTTCGAAAAAACAGTACTATTATGTGGTAGGTTTTGAAGCCCATAGCACGCAAGCCAGACGTTCTTGCGCAAAACCAGGGTAATTTTCGTGTTTGGGGAGTCAAATTACCCCAAGGGACAAGTTTTTACTCAATTCGAGAATTTGACCAAATTTCAGAAATGGGCTATTGGGTGGCAGCCCAGTGAACAAAGGAGAAGTCGTTGACCCTTGCCTGGGAAATGCTCCTATTTGACGCTTGTTTCGCACATTTAGTGCGATGGGCAAGTGTATAAGGTATGTGTGTGCTATCTTGTTCAGGTTGCAGGGTTTTCTGTAGAAGAAAATCAAACACTACCACTTTATCCCCTGGCCACCCCCAATTTTCCGAAGTTGGACCAAAAAGTGGATTTGGCTGAAAATTTGCACAGAGGGGTAATTCGACCCCCTGTGCACGAATATCATAATCTTTTTACGCAACAACGCCTAATTCGTGTGGTACGGGATTCCTTCGACTTGGTATCCTCCCTTGTGAGTAATGTTAGTAGTTGTAAGTAAAGTTGCAGAGGAAATGATGGGTACGATAGGTACCAGTAAAAGGAAACGTCCAGAAGTGAAAAAAAGCACTTACTGACAATGAAACACAAAATGCAAAAGAATCCGAACCGGCGGGGAGCAAACTCATAACCCTTGCCTGCAGATCCGGACCACTACCGATGAGCCACTGTGGTCGTTGCTAGCTCAGCAAGGGCCATGCTGATGACATAGTGCCTGCCAATGAGATCCAATGTGTAGCCGTTCATTCAAAAAAAACCTCCATAACTCCGCTTAGAGAATCGTTCTGCACATTTCGAATACAGATTCGAATCAGCGTCCGAAAATACGTCAGACCATATGTATCCTATTCCGAATGGCCACTTCGACCTGGCGTCCTTCCCTTGTAAGCTTGGATTCAGAGAGGTGGAGGTTCCACTTCAACTAAGGCTTAGGCAAAAATCCTAGCCACAGCGCCGGACGCTGAACACAGTGGAGGCCCCTCCGACTACATTAGTACCCTGTATTTTGCCTGAGCCTCAGCTGAGAGGGAAGCCCTACCTTCCTCATTTTATTAAGGCTTAGGTGAAGACATACATCTGAGCGCACAAACTGATGAGCTAGGATGATGTGAAGAGAGCGACGACAGCGCGAAAAGGAGAGCCGATCCTACATAGAGTCGTGTTTCGGAATGCCTCGTCATTTTAGTAGTGATTTTACTGCGCTTTTACTGTATGTATTCTGAAACTGCTTCAACAACTTCATTCAGCTCATAAAACTCTAGTGATAATGATTACGTGGGGAATGTTACCGAATATAGCGTGTTCCGCACACTCTCTTCTGAAAAACGCGTTCTGCTGCTGCTTCAACAACTTCATTCAGCTCATAAAACTCGACTGATAATGATTACGTGGGGAATGTTACCGAATGTAGTGTGTTCCGCATACCCTCTTCGGCGCAATAATTGCTTTTATCGCAGTGGTAACTGTACTAGTAGTATCTGGAACTCATGACCTCAGCAGTTGTTTGGTTTATAATCTTTATAACTTGCTAACCGCATGATGACAACAGGCCTCATGCGAACCTTATTCCAAATCGTGTCCACACCAAAACATCGACGCATCCATTTCAATAACCCAACAAACTAGTAACGACATTGTCCGCAAAGTATTCGAAAAGGAATGGGTGGGATTTCAATTAAGACAAGACATCGCTGCCTACCTTACAAATCCATGCTGAAATTGCTTCTCACAGCAAACCGTTAGGTATGTAGGCATCGATCAATGGTCCTAAGCACATTACCGCTCGTTAACTTTGGACACACTCACTTATTTGGTGAAACTCGCTAACCATTTCTCATTTCCGACACACTTTTCACCTCTTTACTTCCATATCTGACCGATTGAACGAAGTTAGGTGTGCGGCCAATATAACGTCTCGAATACAGGGTGCGTCGCCTTCATACTTTGCAGGGCCGGCGGCAGGCACGGTACTCCGGGATTCGAGGATTCCTTGAGGGGGGGGGGTCGTGTTTGATGGGCGAAGAGGGGGGGGTCGTAGTTGAAGAGGTCGGCAATGATGCAAGGTTGTTGAATATGAGAAGCGGAACGTGCCATTAGCTAACACGTCTATGTGAAGAATACAACTGAATACATTTTCATTTTAGGTTAGACCAGCCATCTTGTCAACGGAGTCTAATGGAGGCAAGCAATCCAGCAAAGTATGCTTGTTGTCCATGTTGTTGAATTGCTATAATCTTGTTGCAGTGGTGGATGTAAATGGTTTAATGTACATTGTTCATATAAAAATTAAAACCCTATGAAACATCTCAATATTATCACCACGAATAGTACCAGAAGAAAAGGTCATTGCTTTCGCTGTTTCAAGATCCCCTTTCGACAGCCGTATGTGTGCAACTGGTCTGCTATTGAGCTTATGTAAGACATAGAATGCTAGGCAGATAGCTTCACAAGATCCTGTGTAGCACCTGAAATCCTAAGCTACAACTATCATTGAAGAGGCATGTTATGAAAAAAGAGATACCTGAAATAATTGGCTCTTCCACATACTTCATGAAGCTGTCGGAATTTTTAAACGTTGATGGCATTTGAGTCGAAAGTCTTAGACCAGGAAGGGGGTTAAGCCACCGCTTAGCCAGAGTTTTGGGCGTAACGGTAAGTACGCTAGGCCCATTGTGTTGAACTCTGCAGTTGATCTTAAATATGGAGATAAGAGTTAACAGTTTTAAAGTAAACCATATGAAGCGCTAAAAGTTGTTAATGCTGACCTCATCAGGCTATCCAAGGTTTTAGTTCCTAAGCTGCTCCTTTCACCTCTTGTGAGCCTAGTGGCTCTTGAAAAACTGCGTTCGGGATCGGCGTTGCTGGCGGGGATGACAAGTACACACTTGATGGCCTAAAAAGAAGGGAATCAGTCTCCGATATTATTAATGGTGAATATTATTTTATCTGAATAACCACGTGAGGTATCCTTAATGCGTCTCCGTTGTCGAGCAGCGTTTTATAGAAACGAATGCTCTTCTTGTCTCTACGAAATTCTGTGGACCACGTCTATAACTCACGTACTGCCCTAGCTACGGAATTGTAGAAGTTCATAAAATGCTCACGTGCTCGGCCCAGGGAACAGTATCCCTGAAGAATGAAGATAGCGTTCAATTTAAGTAGATGCCATGTCTCTTTATTCACGTTTTCCTCTCCGACAATGTAAGCAGGGTACCCACGATTTTCTGCATGGGTGTTTGGCAAAACGCATTGTTTGAACAATCCATTATCGCCGTTACATTCTATGATGTCTGAGATGATGTGCTTATCCAATGCATAGGGAATGATTCATCTGCTTCAGTATCACGTCTGCCTAGTCGCATATAATGGAGGAATCTTGCTTGCCTCTCCGCATACACTGTAGTGACCGCACTCGAAATTGCTCGTGTTACTGCCACCATCTTATACGCTCTGTACAGCGCAATAGAATTGAGGGTATCGTCAAAGTCAGGTGAATCCTTTGGTGGAAAAGATAAGTCATGTGCATCCTGGAGTTGTGAAAACTCTCGCCCCTCGAGATCGCAAAATTTGGGCTTTCTTCAATTCACTTGATTGCTGTCTTCGCCCTTTTCCCAAGTTTGACAAAATCCTTGACAGATCTTTAATATGGAGATAAGAGTTGACAGTTTTGAAGTAAACTATATGAAGAGCTGGAAGTTGGTAATGCTGACCTCATCAGTCTATCCAAGGTTTTAGTTCCTAAGCTGCTCCTTTCACCTCTTGTGAGCCTAGTGGCTGTTGAAAAACTGCTTTCGGGATCGGCATTGCTGGCGGAGATGACAAGTACACACTTGATGGCCTACACTTTGGGTCATAGTCTGGAAATGAGTGTGGCCTTTGAGGAAACACTTCTGAGAACAGCTTGTTCCTTCATCCGCAAGAGGCGTGTAATAGTTCTGCAAATAAGTTGCTCTTTTTACTCATCTTGTCTCACAAGACAGTGAACCCACTTCGAGGAAGATATTAACACACGTCGTTTCTTTATAATCTGTTGTTCACCATCGAATCGAAAAGCTTCCAGTATGGAAGAAATGAAGTGACTTCTCAGTGCAAGTTGCCCGACTTGATACCACTTGTCTTTTTGCCACGCGGGACTGTTTAGATGGATTTATTGATGAAAAGTATGTGGTGCAACCGTTACCTCACTCGTAGAGGAAGGAAGAGAGCTTGTACTGAGACCACTTGTTTCGAAAGTCCAAAGCGAAAAGAGCCCCTTTCCCTCTTCCTCCCTCTTTTTATACAGTGCAGGCTTATCAAATGTTAAGATTCACAACATCGCCACCACAAAACCGCAACATAGGCTTTCAAGCCACTGAATTCAATCGATTGATTACGTAGAGTAAATGAAAGGACAAAACATAAGCTGAAAGCTGAAAAAGCTGAAGCTAGCAGCAAGCTGAAAAATAGCATAATACAAGTAATATAAGGACCAAATAAAGCATAGCATGGTAAGCAACTGAGAGATTACGATATAAGTAACGAGCATGATTAAGATGCAAAATAAAGGTAATCAAATGATAAAGATCGGTCGACTTTGTCGACAAGAAAATCCACCATCAAAGCTTCATCGTCCTGCACTGTCTCGGGAAGCCCGGCCAAATCCGTAAACGTTGCACTGACGTGGTGTAAGATGATGAATATTCGGCCATTACTGCCGCTTCTGCACGCTTTTGCACATTTCGTGATGCAGGTTCGTCCTTGGATAACCTCTGTAGCGCGCTATGAGAACAGGATACATTCGTAGTATCTTGGAGAGGACGTTCTGCAAATTGACGACCACCTCACTCCGTGCAAAGGGTCCATTTGAAGAACCCAAAACCCCATCTCTTCAGCTGTTTTTCGATAACTTGTGCGACCTAGAGTTCCAACCGCACAACCTAACAAATTGTGCATTTCCTTCACTACGGCCTGCGTGAGGATGAACGCTCCGCTTTTCTACGCTTTTACTGCCAAAATGACCTCGTGCGAAAAAAACTGAAGGGCGGAAGTCCTTCCGTGCATTCCCGTTGCCCCGTGTTTCTTCTTCGCTTAAGTGTGGTAACTTTTTGTGCACACCATTTTTATTCTTCCATCACAGACTCTCCATCAGATGACAGCGCCCTACAGTTTCACCATTCGTCGCATGGTGAAACTGTAGGGCGTTTCGCTCGAGCCGGGAGTTTCGTTCCACGAATCTATTCGCTCCAAGTAGCCGGTAAAAGTTTGTGTCGTCGAGTGGGCTACTTGCTATCGGCTGCTTGAGAAAGACGTACCATAAGCCTTTATTCGACTAATGCTCTAGCTGTTTGTATACGACACCTTAACATCTGGACAACCCTTGCCACAGGCCTGTGTCCATGAAACTTGAAACGCACAGCCAGACTGCAGGGTCCCGTATCTCGTTCGCCGCGATTGGTATGACAGCCACAGCTGTACTGAAGTTCGCACTCGCGACCCCTGACCACCCAGTGAGGGGCCGGTCCCCCGTCTTGATTGCCACAAACTCGTCGAGCGTTGTCACGACCATCTCGATCTTTGGCGGAGAAAACTTCGAGAGCTTCTTTCGAGAACATATCGACTCCATCTCTTCACACTCATGTCTTGGAATTGTTGATAAAACCTTGGATCTGAGAAGAGATCTAGGCCACCTGGCCAAGATCTGCGCATCAAATAAAGTCTTGTAGGTGCTGCCTCTTCGAATGATACCCTTGTCACCGCCGGTCTCATCTTGATCAGATTGTATATCGCGGCGTTGTCGATTCGACCAGCCGCAGTGACAAGATTCATCATGACTCCCGACACCTCGTTCGTATCTTTCGTCCGGAAAGTTGCGTCGTACAGGTCTCCAAACTGGGTAGTCGCCACTGGTTGGTGCGGAGCAGAAGAATGCAGGTTCGTATCCTGCCGTGGTCGCCACTTGTTTGTGTCGTCGAGTGGGCTACTTGCTGCCGGCTGCTTGAGGAAGACGTACCATAAGAGCTTTATTCGACTCATGCTCTAGCAAGGTTTAGCGCCTTTTATATACGACACCTTAGCGTCCAAGAATCAACATGTCTCTTCAATTGTTACACTATCCCTAGAGAACTCAGAGAACGATGGGGTTTTGTTGATACTAATGACTGACTTTCTACCACAAATTGTGAATGAATAATCAATTCTTTTAGATATGCGAATGATTAAGAAATATTTTCCCTTTCAAGGATGCTAAAAATTTTGTGGTGACACAGAAAGTAAGGACCTCGATAATATTATCTGCTCTCTCGTTTTCCACCTCGACTAAAGCCAGATGGAATGTGATGGAACGGTTTCAAGGAGATACTGTCCGTAAAAGGAAGACTATCCACTTACATAACTCCATCATTCGATGAACCATCAGCAAGTAAGGAGAACGGTCAATCTGCTTTAATGATATACTTGAACAGCTCATACTTCATCAGCTCTGCAAATGAGTTGATTATTTTTGCAGCTGTCTGCGCACTATAATGCGCGGAGTGGATGCTCCTCCTGCTCGCACCACCAGGAGCAAGAAAAGAAGCTTCTTTTGAAGGGCCATTCCTTCCTCGGCGATAGTGTATGTGATGAGATAAAGTCGGTGCGACCGTAGCTTCAATATCTGTTGGCGCCTAAGACTGCAACTCAATAAACGACTTTGAGAATGCATTCAAGTTCCTATCGTGCTCCGCTGTTTTTTCGTGTTCTTGCAGTCAGTGGAGTAAAAGTGAAGCACCGCTCTTCCTTGATGCTTCACGTCCGGTGAATCTATTAATGGACATAACTGAGCCTTTCCCAATGAGTTCACGTTTCGCTGACCAGTGTCTCCTACTTCGTGCTGAGCGGATGCTCCACGCTTAGCATGGTCTGGTCCGGGATATTATCTATCATTGCCGGTGTCTCTGCTGCAACGAGTGCAACGCATGAAGTCGGCATGAAGTATGTGAGGGTTTCTGTTTGGATTGCATCCCTTTCCAATACGGTTTGATGGTTCGTCTGTGGAGAACGGGCATTCAAAATACCTTTATTATTTCACTAATCTGCAACTACAACACATACGAATAAAGGATACAACGATTGAGGAAGCGTAGAGTAGAGAGGAACATAATACCACTTGCTACTGGGTTGTTGAATGCCCGGAGGACTTGCTTGCACCCTTGTGTTCCATTTGTCTACTAGCTCGATGCCGTGTCTATCGACCCTGTAACAGTTGTTGGCTGTTGCTGTTGTTCATCTTTTACTGGATGTCGCGGTCGCAGTACTATTACTGCTTCCCCATGATCGCGACACTTGGCCAGTTGTCGGCACGGGCTGCCACCCCGAGGACTGGCCTGGACTGGCGGCGGGCGCCGCTTATTTTTCTTGTGGGCGGAGCCACCCGGCTGGCTACACGCCCCCAAGGCAGCGCCAGCCAGTAGCCGAATTGCGAAAAGCTGATTCATGCTCCGCCGGTTGATATCGAGCTGGAGGATAGGTCATCGGTAAGGCGAGGGACTATCGTAAGGTTTCATCATGAATATGCTAATATTCATGGCAGTTTCTGTAGTAGACAAAGCAGGGATAATTTGCAATCTTCTTTATCTGCTTCTCAGAAAGCGGTTTACTGTTTTTTACCGACTTGTCGAAGCACTCGCTTCAGAATCCGAAGGTCGCTCTTGCTTTTGTGCAAGCAAAAATATTTTTGAGATCCTCCATCACCAGTTGCTTAGCTTCATCGATCAAAGTATTTTTCGTCCTCAACTCCATGCTCATCATGTGTATTTCCTTTTTCAACCCTGCCACCCTTTCATTCAAGATGTTAACTGTACGCTTCAATTCCGGTGCCTGTTGGCAGCATTCATGCCTCTCTCCCCTCCCTATGGGAACGGGAGATTCCTCTCGCTCCCTACATCCGTGGGTTCCGGGAGGTCTTCATGCACATTATCTTGAAGATTGTCTTGCGATTCGTTGCACGCACTCACATGTATCATTTCTTCTGTCACACACGGCTGAACTGTAGTGAGAGGTGCTTCTATTACCTATAAAGGAGCCCTGAGATTTTCGCCATTGCAATAGATCCTTTCATCGGAAAAAAAGCCGTGAGAGTCCAATATGAATTGCAGTAAAATGCAGTGTTGCACTCATTGGGAGATTCAGAGGGAAGGATGTGAGAAGCAGACAAAGTTGAAAACAAAGTATTCAATCTCTTAAGAGGAAACATACTGCTCTATTCCTCAAAGGGAACGAAGACAACAAAGTTTTTGATCCTGCTCGAGAGCCATTGCTGGCTTCATGGCGACACCGGAATCTCTACCGCGTTATAAGCAGGATCACCGCTTTCAGAAGTCTTGACAAAGCTGATTTGCTTACGAAGTAGTTGCGGTCTTCGTGGGTTCTGAGATAAAAAAGGGGAAAAATTGTTTGATAACTTCGCTCGTTGCCAGATGGCTGTGATAACTTGCTGAAGAAACGGGTTATACTTTTATCGCACGGCTGCACTCCTGCCCTGTTGCAGTTAGGCCAGTTCACAAAACGTTAACACTTTGCAGTTTCCTTGTTAATGTTGCGAAATGTAAAGTCCACGCGTATAGTTTCCTCTAATGAACTGCCTACAACGAAGAACTCCTCCAGTCCAAGTCTAGGTTTCCGTGACCACTTCTGGTTATTAAAGTCCATGAAACTTAACGAAGCAATGTCATCGGGCTTGACAGAATAAAAATCAGACATTGTAACAAAACTGCTACTTAGTCGTCGGAGAATGGTATCTCACCCAAATTGACTTAGTTTCCAGGACAAGTATTCCATAATCGTTGAGGTTCAGATTTCGAGCAGCGTCCTTGTCTCAGCATTCCTCGCTCAGCCCGAGCTCCACAAATTGTGTAGAGCCAATAGTGGCAATGCCCAGTGTTGACATCTCGTTAAAAATTGGATAGCATTCATCAGCAAGGAAGACATGTCCGACAAGTCCAAGTCAAAGGACTGCGTGGTAGACGAAAATAGTCCTTCTTTCTATCAAATTCCAAGCAGAATCAAAATTCTTTGCAGTGGGGTCTACAAATACAGCAAATTGATAAGTTGCTGGATAAGGTAGTAACTGATGACATCAACATAAGTTGCTTTCACAAAGCGTTTTTATCAGGTTAACAAGAAACCAAAGATAAAGAAAGCAGCGAGAATACGGCTACACTGAGCATATGACAGAGCAGGCCCTTTTATATGAGAGAATGGCGGCGATCGATGATAAAGTGCAAGGACAGTGCAGCGCATTCACATCGACGAAAGAACAGCGAAAAAAGGAGAGAGGAACGCCGCTCTGTTCACTGGGAAGTGCACTAATGTGTTCAGTGTTCACTAGAACATTGAACATTCAAAGGGTGTTCACTGATCGCTCGCACCGTGGAACATGCTTCCAGTGTTATCTTCAACTTGTAGCAGGAGACCAGTGCATGATGGATCCCTGAAGCGGAAGCCACAAATGTATGTTCTATCTAATAGCCACACGAGATCATCTTGTTAGGCAAACCACCCTTCTAATTGCATCTACTGCCCTTCCAATCACATCTACTGCGAATGTAGGAGGCATGGCGCATACGCATAGCGAGGATGGCGAGCGCTGAGGTGTTGGTTTTACTGCAGTCCTAACAGGAAAACTGTTTAGAAAGCATGGGCTGCTTTTGAAAAGGTTTTGAACGCTCTCTGTGTGACGCTGTCATGCTCTTAACGGCAAAAAATTTTTCTCGACATTCCGTTGACTCAAATATCTCAAGATCTAAGTTACGTACAAAAGAGTTTAGAAGCGCGTTAGAAAGAACAAAGTCTTTAGTTTTAGAAAAACTTATTTGTTTGCAAAGCATTAAGCACGAAAAAAAGTTATAACTGTTAGAAGTCAAAAAACCCGCATGCAATTTTCATTTTCCTCAACAAATCCTCGACTCGCGTAGCTTTCGCCTTTCTGAGCATTTGGAGCAACTGAAACATTTATTAGAAAGAGCAAACCTAGTTATTTTCAAAAAACGAATTTGGTCTTAAATTGTAAACAATGAGGAAAGTTGTGATCGTTCAAACAAGGTCAATTTTTGCCGTTTTTAAGCATTTTTGCCGGTTAGCGCTCCTCAGTTGGAGCGCCGCCTGCCTGCTTCACTTCTTGCTTGTGACCGCGATTTTTGCGTTTTTGATTTCCTGGTCGATGTTTTCTTTATTTTTTTTCTTTAAATTTCGCCTTTCGCTTTGTCGTGGTCATTGTAGCTCAGCAGTATAGATGTATACGTGCTTTTTTCAGAAACGCCGCATACGCACGTCGAGTGAAGCTGAAAAGTTGTTCGGAAAAGAAGTTTGTTGATTTTCTCCCAAACTTGTGATGGATATTACCTGCTTTTTATTTTAATTTAGTCTTTCGTTTTGTTATTCTCATTGTAGCTCACTAGTATAGATGTATACAGTCCATTTCCCAAAGCCTGGCAGGGCGAGGCCTACGGACTTGGATGAACGTGTATCGATCTCTCTCATCCCGCCACACACTCTCGCTCTCGCTACGTACTCTCTTACCCAAGTCCGTAGGGCCACCCTGCCAGGCGTCGGGAACTGGACTATATGTGCTTTTTTCCTTACGGGCGCGACGAACGACTCAAGAGGAGGTTTTCAAGCGTTCAGAAAGAAAGGTATGTTGTTTTTTTGTGCTCCGTTTTCGATATCGTCTTTTCATTCTTACATTTGTTTTTTGCTCACATATGCGCGCTTTAGTTTACCTTTGTAGATTTGATGTTGCTTTCTTTTACGACACTTCACTTTTTTCACGATTGACTTGCATAGTTTGCTTTATTTGATAGTTTCAGATGCCTGTACTTCACAGAGAGGTCGAAGCATTCAGCATCCCGCAACTCCTATGTATCTCGCGACTACGATGTCTCTTACAAATTCTTCCACTTTATGGGAGAAAATTGAAGCGGAGATCATAGAAAAGCTGATCTACCTTTTTATTATCTTTAAACTGTTCTGTTCATGGATGTGAGTTTCTTCTGGTTGTGTGCTTCTACCTTTACAAAAATTATGTTTGTGTGAAAAGACCAGCAAGAAAAGCGACAAGGGCAAGAAATGATGAAACAATATATCATACTTGTTGGTCGAAATTCATTGAAACTCATTGATACTTCGAGTTTTTCGTACTTATTTTCGTGATTGTGCTTTTTTTCGTACTCCTTTTGTACTGTTTTTCGTACTACTAAAAATGAAGTTGTATTTGTATTTGTAAAAAATGGATATTTGTGTGAAGGAACAATGAATGCTTGTATTTCTATTTGTAACATTTATTTACAGAAGACAACCTATATAAGTACAGAAAACGTGAAATATAACAGACATACTACATGAAATACATCTTGCGGTGCTGTAGAAGACACAAAGAGAGGGGGGTCGTATTGAAGCGGCCATTTTCCTTGACATCTGGGGCCGTATGCTATCCTCTCCCGGCCGGGGAGACGTCCCCGGCCGGGTGAGATCCCCGGCCGGGGACGCTTCCCGAACAGCCGTATGTTATGTTGCCGGGAGCTCCTCGGGGAGGAAAAGACGCAGAGTTGCATTGGCGCGTACTTTCAAAACACCTTTTTTGTAACCGTGTGTCAGGCAAGTGATAATGGAGCACATGATAGGACACTGTTCAACCATTACAACCACAGCAATTTCATAATAAACGAAACAACCATTTTGACTGAAACTTCAAACGATGTGGTATTTGAAGGTGTTGATCACGCATAGGATAGTATCTACAAATACCTGGATGGTTCGACGCGACAGTAATTTTCACTAAGTTATAAGAAATTTTAACTAAATTCAACCGACAATGTAGCACTAATTTAGTGGTGAACGACATAAACGCAGAAAAGAACGACATGTTCTCAAAGATAGTACTGAATATGCTTGTATTTCGCATCCTTTTATCAAATTCAATGATGCCAAGTAGCGTGAGCGTCAGAAATGAGTGTTCATTCCGTGATCAGTACCCCAACAGTGCTGTCGCAGTGAGGGGAGGGGGCATCCCACTAATGGACCCTTTTTTATCAAAGCTAAGAAGGAGAAAGGAGCCCTTTCCTTCTCCCTTCAAGGCTTAGGCAAAAATACACGCTTGAATGAGCAGGATGACCCCACAAAAATCCGAAAGTACTAAGGTGTGAAGCTTTTTGTGAGAGAGCCCCTCCCCCACTGCGATAGCACCCCGAACCACCTTCTCTGCAACTTTTGGGGTTGTAATGGTTGAAAAATAATCCAAAACAAAACACAAAACTCAAGTGACCACAAAGCACAAACATACACGAAAATTTTGCAATCAGAACAAAAACATTGATGCCTAAAACTTTGCCAGTAAGAACACCACCAATCGTAAGTTACATTTAAAAAACAAAAGATGTACAAAGTGCGCGAATTTCGAGGTTGTTGACTAACAGTTGACTAACAGCACTCCCTCGGACAAGTGCAGGACCTAAAGTCGAAATTAGAACCAGAAGGCGAGCGCTGTGCTCCAAAATTACTGTTATACAGCAGCTTTCCTCTGATCACTTTCGAAAATAGTGTGCGCTGGCGCAAATGCTTCGCTCCGCGGTCACGAGATTACTGTATCCCCGACGCTTCCCGACCCCTTGCCGGTCGGGGACGCATCCCCGAGATTTGGTGGGCGGAGCCTCTTCCCGACGGCTGGTTGGGGACGCATAGCATACGCCGTCGGGGACCTATCCCCGGCCGGGAGAGGATAGCATACGGCCCCTGGGAGTGCCCTGGTGGCAGGGAGTGGCTGTGCCGTCTCTGCGTCTCTTCCAGTGCCACTCTGCCTTGCTGCCTGTAAACGTAGCCACGCCAGCACAACAGCAAAGTATGAAGGCGGTCTAACAAAGTAATTGTGATATAGAAAAACCTATTTGAGATAGGTAGGATAGGAGAATCCCAACAGATTCTTCACTTTGGGTACATACTACGGAATGAATGGTAAAACACTGAATTGGCGTCTTTCAGGAAGCTCTGCGTATAGCTCTGGAAGCTATACGCATCATGTATGGCGCTGCCGTGGCACACAGGAATAGTGACTTATTCATTCTACAGTAGTTTTTCCAGAGATTGTGTTGTGGTAGATTTTTAACAACACAATTCCTTCTTCAGAATGAGCCATACGCAGAAAGTTCAATCAAATAATGTGTAAATTCGTTGCACACTATCTCTCCACAATTCTTGTGTCTTGTTTCTTTTTTTGTGAGTTGAAGCTCTGCTTGTTGGAAGGCTGTAGACAGTTTATAATTTTCTATTGTGCCAACGAGGTTGTTAGGTGGAAACTTTATTATCGGCCTAACGTTTCGACCAGATCGTCTTCCTCAAAGGCCTGAACGTGGCTCAAGATTTAAGATTCTATCCACTACACCACCAAACGCCTCATCCCTCTAGCGGTTCTGACGAAACATCGAGGAACCGCCGGAGGAACCCCGTACGAAAGTACTAAACTCACCAGTCCACCACCACGAGAGTGGGACGCCGCCACTCCGTGTCACTTGTCGTCAGTGAATGAGAGATGCCATGCTGTCCTTATACATAGTATAATGGGGACATGCATGTCTCCCTCCTCATATCAGTAGCTCGCAATGTGGCGCAAATGGCAAGAGATCATTCGTAATGGATAAGCACTCATTTCGGTTGTTCATACTTGGATTTCTTGCAGAAATCCAAAGCGCTTCGAGCACCTTCCTGGCTGAAATCTCAGTCTCGCATGCCAGAATACTGCACTTCACATCAAAGTCGTTTCCGTCATGCTCCTCGGTCATGTGCTTTCCTAGAGGTGTTCTTGTGTTACCTAGTCTTTTACCAGCAAGATGTTCTTTGATACGTATTGCTAGTCTTCTTCCAGTTTCCCCAATGTACGTTGCGTTACATGTCTGACATTCAATTTGATAGACTACACCAATTTTGGCGCAATCCCCAGTTGTACCATACGGGCATGTAACGCAATTCTCTGACACGCAACGCTTATCGTAAAGCCTATTCCGCACGAGCTGGCTTTTGATGTTGCCATTAGGGACATTCACTAATACAACATCATCATCCAGCTGTGCTTGGACAAGGCATCTTTGGATTGCAGCAGTTACTCTGTCAGAGATGAAAGGTATGCATAAGGGAACCTTATTAAGACGCGGTATATTACGTTGCTCAGTGCGTATTCTATTATGACGTTCTGGTACAACATAGCCATTTGATGCAGCTATGTCGGAAGCTAGACGTATAGACTCACGCCGCTCTGTCGGACCTGTGCATACATTTGCAGCCGTCTTGAACATGTTCTTGATAACTGCATGTTTCACAGTCGTGGGATGGGCAGATGTGGCGTGAATCAAGATGTTCTTAGAGCTAGCTTTTCTGTACCACTTCACACTGAGCATGCCATCGGACACTTTCACCTGCGTGTTCAGGTAGGGAAGCCAGCCATGGCGTGGTACTTCTCTTGTGAGCTTGATGTACTGTGACTGCTGGTTCATTAGGCGAAAGCACTCATCCATTTCGGACTGTGTTGATGTTATAATGAAGCAGTCATCTATGTATCTGCAGTACATCAATGGTGAGCGCTCCAGCACTGGTTCTTCTATTCTGCTCATGAAGCAGATCGCAAGTACTGGAGCTAAGCGCTGACCCATTGCCAAACCTCTAATTTGGCAGTAATACGTACCCGACCACCTAAAGATGTTGCACTGCAAGCACTCCTTGATTAGAGTCATGATGTGCGCTTTATTCAGTCCAAAGGTCTCTATGGTTCCAAAATACCTATCCAGCATTTCGGACAGTGCCTGTAAAGCTTGATCGTTTTGAACGTTAGTATAAAGCGCAGTGACATCGAATGACTCTATCACGCAACCTGTTTCCAAGCGTAAATTGCGCAACTGTTCAAGGAACTTAGTCGTGTTGGTCAGATGCGATGGAATTTTGGTCAACAGCTGGCTCACGATACAGTTGAGGAACCATGAAATTCGATCGGTTGGCCCGCCTACACAACTTATTATTGGTCGTATCTTGAAAGTGTCCGCTGACATTGATAGCACATCCGCAGGGACAAGTTTGTGTGTTTTTACGAGGCTATAGAAGACAGGACAATCGGGATTATCAAGTCTTAATCTACTGAGGAACTTCTTGTCGAGGCCTGCGGACTTACCTTGAGTCATCCAAGCTTTGTTGAGATGTCTACATTGGGTAAGGAATTCTTGCTCGGTCGCGCGACGATAGACGGATGTGTCTGCCAGGTGGAGGCTTGTAATCTCACGATCGAGTTTTTGCGGCATAACCACAAACTCTCCACCTTTGTCACTTACAGAGATACGTATGGTACCGTTCGATCTTAGCTCACGTAGCTCTTTGAAACCTTGCCACTGTTTGTATGTCAAATTGCTACAGCGAGCTCCCCTGTTCTGTTTCAGAACAGATAGCACGCCAGCTGACAAACTTCTCAATTTGACATCCACTTCTGGTGTGGGATCAGTTTCTCTGTAGAGCGTACGTGGAAACGGTATAGATGGAAAAGATCTCTGGTTTGTGACAGCAGTATTGTTATCGCGAGCGTACTTCAAACGCAGTAAATCTCGTAGCCTTTGTAAGTTACCCACAACTTTGCGGAACGTTGAAGCATTGATGTTGTGTGCAGGTGAAAACGACGGACCGAGACCGAGAAAGTCAAGTGCATTGGATGAAATATGAGTGTCACCCAGAACAGTAACTCTTGCCAGCTCCGCACTATTGCTAGCGTTAATGTCAGTGGGGCGGTGACTTGTGTGTGAGTCGTTCCCAACGTTACGAGGGCTCTCCTGGAGTGTTCCCAAAAGTCGGTCATATTTCGCACAGAGAGCGGATTTAGCCCTAGATCGTATAGAGGAGCAAATCAATCTTGACCCACCCTCAATCCTCCTCCAAGTCACTTCCGGAAGAAGACGCCGGCATGCTTGTTCTTTTGCATTACATTTCAATAACGTCGAATACAATATGTACTGTTTCTTCTTGATAACCACGCTCAAGAGAGAGCGGTGAATCTTCAAAACAGCCGGATGGTTATCACCATATCCACATATTGTACTGATCTTCGTATTCGTTATGAAGCGTGGCAGCACACCGGTCGCTCGACATCGCAGGAGAAACTTCAGGGATTGGCGGGTGGCTACCACCTTTTGACGAAGCGACAGGGCTTCGCGTACAAGAGAGAAATATCGTGGCGGTACGTTTCGTATTAAATTCCAACTTCTCTCATCTTGAAACCTCGGCATTGAAGTTGTTTATAATTTTCTATTGTGCCAACGAGGTTGTTAGGTGGAAACTTTATTATCGGCCTAACGTTTCGACCAGATCGTCTTCCTCAAAGGCCTGAACGTGGCTCAAGATTTAAGATTCTATCCACTACACCACCAAACGCCTCATCCCTCTAGCGGTTCTGACGAAACATCGAGGAACCGCCGGAGGAACCCCGTACGAAAGTACTAAACTCACCAGTCCACCACCACGAGAGTGGGACGCCGCCACTCCGTGTCACTTGTCGTCAGTGAATGAGAGATGCCATGCTGTCCTTATACATAGTATAATGGGGACATGCATGTCTCCCTCCTCATATCAGTAGCTCGCAATGTGGCGCAAATGGCAAGAGATCATTCGTAATGGATAAGCACTCATTTCGGTTGTTCATACTTGGATTTCTTGCAGAAATCCAAAGCGCTTCGAGCACCTTCCTGGCTGAAATCTCAGTCTCGCATGCCAGAATACTGCACTTCACATCAAAGTCGTTTCCGTCATGCTCCTCGGTCATGTGCTTTCCTAGAGGTGTTCTTGTGTTACCTAGTCTTTTACCAGCAAGATGTTCTTTGATACGTATTGCTAGTCTTCTTCCAGTTTCCCCAATGTACGTTGCGTTACATGTCTGACATTCAATTTGATAGACTACACCAATTTTGGCGCAATCCCCAGTTGTACCATACGGGCATGTAACGCAATTCTCTGACACGCAACGCTTATCGTAAAGCCTATTCCGCACGAGCTGGCTTTTGATGTTGCCATTAGGGACATTCACTAATACAACATCATCATCCAGCTGTGCTTGGACAAGGCATCTTTGGATTGCAGCAGTTACTCTGTCAGAGATGAAAGGTATGCATAAGGGAACCTTATTAAGACGCGGTATATTACGTTGCTCAGTGCGTATTCTATTATGACGTTCTGGTACAACATAGCCATTTGATGCAGCTATGTCGGAAGCTAGACGTATAGACTCACGCCGCTCTGTCGGACCTGTGCATACATTTGCAGCCGTCTTGAACATGTTCTTGATAACTGCATGTTTCACAGTCGTGGGATGGGCAGATGTGGCGTGAATCAAGATGTTCTTAGAGCTAGCTTTTCTGTACCACTTCACACTGAGCATGCCATCGGACACTTTCACCTGCGTGTTCAGGTAGGGAAGCCAGCCATGGCGTGGTACTTCTCTTGTGAGCTTGATGTACTGTGACTGCTGGTTCATTAGGCGAAAGCACTCATCCATTTCGGACTGTGTTGATGTTATAATGAAGCAGTCATCTATGTATCTGCAGTACATCAATGGTGAGCGCTCCAGCACTGGTTCTTCTATTCTGCTCATGAAGCAGATCGCAAGTACTGGAGCTAAGCGCTGACCCATTGCCAAACCTCTAATTTGGCAGTAATACGTACCCGACCACCTAAAGATGTTGCACTGCAAGCACTCCTTGATTAGAGTCATGATGTGCGCTTTATTCAGTCCAAAGGTCTCTATGGTTCCAAAATACCTATCCAGCATTTCGGACAGTGCCTGTAAAGCTTGATCGTTTTGAACGTTAGTATAAAGCGCAGTGACATCGAATGACTCTATCACGCAACCTGTTTCCAAGCGTAAATTGCGCAACTGTTCAAGGAACTTAGTCGTGTTGGTCAGATGCGATGGAATTTTGGTCAACAGCTGGCTCACGATACAGTTGAGGAACCATGAAATTCGATCGGTTGGCCCGCCTACACAACTTATTATTGGTCGTATCTTGAAAGTGTCCGCTGACATTGATAGCACATCCGCAGGGACAAGTTTGTGTGTTTTTACGAGGCTATAGAAGACAGGACAATCGGGATTATCAAGTCTTAATCTACTGAGGAACTTCTTGTCGAGGCCTGCGGACTTACCTTGAGTCATCCAAGCTTTGTTGAGATGTCTACATTGGGTAAGGAATTCTTGCTCGGTCGCGCGACGATAGACGGATGTGTCTGCCAGGTGGAGGCTTGTAATCTCACGATCGAGTTTTTGCGGCATAACCACAAACTCTCCACCTTTGTCACTTACAGAGATACGTATGGTACCGTTCGATCTTAGCTCACGTAGCTCTTTGAAACCTTGCCACTGTTTGTATGTCAAATTGCTACAGCGAGCTCCCCTGTTCTGTTTCAGAACAGATAGCACGCCAGCTGACAAACTTCTCAATTTGACATCCACTTCTGGTGTGGGATCAGTTTCTCTGTAGAGCGTACGTGGAAACGGTATAGATGGAAAAGATCTCTGGTTTGTGACAGCAGTATTGTTATCGCGAGCGTACTTCAAACGCAGTAAATCTCGTAGCCTTTGTAAGTTACCCACAACTTTGCGGAACGTTGAAGCATTGATGTTGTGTGCAGGTGAAAACGACGGACCGAGACCGAGAAAGTCAAGTGCATTGGATGAAATATGAGTGTCACCCAGAACAGTAACTCTTGCCAGCTCCGCACTATTGCTAGCGTTAATGTCAGTGGGGCGGTGACTTGTGTGTGAGTCGTTCCCAACGTTACGAGGGCTCTCCTGGAGTGTTCCCAAAAGTCGGTCATATTTCGCACAGAGAGCGGATTTAGCCCTAGATCGTATAGAGGAGCAAATCAATCTTGACCCACCCTCAATCCTCCTCCAAGTCACTTCCGGAAGAAGACGCCGGCATGCTTGTTCTTTTGCATTACATTTCAATAACGTCGAATACAATATGTACTGTTTCTTCTTGATAACCACGCTCAAGAGAGAGCGGTGAATCTTCAAAACAGCCGGATGGTTATCACCATATCCACATATTGTACTGATCTTCGTATTCGTTATGAAGCGTGGCAGCACACCGGTCGCTCGACATCGCAGGAGAAACTTCAGGGATTGGCGGGTGGCTACCACCTTTTGACGAAGCGACAGGGCTTCGCGTACAAGAGAGAAATATCGTGGCGGTACGTTTCGTATGATATATGATGACTGCTTCATTATAACATCAACACAGTCCGAAATGGATGAGTGCTTTCGCCTAATGAACCAGCAGTCACAGTACATCAAGCTCACAAGAGAAGTACCACGCCATGGCTGGCTTCCCTACCTGAACACGCAGGTGAAAGTGTCCGATGGCATGCTCAGTGTGAAGTGGTACAGAAAAGCTAGCTCTAAGAACATCTTGATTCACGCCACATCTGCCCATCCCACGACTGTGAAACATGCAGTTATCAAGAACATGTTCAAGACGGCTGCAAATGTATGCACAGGTCCGACAGAGCGGCGTGAGTCTATACGTCTAGCTTCCGACATAGCTGCATCAAATGGCTATGTTGTACCAGAACGTCATAATAGAATACGCACTGAGCAACGTAATATACCGCGTCTTAATAAGGTTCCCTTATGCATACCTTTCATCTCTGACAGAGTAACTGCTGCAATCCAAAGATGCCTTGTCCAAGCACAGCTGGATGATGATGTTGTATTAGTGAATGTCCCTAATGGCAACATCAAAAGCCAGCTCGTGCGGAATAGGCTTTACGATAAGCGTTGCGTGTCAGAGAATTGCGTTACATGCCCGTATGGTACAACTGGGGATTGCGCCAAAATTGGTGTAGTCTATCAAATTGAATGTCAGACATGTAACGCAACGTACATTGGGGAAACTGGAAGAAGACTAGCAATACGTATCAAAGAACATCTTGCTGGTAAAAGACTAGGTAACACAAGAACACCTCTAGGAAAGCACATGACCGAGGAGCATGACGGAAACGACTTTGATGTGAAGTGCAGTATTCTGGCATGCGAGACTGAGATTTCAGCCAGGAAGGTGCTCGAAGCGCTTTGGATTTCTGCAAGAAATCCAAGTATGAACAACCGAAATGAGTGCTTATCCATTACGAATGATCTCTTGCCATTTGCGCCACATTGCGAGCTACTGATATGAGGAGGGAGACATGCATGTCCCCATTATACTATGTATAAGGACAGCATGGCATCTCTCATTCACTGACGACAAGTGACACGGAGTGGCGGCGTCCCACTCTCGTGGTGGTGGACTGGTGAGTTTAGTACTTTCGTACGGGGTTCCTCCGGCGGTTCCTCGATGTTTCGTCAGAACCGCTAGAGGGATGAGGCGTTTGGTGGTGTAGTGGATAGAATCTTAAATCTTGAGCCACGTTCAGGCCTTTGAGGAAGACGATCTGGTCGAAACGTTAGGCCGATAATAAAGTTTCCACCTAACAACCTCGTTGGCACAATAGAAAATTATAAACAACTTCAATGCCGAGGTTTCAAGATGAGAGAAGTTGGAATTTAATGCTGTAGACAGTGTTCTTGGAGATCACAACTGTATCCGTTCACAGTACTTGTGAAGCGGATTTTTGGTGAACCTTGGTGCCTTTTCTACCATAATTAGTGGTTTTCGCCCCATCGTACATCCCCGCCCTCCGTCAATTCGCCGCGCGCGAATGGGCGTGGCCATCGCGTAGCTCGGTGGCCCCACCGACCGTGTGTCTCAACTCTCACCCATGATTCTACCATTTTATTCAGTTGCGTGACCCATCCCAAGCCAGTTTCCCTTAGTCACATATTTCTAAAGAAACCGCAAGGGGTCCGAAGAAAGAGGAAGATGCAAAGAAATGATCATTTTGTAACGAACATTCAAAGTTAGAAGCGATAATCGGTGGAAAGCCCGGATTCAAAAGCGCGGCGCTGTGGTGTGTATTCGCATCACATTCGCATCAACACACTGACTTTCCGAGTTGTCCGCTGTCATTTCTTCACTTTCCGAGCTGTCCGATGTCATTTCTTGTCTCGTAGAGTGTATTCCATTCATTGGTGATTATGTGAAATAGGTGGACAACACACAGCAACAAACAAGTAAAACAACTGAATGAAGAATAAGTGAAAGCGTAAGAAAAATGTGTGATTACAATTCAAACCTAATGAATTCACTTTCGACGTCTTGGCAAGGTGCCGTGTGTGCATTGCGGCAACTACAAGCCACCGTCCTCCCATAAACCAAAACTGTCCTCCTCCCGGTGTCTTTAAGCGAGTTTTCGGGTATGAAAAGTGTGGCCCAGTCCTTGCTACCGACTACCTCCACCGTATGGGTCTTCGAGCTGAGTTTCCTGCCGAAGGCGGTCATATCAAATAGTCATGCGTTTCAATCAGTGGCTATAGTCCAAAGTGAATGAACTACAATGATTCGTCGCCTTTCAATTTGAGTTGCAGTTTTTGCGAGCAGTTGAAACACAGTTGCGTTGTTATTGTATTTATGGCGCACCCTGGTAAATAGTGCAACACAGTTTTAGCCGCATAACATTTCTCACAATCCTTTTTATTTCAAATAATTTTGTACAAACTTTACACAAACCTTATCTATTACAATCAACGGTACCTATTCGATGTGCCCTCCTTACGCCGCGTTACTGCCCTCAGTCGTTGGTATACGCCTCCAGTACAGCCCGAAACGTCTCTTGAAGGAGATTTTTTTGAAGCTCTCCGGAGAGATGTTGAGGCCCTTCGAATTGTTCCTTTGTTTAGAGCAATCCTTCTACGATAACCCAGAAAAAAATCCATGACGTTGATATGCGGTGAACAAGCGAGCCATACATTCGTGGATATGTAGATTGAAATATTCTGACACGGATAGCTAAGTGGTCAAGAGTGTAGACTCACGTCGGCACTTAAAAAGCCATTGGGTACGATCTCTGATGGGCATAAATCATGCCTTGCAAAAATTGCAAAATTAGTGATGTAACCAGCCTCAGGCCCAGGTTAATAGGCGGGCTAATGGAGGAACCCCGTCCCGTCACAAAAAATATGTCTAAGTCGTACAAGAATCAGTGATAAGGTTAGCACGTTGCCTGAAAGTGATGCGCGGAGCCCCTGCCCGAGTTCTGCGACCAGTGTGCAAGGGCTACCGAGGGGTGAACGACCTTGCCCAAAAAGCTATTTCGGACCGTAAATATCGGATCGCTCACCGGAAAGTCCCGAGAGGTTGCTGCCCTCATGAAACGCAGAAACATCAAAGTCCTTTGCCTTCGAGAGAGCCGCTGGATAAGATCCAAGGCAAGAGAGATTGGGGAAGGTGTTAAGCTCTTCTACAACGGAGTAGACACGGAACGGAGTGCGGAGTCTCTCAAACTGTGTCTCTGCCGTAAACTGGATCAACGAACGAATAATGGCTGTGAGGATAACCATCAGGGAGGGTTACTGCACCATATTAACCGTGTACGCACCGTAAACCGGTTGCCCCGAGCAGGAGTAGGACGAGTTCTATCTCAGCCTTGACAAAGCCATCAGATCAGTTCCGGAGGGCGACTACCTCACCGTGGCAGGTGATCTGAACGGTCACGTCGTCAGAAATACAATAGGTTCGAGAAGAGTGCACAAAGGCAAAGGAATGGGGCAAGAAACACTGAGGGAAAAAGGGTTCTTGACCTGGCACAGCCTTCTCATTTTGAACATTGCGGGTCTGTTGAATGGTGAAAATTTTCTCGTCGGTAACACAGTCCTCAGATGTTCGCCTTGATCGGCCCTTACCAGTAGCGCCACACACCTTTCCTTCCTCCTCTCCTTCCCTGCTGTTGAGCCGTGTCTCCTCTGCATCCTATACGGGTACACGTGTAGGTATTTCCTGACGACTGTCCAATTGTCGCGTAAGGGAATCCCTATACCATGTCCATCTTTCCCATGCTTCTGCATGCACTACGGTTGATCCTCTTTTCCACAATCTTCCTGAGTTTTGAAGTGGCAGAACTAATTGACCGCCCTCGTCGAGGAGAATGTACTGTGGTTCAGCTTTTCAGTGTCCGATACACATTGCAGTGGTTCATATTCAAGAGCTGAGCGATTCCCATTGGAGTATGTCCGACCTTGTTCAGCGAGCGAATAGCACATGTTTTGGAATTTGGAGGAGCTATGAATGGGAGGAGGACAGTGAGCGGTCAAATTCGGCCGAATTAAGAGGAGGAATGGATGGACGTGTAAACCCACCAAGCTTCTGAAAAAAGCGATAATAGCCGCGAGAAGTCACGCACGAATTTTGTTGCACGAGCTTTATCTTAGGGTGTCCATAAAGTTTGTTGGCCATTCGTTTCTTTCAGAGCTTGTAAAGATAACTCACCAAGTTGAACTTACCGCTCCATGATATAATCTCCATGCAGACCCACCACCTTTCGCCAACGATCGGGTAAAGGGGCAACTCGATCCTCGCAAAAGCCGGTCGCCTCATTCTTCAGCTGTTTTCCGTCAAAGAAATTTTGCATGGACCGGAAGATGCGGTAATCGCATGGACTGATGTCCGGGCTATACTGTGGATGCGTGACCGTCTTGATGCCCAGCCTGTCCAGGACAGCCTGAGAAACTCTCGCTTTGTGGGGGCGCGCGTTGTCCCAGAGCAACCACGGATTTGCAAGTTTCTGGGACAAGGCGACAGCTTTCACCTTGACCTCCTGCAGTTCTTTAGAGAGGGTCTCTGCCGTCACTGTGGCATTATTGGGTAGGATGCTGTAGCGGACGACGGCACTGACTTTATCACTTATTACTGATTTTTATCTTCGATGCCATAGTTCTCATTGGTGAAGCGAGTCCACCATTTTGACATTCAGTTCTTAGAAGGGGTGTTATCACCAAACTGCTGACGCATCCTGGTCGTGGCCTGACGTCTGGAGATGCCCAGATGTAGTAGTGGTGATGACTATACTCATCTTCACTGCTTTATTGTGGGAAGAGCAGGACAGGAAATTGAGAGCTAGCCAGCTCAGAAGATAGCCCATCGCGAGTACTTTCAGTATTGGGAAATCATTATGCAAAATCACAACGCGTTGCGTAACGCGACGCTGTTTACAAATGGCCAACGAACTTTATGGACACCCTAATAGCTCACCTTGTATGCACGTCAAAACTTGTTCAGATCCAACCTCTTTCATTCAAACCCTTCATATTACTGGTTACTTGCACAAGAATCTATATACTCATTGCTGGGATATACAATCGTCGTCATCATTGTAATTCTAACAGTAATAAGAGCGATAATTTGGACGATCGGGATGCGGAATATGCTTCCTGTGAAGGGAAGCCTGAGGTCCGAGGAGACGAAGTATGGCACACATCGAAGTTTGGATGGAGAGCACCAGATTCCTGAAGGCAGCGGTAGAGGGAGTTCGAGCCGAATATGAAGGGATTCTTGAATATGAAAGTCGAGGTGCTTAACAGTATGAAAGTGAAGAAATACGGAATGAAACGGTCAAAAACCCGAGAAATAAAACTCTTTTGCCACCGTTGATAACGAAAGGTGCCTGTCCTGTCAAAGCAGCAAAGCCCTAGGGCGCTACTTTTCACCAAAAATTTCGCCATATATATTCTTTATATCCGTAGCTTTTATTAAGTCACTTTAGAAGTTCTTATTACTCATATTACCTATGCCATTGCCTTTATGTATATTTGAGGTGGACGATGTTTTATGTATGACCCCTTGCACAACACTTCGCTTCGGTATGGAGTTGGTTGGAAATTTAGCAGTGAAGCAACTGACTTTACAGGTGGAACTGACAAACTGGAAACCTACAAAACCGGATCGGCGAGCGCTGGGTGGCATTCAGAGCTGAGGCCCTTTTCACATTTCAGTGTCGGTTACTTACGTAACAAGCAAAACCGTGCATTATTTCACTGAATCTGATTAATGTGACGTCATACGTTCGTGATAGCCAATCTCGTTCTTCTCGAACGAATTATCGAGCTTCCTGAACATGTTCCCTTTGTTCTCGGTCCAGTGATAGTTCTTTGTATCATTTTCTTACATGCTTAGATTTCACCAGCAGTCTTTGTTGCATAGTGCGGTCAAAAAAAAAACGGCTATATAACAAGCGATTTGACACCAATGAGTAATAAATAGCTGAAAGACGAGCCACACACTGCAACTTCAGTTACGACTGGTATCGTCTTGGATACCTAGGTGAGGCGTTGCAGACGGCTTCAAAAAGAGCCTTTGAAATCGCGTTGGTCTGGCCTTGTACTGCATGAAAGAGTCAGAGATTGGATACAGGACCATTAATCACATGTATAAGCAGCAGCTTCTGCACATAATCAATTGAAGCTCCTTTTTCATCCAAGGGGTGTAATTGTAATTATCGTGTAATTGTACTGTACTTGAAGGCAGCAGAACCGGTAATTTTTCGCACGCTGAAAATGAAATTAGAGGTGTCAAGTAGAGAGGGCAGCGGAGAGGAAACGAAGTGAACGTGCTTAAAACTTCAAAAACGCCGTACGAACGTGAATATGAATCCGTTGTCCTTTGTGTGGTCTTAATTCTGCGCGTGGTGCATCACTTATCGTATAGACATCGGCCACAGACCTGTAATGCGTTGCAGTAGCATGCAATATGCGACCCCTTCCTTGTGGGTGGAATTCAGCTCCGATTCGGAGCGCTTGACAGGGCGTGGCCTACGGACTTGGGTGAATTTGTATCAAGCTCTCTCGCTCTCGCCACACACTCTCACTCTCCCCACACAGGCCACGCCCTATGTAGCGCTGTGAAATAGACTATACACTGAATATGGAGGCCAGCGTAGCGAATTGCTAAGAAACTTTGATTGTGCTCCTAGCCCGTGAAATGCGGCACACTTGCGGTTTTCTTCGAAATCTACCGTTCACTTGCAGTGAACATGTTTCCTCTTCCCAAACACTTGAATTCTCTCTCCCGCAACCTCTGATAGGTCCACGTCTTGCAAATATCACCTCATGCTGCCTTCTTGAGACTGTCATGTATCGGAACCGGTCGGCTTCTCTTCCTGTTCTCATTTGATAGAATATCTACGCTTCTATGGCAAAGTATTCCTGATGATCAGGGGAAGCGACAAGAGAGAACGCGATAGGAAGCACTTTTTCGCGTTTCCTCCGTAAGCTAGCAATTTTCGGTTCGGTTGATTGTTGTCGGATAGATTTCAACAAAAGATAATAAATTCTAAAAAATGGTGTCACGTATAGCCAATCCTAGCCAATCAAAAAGTGGCACGTTGAGTCGCCCTGGCGCCACTTTCAGTTTAGACACGCGGAGTTTTTCGCTTCCTATTTATATGCAAATTGAAACTGTGCTTTCTTATAGTCGAACTAAGTGATCAAGATCATCACAATTTTGAAAACAAGGATGAAATGCGCCGTGGGTTCAACCATGATCGTCATCATAGGTGAAACCTTTCAGCTGTTCTTTTTTTCTCAGACCTTGATAAGAAAACAAGCTTCGCAGATACTTGCATAAATCGAAGCTAACAGGTTTTCTTATCTTACCGGTAGGCCAGCGATGGGCGCCCACTGCCCCTTTTTCGGCGCATTATTCCTTTGCTGCCTTCTTCAATGATAAGGTTTCATTTGTTCGAAATGCGTGATCACGGGAAAATTCCCATCTTACGTATGAATTTACAGTAATATATCACCTACTGCGAGCGTTCGTATTTAGTAGTAGTTCTGCCAACAGTAACTAGTAAGCTATTTTGAGTGAGTTCATCATATTATACGATAGATTAGCTTAATTTCTCACATCGATACCAAATGCTCCTCTATGAAAAAGAGCTTTGTTACCAAAAAAAACCCCAAACTATACTAATTTTACTCTCATAGCGTTGAATCGGTGTAGTGAGCTGCGAAAGCTAACGCGCTCTATTCTTAAAATGCACGCACGCGTTCTGTCCACGTTTACGGGATGAAAGTAGTGAATGAATCAGAATTCCTCCAGGTTCAGCTTACACTGATGAGCATCAGCTGACACATAGTTAAAGGTTGCTTCTCGCAGTTGGGATTTCATTTTTCAACGTGATGTTCCTTTCTCCTTTTTTACTTGCCTGAGATCTGTTTAGATGACTCACTACTTCCGGTCACAACAAATCTTCACTTTTAATAACAAAAATCATGTTCATGAGGGTTGTTTTGATTTGTGGCGTGATCATCTCGCATTTCAAGTTACGCCTTGATGTTTACTCGCCACCAAATTTACGCCGGGAGTGGCGAGCCTTTTTTTCTGCGTTTCCTCTTGTCACAACGAAGTGCAACAGCAATTCAAACAAATAGATGTAAGGGATGGGTCATATAAAATGTTGTGCTTTAAGCGTTATCCACAACGGCCCTCTGGAGAAATGTCACCATTCGCTATTCCGTTATGTGTTCTAAGTGGTTTAACCACATTTGTATTAACACAGCGCAGGATTTGAATTAATATTGAACATAGCTGTAGGTAAAAATCACACCTCTGGCTCACAATCACTTTTTTATCGTTTCCGTCCCTCCCAACCTTCTCCCCACCTTCGTTTGCTCCATTTTATTATGCTGATATGTAGATTTTATAGATTTTGTTTGAATGACTTTCATTTCTCTCCCCCTCCTTGTATCCACAGAGTCACTAAATTTCGAACTGGAGTTTTATAACGGACATCTGCAATTCCTCATTTCGATTTGTAAATCACGAATTGATTCAACCGATTTGTAAATCTAGCTGGCAGGTATTATAGTCAGTTCTACGGGCGCGTAGTGGAGAAGCATTTCGTGGTTCTGTACGAACAGACGGGGCAAAAGTGGTTCAGCCACCTTGCACCTCCTTTCCTGTCTAGGCCGAGGTAAAGTTTACGGCCCTGGCTCGCAATCCTTTCTGTCTATCGCTTTCCCTCTACCTCTAACTTTATCGGCTTGCATTTATTGAGTTGGAATGTGGGTTTGAATGCATAGACTTGAAAGTGCATCATCCCCGTCAAGTTCTGAGGAGGAGTATGCGTGGGGGGAATTTTCAGTTTCTCTTTTTTCCGGTGTTTCAGCGGTTGCTTCCATACTACAATTCCATTTTACAGGGCGCCTAGTGGTGAAGTATTTCGTGTTTCTTTTTGCCAATGACTCACGACGGGTGCTGTGAATAGATTCAGCGTCTTTAAGCAGGCGTTCGTATGTGTGAAACACGTTTTTAAACTTCACATTCATTTTACTTCATTAACATTTGCACGACCCTCGTCGTGGCAGCGCACTCAACTTGAGCTGGGGTTCATGTTGAACTTACTGGTATACTCGTTTTCTGTTGACACTTCTCTCTTCTTGCGTGCGCTCATGTATACCTAGGCATTGTGGAAATGGACGAAGATGCCAAGCAAATCACCTTAGCAAGAAAAAATGAGCCATTAATAGAATTAACAGGAACAAAAACGTTTGGATTCTTTTATGTTCCTCCGAAATTTTATTGAAAAGTTCGCAATGCTGTGAGTTCTGTATGACTGTTTTCGCATACTTACCGTAAGAATCCACCCGAGAACCATTTTTTTTCGCTAGCTAAGCTTTTTTTTTTTGATAGATGAGGGGGGGGGGTAGGGAAAATCAATCTCCTAGAAGTGTCTTCTATTCCATTTGAATCTTCCGTGGATACGTGACGGGTCTTTACGTTTTGCTCTATTTTGCTTCTTGCCCTCATAACAATTTATTTCAGGTCTTATGCATATAAAGTGTTTCCACTAAGTAGAGCTAGAGCGTTACTCTGGATGCGATCCAGTTATATTTCTTGATGTCTAATCGGTAACCGTGCCATGATGCTGTCTTTCAACTCTTTGTTCTTGTTGCTATCGATGATATTGTTGGAATGTTGTGCAGAACTCAACAAAACGGAACTGAGGTATGTTTTTTTTTGTGTGCGCAAGTGAGCCCTGCATTGAGTTTAACTTACTTGTGCATAAGACTAGTGTTTCTGTCACGCTTTTTTATTGCATCAGCACTAATGTTCTCGTCATTTGGGTCAATGCCGACCTTCGCAGTTCCGTGGTTCTGTGATTTTCCTTTTTGGCACGCGATTCCACGAGGGAGCGACTCTGCAGAGCTTGAAGTCGCGGCATCGTAAAGCCGCTGTCAATTTTCGCGACTTTACGGTTCCGCGATGCGATTTTGCGGTATCGCAGTCTGCACGCGGAGTTGCGGCATTGTAAATTCCAAATGCTGTAGTTATACCTTGCGTTTTGTGCGTACCCTTCGGACGGTTCGCACGAATCGCAAAGTACAACCTAAGCCTTCGGAATTTTCAAGTGGGCAGCTTCGTTACGCTGCAGAGGTTGCGCGTGCACTACACGAAGCTGCCGCGACTCACTCGGCTAGCGCGCGCATGCGTCGCAGTCTGCGATTATGCGATCGTGTGGACCGTTCCCACGAATCGCGAGGTATAACCTCAGCCAAAGGTCGCAGGCCACGTGCGGAAGTGCGACAGTGCGAAATCGTAAAATCGCGAAGTCTGGCGGCGGCCTAAATTGTGTGGTCTACCGTCAACCTTATTGCTGTATTACAGTCAGTGCTCAGATTTCATGTTTCCATTATCGTGTGCCAGGGAACTGTGTTACCAGGTATTAAACAACATGGTCATGCTCGGGTTATGAAAGTACACCTGAGAAGGGGCAAATGGGAGTCTTTTTCCCTTGTCTACTTTTCACGACCTCAGCAGTTATTTATCAAACGCTCGGGATGTGTCAGTCCTTTGTTATTGCTGTCTCTGAATATTTGGCAACGTCACATGGATAGATTTACCGTACTGGGGCGCTTACCACCCATTTTCACTGATAGGATCCATTCATAAGGGAAATAGTGGATTACAACGACCATGTGTGAGCTACGAAATATTTGGTTCTCTTAATGGCTGAAGCCATGGAAGGTCTCACAACTGTCTAGCGGCAAGTAGCTTAACCTGCTAATTTGTGCACCTGCTAGGGGCTGAGGCAATTATGATAGGTTGCCCTAAACTCGCCAGCGATTACGTTCGGATTTTTATTCCAAGTACGGTAGAATCAGTGTTCGAGTGTATCCTTCTGCTTAATGAGGAAGTCCTTGGGAGTATCACAGTTGGTGCAACAACCGCGTCAACAACAATCGTGTGTGTGTGTGCGGTATGAGTTTTGGTAGTGCGAAGTGGCCTTTTTAAGTCCCTTTGCTCCACAGTTGTTATATTATTCTACTCAAATCTTGCTACTGGTAAGGTTCTCGAGAAGTACCGTGAAGTAATGGGTGTTCAAACTTTAGTCTGGATCAGAAGTATTAGCATGATGTGGTGTTTCTTATACATAGAAACATTACAGAGACCGTGCTTACGAGATGTTCATGCATGGCTATCAGTCCTATATGACGTATGCCTATCCAGCAGACGAACTCATGCCGTTATCTTGTCGAGGACGTGTGCGAGGAGTCACTCCAAGTAGAGGAGATGTCGATGATTCTCTCGGAAAGTGAGCGGCTTCATCTAAAGTTCATGTTCCTTGGTACACAGTCGGTTGTAAGCAGTGAAAAATTTTGGTCAACTTGTGGTGCTTTTTGTCGGCATTAATTTTTGTTACAAGTGAGAACTGTCCGTGAAAGATACCGTTTCAGTTTTTCTCTGACACTGATCGATACATTGGATACGCTAGTAGTCGTTGGCGCTTTGGATGAATTTGAAAGGGCTGTGAAATTGATCGTGGACAATGTGCGTTTTGATTCCGATCTCATTGTTTCTGTGTTCGAAACAAACATACGGATACTTGGTGGTCTCCTCTCTGGTACGTCAAAATCCTCTATTTGAGTTTTTTCAAATGGTGTTTGTTTACACTGTTGCTTTGGGCTGGCGAATTCAGGTTTTTCATTGCAGATCCATTTATTAATTTTTCTGTTATTGCAGGACACCTCATGGCCGAGTTAGTTAGAGGCAAAGATCCGTCCCGGCTACAGTGGTATGACAGTGGGCAATTGTTGAAAATGGCTGTAGATATTGGAGATCGTCTGTTGCCAGCTTTCAATACCTCATCTGGTCTTCCTTACAGTAGGGTAAGATTTATGCGTTTCTCTTTTTTTCGATGGGATCTTTTCAACTTCGGTATTTTCGCATGTGTGAAATTCAGATAAACCTTCGCCATGGGATGTTGGATCACCTCAAACGACAAAAAGACACTTGCACCGCTTGTGGGGGAACGATGCTGCTAGAGATGGCGGCCCTATCGAGGCTCACTGGGAACGGCATTTACGAGGAGAAGGTAGCCCCTTAATCAAATTACCTATCTCTGACTATTTCTAGTTGTATGTTCAGGCCAGAAAAGCCATGGATTTTCTGTGGGGACAACGGCATCGCGCATCGGATTTGATGGGGACTGTTTTGAATGTTCACTCTGGCGATTGGGTTCGAAGAGGTATATTCCAGTAGATCAAATGTATCAGTTTTCCTTATGTCCTTCCGGAATTTTCATTAATTACTGTGCGAAATCATGCTCTTTTCTTATAATTTTGTAGTATTTTTGTGATGCCGAGCAATCGCTTGGTTTGGTTTTGTTGAAGTGGGATGACAGCTTTCATCTTCACTTTTTCATTTATATTAGGTATTTTAATAGTGCGCATACATTGTTTTATTTCTAGAGAGTGGCATTGGTGCAGGAATCGATTCCTATTACGAGTATTGTCTCAAGGCGTACATATTGTTAGGCGACAAAAGCTTCTTGGAACGTTTCGAAAGGGTTGGTTTGTATATGACACTGACCGTTCAAATTGCTTTATTCCTTTGCTACTTGAAAAGTATGTTTTAAGCATTATGAGGCCGTGATGAGGTACGTCAACAAAGGACCTCTATTTGTTGATGTGCACATGCACAGACCTACAGTGGCAACGCGATCATTCATGGATGCTTTACTGGCATTTTGGCCTGCTCTCCAGGTTCACTGAAGATTCCTTTCTTTTTTTTTATAACACTTTGGTTTCGCCTTCGTTAATCTTTGCAGTTTCTCTCAGCATACGTGCATTCATCTGAAAAGAGTCAGATTTGCTATTTCTTTGTGAGAACGAGGACTAGTTTGTGGTTGCAAAGGTCAACAGGGTTACTATGCAAAACTTTCTTGGCAAGAGGATGCAACTGAGAACGAGAGGAACCTTTTTGAAACTAGCTCACCTAAATGGAAACCTCTGGCATCGTGTGTAAAGTTACATCCTTGTGTTCCAAGGTCGTTGAGTTTATAAAAGCGATTGTACTGAGTGTTGTCACATTGAGTGCGGGTCCTCTTTCACTTTTTTACATTTGCGCATTATGAAACATGTTTGTGTGAGAGTCATTCCAGCCAAGACCCTTAGACCATTTCTATAAAACCTGCTATGATTTTCTTGCTCTGGTTTTTTTTTGAACGTTTCATTCAAAGTGTAGCCGTCGCAGTAGAACAGTGACCACCTGAGACGCGCTCCTCCCTCCATTTTTTTAAAGATTTCTATGATAGAGCGCCGTTATTCTAGACGGAAGGGAAGGCTTATACTTCTTGTGAACGTTTTTTGTCTTGATTCTGACGTTCTTTGGTGTCTGAGGATTAACGGAATAATCAAGTCGGTCAGGTCATGTAGGAAGACGGGACACCGACACAGTTCTGTCGTGGTTCAGCTTAACATGTAAAAAAAAAATTAGAGCTACGGCCGCTTCCATACCATGAGAACGATTTGCAATTATCTTGCATTCAGGTATATACTATAGGTATACATAGACCACGACTCTGTGAAGTTACATGAAGTACAGGAGCCGTTCTCATTAGAATGCCACAAGTGATGTGGAGTAAAGTTACGAGGGTGTAGATAGGACTTAAACCGCTGAATCGAGGGTTTGTACCACGTTAACGCTCGCTCCGCCAGTTACATTGCCATTTTACAATTCCCTGATCTTGCAATCCTGCTCGCTATAGCACATGCAACTGCGGCTGTAGAGTTCAACTTGTTCAGTGGAGTAGTACTTCGTTGGTGGAATCCATTCTAGCGATCACTTCGTCGCTATACTATGACGGTCCTCAGATTTGTTAGCTCCAAGCTTATGAATTGAGTGGGTACTCAGTATCAGAATTCCCAATGAAAACCCGTACAAGTTGCGTAAATAGTGGCATGCTTCAGATGTGGAAGTGTGAACTCATTCGTTAGTGTTCTCACAATATGAAGGCTCGCTTGATTATGATGATTTCTTACATTGCAGGTCTTGAAAGGAGACGTTAAACGCGCTATTGAAATGCATGAAATGCTTTTCCAAGTTGTTCAGGTTCGTTCTAATACCTGTCTATGAGTGTGTGCATTTAACTTATTAAATGTTGCAGAAACATAAGTTCTTGCCTGAGGCGTTTACTCACGACTTCCAAGTGCACTGGGGTGAGCACCCAATTCGTCCTGAGTTCATAGAAAGCACGTATTTCCTGTATCGTGCAACAAAAGATCCTCATTACCTGGACGTTGCGAAGCATGTAAGCTCTTCACGATCTATTCATTTTTTAACAATTATGTGTACTAAAGGAGAAGTCGTCTTCATTTGGATTTTTTAAAGAGCTTCTGTATAATATTTCTCATACAGGTCATGGATAGCATAAACGACTACGTGCGGGTTCCTTGTGGGTTTGCAGGTGTGAAGGATGTCCGAACAATGTCACACGAAGATAGGTATAATTTCGAAGACTGTAATGATGAGTTTTATTCTATTGTTATAGAATTTGTTTCAAACTTCGTTTCAGAATGGACTCCTTCGTTCTTTCGGAAACTTTCAAGTATTTGTACATGATTTTTGCGGAGCCATCGGAACTGATCTTTGATCCGGATAATTATGTGCTCACCACTGAAGCTCATTTTCTTCCTTTGAATATCGGCAACGAAGAGAATGAGGTGTGATTGTGTTGTACTTTATGCTCTTCACTTATGTTTCGATTTATTGTGTATAATCTTTGATGTTTCGTGGAAGTTGAAACTGGTACTGCGAGAGTTATACTCGTTCCAGGTTCCTCGGCGGATGCTCATCCATCCGGACGATATAGCATTGTCGTCCAGAGAGTATTATGAGTACGCCAATCCACCCGGTGCCAACCAGTATCCCACTGAAGCCGAAGAAGCCCTTAGGATTCGTGAACGAACACAGGGTGTGCTTGAGGAATTGTTTGATATGCAGCGGCAACAGCAGTCTTCTCAGCAACCTCTGCAATGCGTCAAGCCGTAGGTTTTCTCTTTATTTAAAAAGACATTACCCCACTTCTAAGGCTCTCAAAAAGAGCGTGGTTCATGCACGTAAGGTTGCGCGCCGCTCTTAGCGTTTGTGTTAATAACGATCACTTTCTTTTCATTCGTAGAATCGTGTAAACAGCTGTCATGGGCAGCGGTAGCACATTCCACATACTCCGAATCGTGTGAATCAACTAAACCATCATTGTTATAAAGCGTTAGGGTCAATTTCGCCACTACCTTTAGCCTGCAAAGGATGGAGCGATACCCTGAGCGAGCGACAGAGTATGCCTTTGAGTGTAGGTTACAACTGCCAGCAATTCAACCGAAATGGTGATAGAATATGATAACCAGTTTGTTTGTAACCAAGTAAAGACTATTACAGTCGGCAAACTTTTCTCAACAAGTACTGAGAATCTTCTCTTTACTATCCTTTTTAAGAAAGTAATCTTCTTGGAATCCAAAAAGTGTTGACATTTTCCTCGAAGCGATCTCTCCTTTGAGAAATACTTCGAATTGCAAAAAATGGTGGTAATCCGTTTCCGATACATCCGAGATTCTCATAAGACAGAGCAGAACTTCTGCATCTGGTTTTATACAGTTTCTGGGATAAATCTTCTTTTGATGTGAGGGATTGCCGACGTCCCGGAAGCTGATCGGACCTCACCTGTTTGGTAAAGGAGAGCATCTTTTCTGCGATCTTGGTCGGTTTTCATTATAGGGCTATACTGTTATGTAATGGAATGGTTCATGGAATTTGTAGTGGTATACGCTTACAATAGACTATGAGAAGGTCACCAAAAGCCTTTACCATTTGAGACCTTTGTCTCTTTAGACGTACACTATCAATGCTACTCTCCTACTATCCACGGCTTGGCGACATCCCTTCCAAAACTAGACGTCATATTCAGAGCGAGCTCCGAGTATTCCGTAGATTTGATTATGGGTTCGACAAGGCTCCTAGCATATATAACCATATGCGCCACCACCGTTTTGCCATATATTCACTTTTTTTGTACAGTAAATTTGTGTGCTGCTGTTCTCGCACTCAGCGAACAAAACACAATGACTGGAACAGCGTCTCTCCTGAAAAAAAAACTGTTTAAGGTCTTGTATTTGAACAAATGTAAGGGTTTTCATCCGAAGTGGTCTCTGAACAATCCAGAAATTGGCAGGAGATACTACTAAAAATCACGAGGAATTAGTCAATAGGCAAAAGGGCGGAAACTTGTACGACCTAATAGAAAGCGGTCTGGCTTAAATATGGAATCCTAAAACTAGACTCCTTGAAGGTCGGAACGGTTGCGAGCATGGGCGTTTTCTGCAAGCAATGCCGAACATATCAAACAATTACGACAAATGGGCATTGACGTACAAGTACACGAGGATGGTCGGATGCACTTGAGTCACCATACAACTGACGTAGGTTCTTGCCTTTATTATTAGTGAACACAATGGGCGTGTGGGCGTGGGTTCTAAGATCTTGTGCTCATTACCAGCGCGCATTACTCGGCAAAATTCAAAACAGACTCATTTTAATTCGCTTCTGGCATAGACGAAGCCTATTTTTATGACTACTTGTTATGCGCGCAATATTATGTGCAAGCAAAGCTGGTAGGCTTAAATATGTAAGGCCGCCTTCATATCGTCATTGGCGCATCGGCACATTCACGCAGAGGTGCATCAGCGCATTGGCGCGTAGGCGATTCGGCTACGCAGTCGCTGATACTGCGCGCGCCACAACGCATTGCGTGGCATTGTGATCAATATGTATCTTGTTGAAATGTCGAAAGGGCGTGAGGCACCAATCGATGAGTATCTTCATGTACATTCGCCTAGGGTGTATATCATTAGGACAGAAACGTCGCGTGGCCGTGTTCGGCACGCCACGGGATGGTGCGAGCTATGCGCGCCGTGTTGGATGGGTCTTGAAGCGATGACGGTGCTCTACGCCTCATTCTAGGCGTAATCGCTTCAGGACCCAACTAGTACGGCGCGCATAGCTCGCACCATCCCGTCGCGCGCCGAATACGGCCACGCGACGCTTCTGTCCTAATGATATACACCCCATTCGCCTATACGCCAATAACGATGGCTTGAGCGCGCCTTAGAACAACGGCATGGTAATAATGCTTCCTAAGAAATATATTGAGAACAAACCATATAAACCCGGATATTGCTGGAATCAGAGTGTAGCCACAACAATAAAAATATACTTTGAAAAATGTTTTCTTTTCTAACTTCGAAAGGGATGCACCAAGCACGCTCAATCCCCTCTTTTACAAAAACGCTCTCTTCTTATCACTAGTTTTCACTTCTGATCACCACCATTGATGTCTCTCTACCACCCCCCCCCCCCCTCCCTCCCCCCATAACACTTAAAAATCGTAATGTTGGTAGGTGAGTTGTGGATTTCCGGTCAAACCCACAGGAAGGCAAACACACACGCTTATACGTAGTGCATATGGTATATAGAACTATTCACCCGAGGAAATGGTCTCAGGGGCAACACGCGTATGCTCGGCGTATCCATTATCCTTAGTCGATCAAAAATCTATCTTTCGTCTTGCATCTATTCATTGTTACTGCTAGTATTTGTATAAGTGTTGTCACTAATTTTGTCCTGATTGGGCGGCAACACGGAAGACAGATGAGTTTGTACAAGCAGTTGGCGCATGACCAGTGTCGATCTGGTGATGACGCTTTTGCTGTTTGAATAGCATTAGTGGGTCGAAGTCGAGAAGTCTAGTTGTTGTTAGCGCTGCTTGTGCCATCTCCGACAGTCTTTCGTGTTGCAGGGTGGAGTGGTGACGTGTGAAATTGATGGAAACGGTACGCCATCTACCATTACGTCGTTCGCGATTCGAGTCTCTGGTGCGAGTGTTGCACTTGGTCAGATGATCAGCCTGCTCATGTTGATTCTCGTTGTTTGGCTCATACTTTTAAGTGTCGCTGCTTTCATTATTTGCTCAGCTGCCGTGCTATTCAAATCTTTAGGTACTAAGACTAAGCCTGAATAGGTTCACTGATGTGAATAAAATATTCCGGTCTGTCATGATCCTAGTCTCGTGTAGATTCCTCGTAGAGATATCAAAATCCAGTGATTAGGTTTTATTCCACTTGTATATTGCCTGATTCTTTTCTGGCTTCAATTTAACATATCTGTCTTATATTGGGTCAACTATGTGTTTGGGTATATCTGTGATATAACTCCATCTTGTATCATTATGTGATTATGATTATTATTTTATTCATACTCTCGTCAGCGCAGATGAGCTCGGCAGGAAAGTGCATAATGTTGAACTCTGAGTTTCAGATAAATCTATGGCATCAAATGTGTGTCATTTTAATTTGCTGAAGACATGAAATCTCACTACTCCCCCCCCCCTCACCCCCGATTGCACGTGCTCACGAAAGATTCCAGTGTTTAGGCTATCAGCCCTCAAATGGCCAAGTGCGGTATCGAATTCATGCAAGAAATGCTGCAGCTCACGGCACAAAGAGAAAGTGAATATGGTGATTACTCTTTGTGGGCTTGTTCACTGTACTGTTTGACATAAAATCATGTTGTAGCGTCAGAGTTACGAGGCTTCCGCTACGTCCAAATCATTTCTGCACCGTACTTCGGCAATCCAGTGTTTCGTGCCGCTCCTGCTCAATATGGTGCTGATTTGGAGAGTGCACCAGTGAGTATCCGTTTCTTAAACTTATTCAAATTCTGTTCATATTTATGTGACGTCCTTTTTACTGACGAGATTTGTAGTACAGACCAGTGCAGTCTGTGCTTCCCATTGTCATGGCTCCTGCAAGTGTCGCAAAGTTAAGCCTAAATTCATACCCTCGATTCGAACTCTGCATGACATTCTGTAGTATGGCAGTGTCTGTATGCCATTGGCATAATCTTCACCTTCTAATGGGATAACCTGTTTTCAGTTCTTCCTTCAGGAAGTTAGCTGGTGGTCAGACGAAATTGACATATGTCCGAGTAGAAGATATTTACATCCATTTTTCATGCTTCCGCTCTAATCCAAATTCCAGGCCGAAGGTGAGGTTGCTATCGCCGAGCCGTTTCGAGCATGCTCCTCTCTAACGAATAAAGATCAAGTGCGTGGGCGTATTGTTTTGGTTGAACGATCAGATTGCATGTTCCAAGAGAAGTCACGTCATGCTCAACAAGCCGGGGCAGTCGGTGTAATTGTTATCGGTAAGCTGCTAATCGTGCAATTTTCCCGTCTTTTCCGGAAGTTGGCAGCTTTCGGGGGTCTTCCACTAATCCAAGCCATAAAATGAGATATTAGTTGTTCGTCGATTAATCTTATCTTTACTCGTCAAGTGAGCACTATAGGATACACGTTCAGATCATATCACTGGAACCTCGTCGGCAAATGAGCCCTCGTTTGCTATGGCCGAAGACAAGGATTCTCCAGACGACATAGTCATACCGTCGTTGTTTCTCTATTTCAAGGAAGGACAGCAGTTACTGAAGGCCATCAGAAGTGGAGACAAAGTCGTAGTTAGGCTCTCCAGTTCTCCTGCCATTCCAAGTAAGCTAAATCTTTCCATTGCTCAGGAGTTATACACTATGAGTTGTTTATTATTATACCTGTTTGCGGAATGGTGAGAGTGCTGAACTAGGTGAATGTGATGTTTACTCCACGGGATCGCCCAGAAGTCTATTTAAACAGCCTGCAGCTGTTCTCTTCCGGAATGCCGGTCTCGTTGTTTTTTGCTGCTTGCTGTTCATTATTGTGATCATTCAAATAACGCAAATTGCGAACGCTGGGCTAACCTCTGATATCCCATTTTGGGAGGTGCAATGTCACATTTTAACTGTTGGCTATTTGTAATGTCTTATGAGACTGCTTAAATAATTAGGAGATGACCGGAACTGCTCAACAGTCAGTTGTTAATTGAACCTTCTATAGAAGATGTTTCCAGATGCGTTGGTAGAGCAGTTCTTGATGTCTGGAATGCCTCCTTCAGTGGAAGATAACATGGTATGTTGGCAATTTACCGCTTTCAGTGGAAAAAAAAGTTCATTTAAATCATGCAGTGCTCTGCATAATGAAACAGCCACCCGTGAATTGTCCGAAAACTCCATATTTTACACCTTTCCCCTTTAGTTATTTCTTCAGGTTTTTTTTCTGATTGAACGATAGGTTCAGCTATGACGTCCCGGACAGCTGCCGGCACTATCGCGCGAGGGTCAGACTTAACTTTTTAAAAAGAACTTGAGCGGAGGAGGTGTCATGGTGTGGGATCGAATGAGCATCCGAATTTTTGTTTCGTCTTGCGTTTCGAAACCTTCACCAAAAGCTTGTTTCCGTGCAAGTTAATGAGCCATTTCGTGTCAACCGGTGCACTCGATCATGGTGAAGCCGTCCCCGACTGGACCTAGTGACCTGGATGACGAACTGCTTTGACCTGTATCTGAACTTATGCCATTTGGAAGGGTTAGGGAGTTCAAAGAGACTGTTATCGAAGCGTGGCAGCAAGCGGACTAAACAATTCTGGAAAACCCCATATGGACTTAGATCATTAATTTTTTTCGAAGTAATGGCGCACCAGATGCTCGCAAAACCAGCTTTTTTCTCTTTTTCTTTATTTTTCCACTGGTGAATGCTTCAATCTGTTCAGCAGCTGTATCATTCTGCAGGATAGTAAAAGCGGCATTTGCAACCAGATTAAGAGAAAAATTTTCTGTTTCTAAGCTAAAATTTGGTCTTGTTGCGCGAATGCACGTCAACACTGGCGACTTTTTTACCTAAAGAGTTTTTCCGAATCACTCTTTTAACAAGGGTTTTGGGCAATCCGTCGGTGGCTGTCATTATGCCGAGCACGTTCTGTAGCTATACTCCATTTCGGAGCGCCTGATAGGGCGTGGCCTACGTACATGGGTGAGGGGCGAGATGAGAGTGCATGGCAAGAGTGATAGTGTGGCGGAGTGAGAGAGTCCGATACACTCTCACCCAATTCCGTAGGCCACGCCCTATTAGGCGCTCCGAATGGACTCTATGTACAGTGTCGCTTCCACGTCAGCTGCTATTGTTTGATGTCGTTTTCACTAAATAGTCATTGGAAGCCATCATACGGCAATATTTGAGGTGGAGTATATGAAGGGAAGGGAAACCAGCATTATTTCTCTAATAAGCGCCCATCTTTGCAGTACAGTTGAAAATTTTATTCTCCCCTTTGCCTGCTGCTAATATATATTTGATGGCGGAAATCGGTTGCGATGCATGTTTTAAGCCATAGCGAACTTTCCTGAATTGGGGAAATGAGCTTAAGTGTTGAAACTCTTCACATCGCCTGCGCTTTCAAAGGATTCATGAGGTTTCGCGTAAGGGATCGCTCAGGGAAATCCTCCACTTTACGTTTTGCCCCAAGCGGATGACATCGCCGATCAGTCATGTTGGTTGTGGTAAAATACGTGATAATAAAGTCATGTTATCGCTCCTATTATCGTAGTACTGATGCCACATGAGCTGAATTTACATGGTGCAGTGAAGTATCATTGTGATGAGGACCACTGCACAAAAACTAAGGTCTGAGTGAATGGTATATCCGATCGATATTACCTTTTGCCTTCAGTGCCCTTCAGATTTCACCACTTTCAGATGTGCTTGCTTTCTGAAGGCGACTTCATTCACATTGACAACGAGATCCCCAGTGTCGTATTCAATTTTCGATTCGGAACTGTCGCTCAGTCAAGTGAGCCGCATGTTCATCAAGAGGTGGAGAATTTCACAGCAATGACGTCATCCTCTACTATGCATCTTCGTTTTCATTATTTAGATTGTCGAAAGACATGTAGTGAACCTACAAGATGCGGTTAGTTTCGATCATCCTGGGCACAGAGCGGCCTTCTTTAATCTGATGCGAACGGCTGCTTACGGTGCTCTTGAGTTAAATGTGCAGGTCTGTTCGTTAACCATCTCTCATGTAAATGTTCCTTTTAGATATCGTGAACATAGTAGGTATTCGCTCCCCTGAATTAGTTACTTGGTCAGTTTTCTTCCTAGTCTGCTCAAATGAGTACGTAGCTCAAATTTTATCGTCATTGCGTCAGTAATATCTAGAATCTTTATAAGACCAAGGAACGAGCATTAAGAGTTCCAGGATATTTCTTTTAATTGTCAAGAGCTCTGAAAGTTGAGCTCAGTTAAGTTCTGGAGTGAAGGCGTAGTACTTTATAGCGATGCATGCTGAAAAACAGCTAGCCCTGATGAAAATAATCCTTTTTTTCATTCCCAGGATGAAAATTTGGAAACTGTAGAACAAGTGTTACGTAATGCGTATGTACTACATTTACCACCAACTGTACACGAGTCTTTACGAGGTGATATCACTCAGGTTAGTTTGGTATTCTGTCTTATGAAATACTTGCAGTATGATTCATTGGCTGTAAATCAGGTTGCGAAGAAATTTGAATAGAATCGACCAGTAGTTCCGAATCCATGCTTAGTGATCATTCAGCCATTGGTTTATCGTATTCGAATGTATAGAGTCAACCTCTTAATGCGGTGGGTGGATGCATGAACACGGTTGTTCAGGGAGAGGGACATGTTCACTTTAGGGTGTGTGACAGGACATTCAAAGTGGTTCAGATTACATGGGCCGTGTTCCACGGCGCGCAGTCGAAATGATAGGGATAAGCAAGGCGCCTGTCGCCTGCGGTGACGCAATCTGCGTGGCGTATTGACCCGTTTAGTATACGATTAGAACTTATTCCTCGCGGTCTAGGGAGATGGCAGTCAGTTTTAATCCTTCAGTTCGCGATACGCTCCGAAGCGTTAGGCTCGCTAATGAGAAATGACAAAAATGGTAGTGATACTTGGTCACTTGGCTTGGTACTACCACTGTATTGTAGCACACTCTTCCTTTAAATGGTATATGGGGAAACACAGGCGTTTCTCTTTCCGGTACTTCCACTTACTTAAGCACTAGTGCTGATCAGCATGTGTGTTAGATCTGTCCAGGTAGGTCAGGTCGTGGGAGGAGGCGGTGCCCTTCTGCGCGCGGGAGATTTATAGTGGGACCACCGAGACGTTTGCTGCAGGTGCATTGACCCACTTGGAGAATTCTGGCTACACCCCGATAATCATGATCGCATTTGCATATCGGCTCAAACAGTGTGTAATGGGACTGACAAGTGTCTAACAAGGAAAGGTATTTTACTTCCCATGGAACTTTGAAATGAGATCCAGGGGGATCGATAGAGCTTCGAACGCTGATTATAACGGTGAAAACCAAAATTGCTACCTGGCATTCTGAAGCGAGTTACGATGGGTCAAAGTTTGCCTGTGACTTGCCTGTGACATCTCATTGGCGAGGCACTTTGCCATCAGCAAGGCCGTTGGATAGCCAGAATTGACCACAGTGGCTTATTGGTAGTGTTCCAGATCTGCGGGGTTGGGTTCGTGGGTGATTGGGCTTAGCAACGGCCTTGCTGATGGCAAGGTGCCTCACCAATGAGGTGTCACAGGCAAACTTACAAATACTGATCTTCTCCTTCTTATCTGACCCAACCCATCGTAACTCGCTTCAGAATGCCAGGTAGCAATCTTTGTTTTCACAGTTATAATCAGCGTTCGAAGCTCTATCGATCCCCCCGGGTCTCATTTCAAAGTTCCATGGGAAGTAAAATGCCTTCCCTTGTAAGTACCTTTTTCGTGCTTCCGGAGAAGTCTGATAACATACCAGCTCTTGCCCTTCCTCGAAAAGTGTAGGGGTTGTTCGGTCTGGGTCCATATACAGATTATTTGTGGGTAAGTGGCGCCTACGTCTTTGGGGAGACTTTCTCAATCGCTCGACACTTACATCTCCAGAAATTATGCCACAGTTGTTCAGGTACGATGCCTTCCACGTGGCGAAAAGTTCCAGTGTGTGCGGATAGCAGCAATTACAGTTTGACGAATAATTCAATACCCCGGTTAATCTCCTGATCTTATAATAAGCGTTTATATATCTGTACTCCTTTCGAATGCCATTTTTACTTGCGGGTTTTTAGGTTTGAAGTTATTGGGTAATGAGTTTTGGTTATTTCTAGAGTTTTACCCTGATTGAATTATAGGCTCTTTTCTTCAAAGTGATCCTCTTTTTTTCTTTCTTGCTTCTGTAATATGCTGTGAACATAGCTTCTTGATGTGGTAGCCATCTCCGACTGTTTACTTCTGCTCCTCTTGATCGTCCTGCAAACCTCACGAGATTAGTCGGCTATAAGCTTTTCATACATGTTTTGTTTGTTTAGCAGTTTATGCGCTTAGCTGGTGTTGAATTGTGCCGAACTCCAGCACAGGGGTTATGTTTTGTCACTGAAAGTTTTAAGTTGTAAGATAAATTTTTGGAGTAAAATTATTTGTATTAAATTGAAAACAGTCAGTTATTATGTTCGAACATAATTTCTATTACACTTTTTATTTTTCTTGGGGAAAACTGGAAGCTTCTGGAATATTTGGTAGTGAGGGGTATATAAAGCGAGTGAATAGGACTACTGTTAACATATTCATATTCTCTATGGCTTCAACTAGCAGTGAATCTACGACAATTTTACGAGAGGTACGAAATTCACGAACACCGCCCCGGTTCCTCAACATGCAAGGCCACTAACCGAATTAATCAGTCGATGGGCCCAGGTGCTGTCTCTCATATGGCGGCAACCCGATGGCTCGATCGACTCAAATTGAAAAGAAAAAAATTTCAGAAAGTTGCAGAAAGAAAATTTTTCCAATTTCCAGTAAAAAGGGACTGCTACCATCCAACACGACAGTCACTGCCGATCTCTACTGCAGAGAATTGGACACCGTAGCCGCAAAATTGTACCGACAAAATGGACCGAGACTTATTCCTCCACTATAACGCTCGCCCACATGTGGCAAAGTTGGCCTGTCAAAGGATTCAGGACCTTGGTTGGACGAAGCTCCCCCATCCAGCGTAATCTCCGGACATGGCCTCAACTGACTACCACCTATTCCGATCTCTGACCCACTTTCTCGACGGATGGCAGTTCAAAGACGACGATGATCACATAATCGGCATCCGGACTTTCTTCGACTAGAAATCTCCAGACTTCTACAAGCACGGCATCTATAGTCCCCCTATTCGCTGGCAATATATTGTTGATCATAATGGTATGTACATATTTTGTTGACTGAAGATAGATACAAATAAAGAAAAATAAATTTGAATTTTTCGTCATTGTGTAACAGAAATTATGTTCCAACTAATACAATGTGGAGCCAGAGATAAGCGCAGAGAATTGAGCGAGTGGGTGAATGGGGGCTTTGATTGGATTGGGTTTTGATAGGGCCCACCTTTTTTGGAGTGCGCCACGTATCTGCCAAAGAGATTTTTAATGCGAATGAGAAGCCAGTGTTTTCATCATTCTCTTGTGCAGGACTACCGGGCGATAATGTGGATGTTATGCGAAATTACCTAGGTTTTAGGGTGTGGGATTGCCGGATCTTCTTGGCAGCCTGATATTCTACCTCCAAGGAAATCGGTGAGTCGCCGAACGCAAAATAGAGTATGTGAATCTAAAAAAATACAAACCACCAAAAATATTGTTAAGTATGATTCAGTACTTCATATCTTCCTTCGGCTTTCTTTCTCCCAAGGCTCGATCTTGATTTGGTAAGTACGGCCCTATTTAGAGGCCTTCGACAAAGGTTTGATTTACGCTACAGGCTCCTTCCTACCCTGATGAGAAGAAGCACGAGTGCAAGGTTAAAACAGCGATCATGGATGCTACAAAAATCGGAGATTTCGATAGGGTCATATTACATCCTTTGAGGGCCCCCCTGTGAGAAGGAGTAAGAGACTCTGCTGTAACAGCAACGGGTATGGTGGAGTCCAGCACAGACCAGCAGTCCCTTGTGGGATCAAGCGTGCCAAAATTGTGCAGGGTACTGGGGACGCAGATTCGTGAATCGTCTATGCTTAGGCCATTGTTTGGCATACACTTTCAATTGGTACTGCAGTTTTAATGGGGATACGAATCCATCGCGTTGTCTGAAAGGACTAGGCAGTGACTGAATACTTGAGACATCCATTACATTCAATTAGTTAAAAATGTAATTTTGGCATTGCTAGCCATTGCGACTCTGATAACCGCAGAAAGATCGGGAAATGATTTTTGAGAAAATACACCAGAATCATCTAGGAGGATAAAAAGCACCGACTTATATATCGACTGACCCCAACAAATCACTGTATAGACGAAATCGCATTCGTCTGCCACCGCAATTTTGAATAGAACTAGAACGCGCAGCGCATCCCACAGAAGAGATTTATCAACGCTGAAAGTTTCATCCTTGTATCATTTTACCGCAAAGGGGTTATCTGGCCGCTGGCAACAAATGTCTGCTTTCTGGCATCTGGCATAGACGCCTAGACATGGAAGCATTTGCGTGGAATGCGCGCAACACTTTCTTTCATCAAATTTGTTTGAAACCTGCATACAGTGGTAGTTCAGTATCCTGATAGCATATAGGACATTCGTTCAAAGTGCCGGCGTCAGTCAGCATCAGTATATTAAAAGTTTCATTCAAGATATATGTGAAATTTGTATTTTTGCTTAAGCTCTGGTGGATAGGAGAGGGTGATCCTCCAGGCGAAGTTAGTGTTGATTGCCAAGCACAGCAGCAGCAAAACTTTTACAAACGTGTGACTGAGTATCCTGTTCACAAACATAACATTATTCCGAGCAATGGTGTCGTTTGGATCATGAATAACGTCAGATATGTTCATTTTTGACCGCGCTGGCGCTAACAAATCAGCTTGGAAAGGGTGTTCATTCCTGATCAGAATATTGAATTTCTTCCGCATGGAAGTTTTTAATGAATTTGGTGAGAAAGCGTTGTAGCGTATAGTTGCTGCAAATGGTACCAGTCTGGCATCAACACCAAGAACCGACGTCATATTCGTGATCAGCGCCCGGAAAACCGCTGTTAGAGGAATTCCAGTGAGATTCATTTTCCCCGTCTTGCGGTTTTCGGAACTGCAATAGCCTTATGGTCAGGTCACATCGGGAGCAGAGGATTTCTTGAAAAAGGGGTCGTATTTGACCGGACGGATGGGGGTCGTCCTTACCTAGGTCTGCGATAAGTGCTAGAATCCAAAATTTTAACAAGTAGTAGATGAGAAGGGAAGGGTATTTTGCAGCGAACTTGGATGAGGAAATCCTTAATGAATATCCTTCCGCTCTAAGAAAGAATACTTAGCAATAAAACACATTGCAATTATTCAATCTGGCAACAGTTACTGGCATTGTAGAGGTCAAAAAGTGTTGGGAGGGGTCGTATTTGGTACCCGTAGAAGGGGAGGGGCCGTACCGAAGCGGCTGTTTTCCTCGACACCTGGGAGTGTCCTGATAGCGCCATGAATTTTACTAAACATTACAGGGTGGCTCCTAATTATTTGCGCGTGGCTTGGCGTAATCTATTACTAATAACTTCAACAAAAAACAACGCTTATACAATCTGACACAACTTCTATGTAGAGCAATGCCTAATAATCATTCACTCAAGAAGATGTTCTAAATGAGCTCTTTTTGCAGCAATACGAGCCTTCAGTCTCTTTCCCACTCTCACCATGCGACACCACAATGGGCCGCAGGAAGGTGACGTGGATATCGTCCCACGCCTTCCGATCAGCCCTTCACTAAAATGAGATATGCAAATATCCATGACATTGCCAGAAGTGTAGCGAATCAAATGGTGCTCATTCTGTGAGAAAAGATGCAGTTTGCGCCAAGTTATGATCTCTCGAACTTGAAATTGCGAAAACCAGCCAAAACGCTCCTTACAACTGCGAAAACCAGCCAAAACGCTCCTTACAACCTAATAAAATCTTGTTCCTTGGGAAGATAACAGTCAAAGGCTCCCCTGAGTTGCTGAAAATTTTGTCAGTGGTCAATGCTTGCTCCAACAGGACTGGGCACCTGCTCATTCTGCGAGATCCACACTGGCATCCTGCGAGAGTCACTTCCTTGGCTACTGGACAAAGGACTTCTGGCCACATAACTAGCCTGATCTGAATCCGATGGATTTCGCTGTGTGGGGCTACTCTCAGCAGAAGGTCTCCTCGAAAAGACACCAAATTTTGAACGTTCGCAAAGCTTCACTTCAGAGGCAGTGGGACGATATCGACGTCACCTTCCTGCGGCCCACAGTGATGTCGGTGGAGGAGAGACTGAAGGCCTGTAATACTGCAAGAGGAGCTCATTTCGAACATCGTCCCGAGTGAATGATTAGTATGCACTGCTCTATATAGAAGTTCTATCAGATTGTGTAACCGTTGTTTTTTGTTGAAGTTATCAGTAATAATCTATGCGCAAATAATTAGGAGCCACCCTGTATATAAAAGTACTTTGTATGATAGCTTTATGGAAAACAAAAAACTTTAATAAGTGTTCTACTTCTTCATCCACGTGATATAAGGAGGATGGGATGGAGGCTGAATGACTTGACCAAAACAATTGAATGGATCCCGTTGGAAGGTCCTCAACCAGTTGCAGTTGTTCTCATGATTTGTTCCGCGTTGCTTGGTTGATGCTATCTAAAAACCGGGGTGGGCCCCTATTAAGTCGAATGAAAACTGTTCGAGCGCTTCAGTTCAGTGATCGTCATCTAATGAATGTGATTCGTGGAGTGACCTTTTACTTCTATTTCCTCTCTTTGTTCACAATTTAGTCTCATTTTCTATTTTGTGTTATAAATTAAAAGCATGATGCAATAGCATGGCCCCACATTTCTTCAAAACTGGTGAATAATGATTCGCATTTTTCAAAAATCGCAAAAAAAAGACGAAGAAATCGCTGTGGTTGGAACTTGTTGGAATTCTGCTGTAGAATTTTCCAGCTGCTCCTGGCATGTTATGGCTGTAGGTTGCTGACAATTTGTTGTACGGGTTGTAGGGAATCTACGATTGCTCATTTTATTTCAAGTTCACATGTTTTTCGACATTTCTTGATTGCCTCTCACAACGGCCCATTCCGCCCTGTAAACTTGTCCACGGAACTTCCTACATGTATTAGGTTGATTCATAATAAATCGGACAAATGGTAGTGATGATTTCTAGAGATCATAACTCAGTAACGAATTAACGAAAATGGACGCGCGAGGAACCGTTGGAATGAGTATGAAAAGCTCTTCAAAGTACCGCAAAATAATCACTCCAAAGTAAATTCATTCCGCCACAATGCCGCACGATTTCAAGCGGTCCAGAGACCACATCCGCAACGTCATACTATTTATATCGCTATCTGGCCAGGAACCCGCGGATATCGGCAGACGTCTGATAGAAATTCACAAGGAGCATGCCCCCGGCAGAAGTACACTGTAGTTGTAGCATTCGAAGTTTGCGTCAGGCGACTATTCCATCGAAGACGAAAACCGCGGTTGGTGGAGCGTACACGGCGTAGAGTACTGGGAGCTGCTCGATGAAGGTACCACAGTATACGCCGACGTCTACGTTCGTCAATTACGAGAATTGAAGGCCAATGTCCAAAGTTCGCTACGGCGGCGGTCACATGTCTACTTCCAGCACGACAACGTGTCTACTTCCACAGACCGCACTTCGCAAGATCGACCAAGGCCGAGCTGCTGTCGTACAGTTGGACCGTACTTCTATACCCACCGTACTCCCCAGACCTGGCCCCTTCAGATTTCCACCTTTTCTCCCACAGCCAACGCCACCTGGACGGCCAAGACTTCAAAACTCGCAACGAGGTCAAGGCGGCACTCGGCAACTTCTTCGAGCTCCAGCTTCCGGCCTTCTGGAGCAAGGGCATCCATGATCTGCCTATACCGTGGCAGAAGGTCATCGATAAAGATGGAGTATATTTCAAGTGAATCCCTGTTGTCGTAAAAAAGTTGTACGACAATGATTAAAATTGGTCAATTTGTACGATTTATTATGAATCAACCTAATAGTTTCAGATAAGCTGCTTCCTCGAATCTGCCAGATTTCCAACGAATTTTCACATAGTTACTTTTTATGTGGTCGTATGAACTCACTTACTGGGATTGATTTCAGCGCACGATAGCTCTAAAAGAGTTGCACGGATTTCCAGAATTCCAGTTTCTCTTCAATCTAAATACCGGATTCAGTACTCGAAGGAAAACATAGAAAGCAAAGATTCCCGTTATTCTAGCGCAGAAATCGAGAAATCAAAAAAAAAAAAAACAGGGACTCGTTTGTATTCCTGCCGAAACCTTCCAAGATTTGTCGGCGGAAGGGAGCGCAGTCTGGAGCGGGTCTCTTTCTGCGTCTGTTTATCTGCTTCCCAATCTACTGGGTGTATGGCGATTAGTCGAATTTTCGTTTGGCGGCGCCGTCAGTACGACTTGCCGCAATCGTTTGAAAATTTCACGCAGGATGCAATGGCCTGGGACCGTGGAGGACCTTGAAGTTTGCAGGATGCAAGCTCGGAAGTTCGCCTATGTTGTTGTTGCTGTTGTTTAACAGATAAAGCTGCAAACAACCGCACTCACCGCGTCACTCCCGTGGGCGGCCGCGCGAAAATTCGACCAATCGCCACACACCTCACACTACTTCATAGGTCACGCTGATTTGCTCCACTGTGCCTGCCCACGAAGCACGTGTGAACGAGCTTTAGCACTTGTTGCGGAAAACTTTGCAGGTGGTCTATGCAAATGGAACATGCAAAACTCCATATATAGGAGGAAGGAAACTCATATCTCCATGAACAATCTCTCTGAGTACAATTCCGAAGAGATACGACTGGGTTGGATTACGTATCACGTTGAAATTCATCCCATTATTAGTTGTACCTATAAAAAATGCACATAATCTAGGCTCCTAGCAGTCCTAAGGCAGTCTAACGACTGTAATCTACACAGGATGAACCGAAAATTGGGAACCGCTTGAACTGGTCACATATCAATCAAAGGCACAACAGGCGATAATCAGATTAGTACTTTCTTGGAACGAATAGATCCTCGGAGAACTGCTCAGGTTGCATCTTTGTTGCAGCGGCATGGCACTCATGGTGTTGTGCCTGCTTGAACAGAATCAAGCCACGCCCACCCAATGAAATCACTCCTGGCTATAGACGAACGCACTTCTAACGTGGCGCTCACGTGGGGAATGAACCATGCAGAAAATATTCCATGAAACAGCCATTCCGATGATGAAGGCAGCTTTCACGTTGGATTTCGTCGTTCGTCTAAGGTGTGCGCTTTGGTTGGGTGGGCGTGGCTTGGTTGTGTTCAAGGCACAACACCGTGTGGGTGCACCGTGCAACTGCAATAAATGTACAGCCAGAGCGATTATCTAAAAACCTACTCACCAGAAGAAAGTAAGCCACCAAGCCGATTATTGCGTGGTGTGCCCTTAAATTGAGTACCACCGATCAGAACATTCTGAAAGCGTGGGAGTCGCAGGGATCATAGTACACATCAGTGGGTTTAAGTTAATACGAATGTTGAAGGTAGGTAAGAATGGCGGAGATGAAGTTTATTGTGATCGATTTGAGGTACTGTTGATCGTAGCGATGCACTGTCCCGCTCCGGTGTAACTGAATCAGTATTGGCTTTTTGCCACTTAAAGATTGCCAGACACCTCGGCGATATGAACGATATGACATTCAAGACCACGAGATGGCAGTTGTTTTTGGTATAAATTATATGGAAGACTAGCAGAAAAATTTGGAGGTGAATGAGGAGAAAAGAAATGTCCTTCCTGTCCTAATGTTCTAGAAAATGTCATTGTTGAAGGTAGCGGGTGCAGTAATTTGGAGGGTTGCCGAACTTCAAAATACAGGTGCGTGTAGCAGCGGAGGAGGAAAACGAAAAGTGATGACGGAAAACGAGAGAAGTCCTATCTTCCTCGCTGATTATTTTCCTGCGCATCGTATCCATGAGTACTGGTCAAAGAAACATGGATCTGTGAGATGGGGCGGTCACAAGTGACGCATGACACGCTTGTATGCACGCCTTTTACAGTGAAATGCGCTATGCATTAGTACCCCGGCTTTCACACACAGTAAACATATTTCACCTGCCCTTATATCCATCTATCGCGTGCTCCACCCTCGAGCTTTTCTGTGAGATTCAGTGCGTACGATTCGAGTTTCCTCTATTGCCTTGATACGCTGGCTTACCCTTTTGCAGAAAGGCAAACTGCAGTGATTGGACGATATGCTGTGTTTGATCCTGCTGTTTCTCATTCAATGCGGAGCCCAAGTCTTCGAAAACGGCAAAGCTGATGTGGGAACGTTCATTCAAGTAATTTGATAACTTTCTGGGTTGTCGTATAATCTTGATACCTGAACATTTCTGGGTTTCAAACAGTCTAATCACTCCTTTTACATTCCAGTCTACAGCACCTCGTCAGGGAGCACCTTTGGATCCCAAAAGACAGGTAATCAAGTAATATCATTTCATTATTCATCAACGCAGTTAACGACTAGTCCTTAATAGAACAGAAACAGAGCCCGATTGTAGCTGGGGTGTGCGTAAGGACTGTCCATCTAGGCTAGGTCAGGCGGGAAGTCAGCGGCCGCCCTCTTCACGACACGGTCGATCAATTCACAACAGGACCAACAAGGACTTCGACGCGAGCGACGATACAACTCGCGAGTCACGGTAACCCAGTTAGACAGTCCCGACGCACATCCCAAATCCAAAAGTTCGTTTTCCTCCAAGTTTTCCTGAATTCTAACTAAAAACTGGTCTTTGCGTTATGATTCACAACTACCCAGGTTCTAGATTGTGCTATTAAAGATATTTCAGAGCTTCCAATCAAATCAAGCTCCACCACAGCAAGCAGTTTCACCCCGAGTTCCCGATGTAGTGGTAAGTAATCGATTCATACATGGATCGCAACCAAATCCAAGTGGCAAAGAGTCATCCGAGAGTAGTTCGAATACGAAGTGAAGGGTGGCTCAGCAGAGGTGGAGGTCGATTGGTCGAATTTCCGCTTCGCGGCGTTGCACTCGCGGCGCCGTCAGTACGAGTCGTTTGAGATTCCGCTCAAGACGCAGTGAGCTGGTACCGTAAGAGACCTTCAAAAATAGCAGCAATTTCTAGCAATATGTTGTGAATTAGAATTTCCCGAGACTGCAATGGACTTTACATCGTCCTTCAAAGCTAAAAAAGGCATAGCTATCAAAGCACATATTGTACTTGAGGTTGTTGTTGTTGATTGTTGTAATCTTGATAGGTTTCTTCAACTATTAACGCTCCTGGAGAAACTTCTGTGGGTCACTCACTGCAATGAGGAAGAACAATTACCTTTGATTTTTCAGTTCTCTCAGAAAGCTTAAGAACAAAAGCAAATAGCTGCCCGCGCTGAAAATAGGTGCAATCTTCAAAGGTCCCTTACGGTACCAGCCCATTACGTCTTCAGCGGAATCCCAAACGATTCGCACTCGCCACGCCGTCGCCGCGAGCGTTTGCGCGAAAATTCGACCAATCGACCCCCACCCGCTCAGCAGCCATGCTGGGTGGATCGCCCTACAAACGAGGTACATTTACGTAGAAGGTGATGAATAAAAGGCCGACGCCAGTATAAGCAACAAGCTTTTGAGATCAGGTGATGTAGTTCAGAAAAGTCGATGTGGCTTTAAATGCTACAGTATCATCATCTTCACGGCCTGCGCAACAAGGAGTCGAAGCCGAGGAACTTGCGAAGCAATGTCCCATGGGTTACATTTTGTCTACCTCTACAAAGAGCACTCAAATCCAGAAAGACAAAACCTGATTCTTTGTGGCTTTTGGGAAGATTTGTGGCCCCGTAGTTTTTCCGGGAAGACTCCGGCTCGGAGGACAATCCATATATGTATGCCAAAAAAAGTGGCGATGAAAAGTCAGTGTGAAGAGGCGTTTTTCCACCCCTCCGACGTACAAAAGGCGTGACGACACGCTCCAACAGTTTCCTATTAGCTATGATTCAAAAAATGCCTCACCGGCACCGGCAACCGTGAAATGGGCTGTTAAAATTGTGGGTGTCAGTGGGCCACGAAATGGAGCTAAGGCTGCCAATCGAGAGGGCATTGCTCCTGCATTGTTTCTGCACCCCGATCGCTTAAAGGAATCGTCCACGGAAAATGAGTTTTTGTGTTACCCATATATTTATGTTGTATTTGCCTAATGTTAGCCTCATGCAAAATCTCACGCGAAAAAATGTGAATCTGGCTGAGATACAGCACCACAAAGTGCGGTCCCAGTGGGCGGGGCCTCCGTGTAAAAGCCTCGTACCGCGTCGGCCGTGGTCTCAGACGGATTGTAGGAATAGAAGGTTACGTAAACAGTCCCACTCTCCGTTCCCAGCGCCGGCGGAAGACGGGACGAGGCTTTTACACGGAGGCCCCGCCCACTGGGACCGCACTTTGTGGTGCTGTATCTCAGCCAGATTCACATTTTTTCGCGTGAAATTTTGCATGAGGCCAACATTAGGCAAATACAACATAAGTATATGGGTAACACAAAAACTCATTTTCCGTGGACGATTCCTTTGAAGGCACATTTCGCGATGATTAGATGGGTCGACCTACCCACTTGGAACAGTAGATCTTTGGGTAACTGGTCAGGCTGCACCTTTCTCGCGTCACCCCAGTGGGCTATCACGGCGCTTAATCTGCTCGAATCCACTCCGACTCCACCTACTTGAGCTCCCTTAATGGTCAACTGAGCAAAATGGGTGGCGCAGAGTGGGTCCGAGCAGGTACAGCGCCTAAATAGCGCACTGGTGTGACGCGCATAAGGTGCAGCCTGACTAGTTACTCGAGGATCCTGTTCTAAGAAGGTGAATCGACCCATCTGATTATCGCGGAATGTGCCTTTGATTAATTTTGCAGTTCATTGGGACAGATATTGTTGATGTCACTTTTATTTCAGTTGGGAAACCATGGCGAATCCGAGTTCAACTTTGGTCCGGTAACTTTGCCAGCACCTGCTCTTACAAAGCAGCTTGGAGGAGAGAAGCGCGCTCTCGGGCAATCGGCCCTTCGCAACAACTTCAGCGGGAAGAAACATAGCGGAGGCAGAGTCAACGGACAGTCACGTGTGGCGACGTCCAGCAATAGACAGCAAAGCAACTCTGACCGTAATCTGAATTTGCAAGCCCCTGCTCCGAATCAACGCTCAGAAGACGTCGAGTTCGATACCGATGAGGATGACGACCGAAGAAGCGTTCTTTCAGGAAATAAACAATTTCGCGACCCTGTCACCACCATTCGGGGATTCGCAGGTGGACCAGAAATAAAGGTACGATTTTTCCAACAGAAGATGGTTTTTCGCATAAACTGGGTGTGCGGCTATAATGAGCTCGGTGTATATCACCACCCCAGGAAAGATTCAGCGTGACTACTGAGAGGCTGGTGAGATTTTTTTTTACCTTTAATACTTGTTTTTCCCAAGAATCAGTGTATTGTTGCTCCCAGGGATCAATCCCCTCCCTGGAGCCGTCGCACAGGTAACTGGCGTGGGTTAACTGCATTTGTTGTAATACTGAACAAATCAAATGACTGAGATATTTCCCACCCTCCTGACACCCCGAGTGTGCTTCAATGTATTGGCTGTGCGCTAGGATAATGCCACGACTGCCTTCGGGGGTGACGTGACCTAGTTCGGATGTGGTGACGCAGATCCGACACCTACGGCACCGAACGGAGAAAATCCCGAATGGAATCCGTCTAATCACTGATCCTAATGCTTTCTCTTATGAGCAAGCTTACTCGTCCAGGTGGGAAAGCGACCTTAAAATGACCGCAGTTCAGAAATTTAGGGAACATATCTTGCTGTTTAGATTATCATTGCAGAACAATGTTGTTTGTTTAGACACATAGATCTTACGTGTATCCCGAGAAGAACTATCCGTTGAGAGAGTGCTTCTATAACCCATCTGGTTATGCATGCTGTAACCGAACACTCAATGATGAGATTGTACGAACATTCGAGGCGAGTTTCAATAAAATCGAGATTCCGAGCAACGTACACGAATCGAAGGACGATACAACTCTTCCTTAAAACTTCCTAATTTCCATATTGCAGCACCTCGTCGCAGAGCCGGGTTTCAACCTTTGCAACACGCAAAAGATTGCCAATGCACTGCAAACAAACTGCGCTCGTAGGTAAGTCACGTTCTTCTCACATACGAGAATATCGGGCTTTGAACCAAATAAGTTTTTAAACCAAAAAAAGCAGACATGAAGGCTACCGTAGAAAATGTCGGAGTGTACTTATATGTACCTCAAAGGATTGGGTGCACAGCTCGGATGGGCAATGTGCCGAAGGAGTTTTTGAAGTTCTAAGACTGCCCCTTTTTGAAGCCCTTCATTCGTTCTTCTAGATTTTTGAAACCTCCTTCTTGCTCCACCATTAATTAGCTTCGAGCGGGAAGAGGTAGGTCTACCAATTTCAAGATATGAGATAAGATGAAACTGATGGATGTTCTATATGCGTACCCTCCCCTCTAGTTTCCCGACTACCAACCAGATTACAACCTCGCTACTGAATACCCCTCCACTCAGTCTTGGTTTTGAGAGCAGGAAGAGCAACTCGGCGCTGGGAGTGCGACACGCCCGGCATTTCCGCGAAAGGCTTGGCAATGATTCAAAGTCTGCGAGAATCGCGCTGCGCGACACTGCATCGGTTCCCTCTGCACCACGTCCTAGAGGCATTCTCATACATTTGCAAACGGTGCCACATGTAATCCACAACCGAAATCCAAGGGCTTCAATAATAGAAACTTCTTTTTGACCCAATCTATCCTATAACCGCGAGGATATCTCTACGACTTCCCATTAAGCTAGAACATGGAATTGGTGGATCGTTTCAATGTATTTTCCAACGTCTTTCAGATTCAAACTGAACTTTGAGGCAATTGTCGGGTTAGCTGATTACGCTCAACGTGTGAATTTCGCTCAAGATTTGGTTTGTAAAGTTGAACTCGCGGGAAGGTGAGTGTTACATCGCAGATAACATATGAATGAGTTATTTGGCACTGGAACTGAGCTGGTCGCATGAGACATTTCGGGAAGAAAACTCGATTCCCTCTCAGAATGGTTTAACCCACCCATGGAACTTTACGTAAATGTCGAATTAGGAAGCGAGGCTACAGTATATAGTCCATTTCGCAGCGCTTCACTGGGCGTGGCCTGCCGACTTGGGTCATTGGCGAGAGTGAGAGTGCGTGGCGGGGTGAGAGAGTTTCATACACCTGACTCAAGTCTGTTGGCCACGCCCAATCAAGCGCTGCGAAATGGACTGTATGTTCAGGGGGGCCAAAAAAAGAATTTTGCTCACGGCTCTCATCCGCCAGTATACAAAACATAGGGAAACGAAAGAGGTAAAAGTACTGGAGCAAGATACTCCCGAAATGATCCTCTAGAAACAGGAGCAAGCCGAGACTCACTACTTTCACCTCATCAGAATACGGAGCCTGCAGTCGGCGCAGTCTGGCATTAGAGCACCTACAGCATCAAGGTCCGCTTAAAACAGTGGAGCCAGGTTCCGTGTTAGGTCTTTTTGGGAAGCTTCCTACGGATTAGCGCTTCGGTTCATGGAAGTCACAGAGCCCTTGCTGCTCGGACAACGCTGCTATGATCCCAAGTGTCAATTTCATACCTCAACCCCCCCCCCCCCCCCCCACGGAGGGTTTCCAGTGATAATGGCACGTTTTGGTTCTTGGAAACAAAGGATGTTGGGAGCCTGAAAAAACGGAACACTTGAGGGCTTCACCCGATATGAATCCCCTCAGGTACCCAGAGAGAAGGAACCTTAGCAAGGTTGAGAACGAGAGTGACGACATCTCGGATTTCGCCATGTTGAGGTGAGACACATATTCGCTCGGAATAAGCTCCCGATCCTGCTCGTGCGGAAGGCTCTCACGGAGTTATGTCATAGTATGAGGTGTGTTCTTGAATTTGGGGATGAAAATACCTGTCAGATTCTGCTGAAGTTCGACTATCCACTCAAACTCGGTATCGGCTCAATACGTATGAAATACAGAGGACGAAGGAACCAAAAAAGGTTTCAAATCCCCACGGAACTTTGAAATGAAATCTGGGTGGGAGAGTCTCGAGCGCTGATTATAGTAAGAGAACCAAAATTGCAAAACACCGCTCCGAAGCGAATTGTGAGGGTCCAGAATTTGTTTGCGATGTCTCATTGACCGCGTATCTTGCTTGGTGTGATTTCCCAAATGGTCTAGTTGAAGGGACAAACTCGCTACCTCTGAAGCAAGAGCGTTACCACCAAGCCACAGCGACCGTTGTTGCTCACACGGTTAGCCTCCTTTGTACGTAAGTACCCCTCCGATGAATCATGCAAGCAAACTCTGACCCCTACAAACTCGCTTTGGAGCGGCATCTAGCAGATTCAGTTTTTATAACTGTAATCAGCATTCGCAAACTTGTCGATCCCCCTGGGTCTCATTAAGGACATATCCTGAATCCCGAGACCTCGTCGCGCCTCAAGTTTTTCTCGTTTCCCATCTATTTCCCTTCTCGCGTACTGTACAAATTGTTCGTGACTAGCAGATCTATTGCAGGGGACAACCGTGATTGGTCCTTACAGTATACCAATCAAAGGTGCAGTCCATTTCGAAGCGCTTGATAGGGCGTGGCCTACGGACTTGGGTGAGAGTGTATCAAACTCTCACACCCCGCCACACTCTCACTCTCGTCACTCAAGCCACGCCCTATCTGGAGCTGTGAAATGAACTGTAAACCCAGCACAATAGTGCACGTTCAGAGCAGCGGTCAATTTTGTTGAATACTATTTGGATTTTGACAAAGTCTCTTCCGCTCAATAATTATTTTATGCCATGAACATTCCAGGTACATGCTCGTCTATGCCACTCCCATACGTACCGCCAGAGTGAAACGCGATGATGCCAATGCGATAATAATCGATGAGCATACGCTGAAACCATTCGACAGAAGTACTTCGATTGCTGACGCCACAACTGGTACCAGATCACTATTGAGTTGAAGTGTACAAATCGTATCATCACTATTTATGAGACATGGTTGGTGGTGGAAGATGATGTTTATGCTGTGTGACGGACCATTTTTTGAACGTAGTAAACTTACCTCAACGAGTTTGAGCTTGTGATTTCTGCCGGCCAAAAAATTCACTTCTCAGCCATTATCCTCAACTCAGAATTTCGCTGTAAAGTGATATACTTTTGATTTATTTAACTCCACAATGGGATACAGAATAAGACGCACGAACACGGATGATTACTAGGCGATGCAACGCAATACGCTCGCAACCTCGATGATTTCGTGTGACTGTGATCACAGCTATGTTGAAATCATAAGTACAGTCCACGATGATCGTGCGTGGGTCATCCCGTCAGTCATGAAACTTAAGGGTCACAAACAGAAATGCAGGTGAAAAAGATTACCGAAAACGCGCAAGGATACAAAAGACGGTTCTAACGACGGGGAACGGGTAACAAGACGGCCTTTTATGCTATCTTATCGCACTCTTCGCATACCGTTTTTGCCACGTGGTTGCCACCGCTGCCACCAATCACATGAGCAGTGAGTGAGGTTCGTTGTCTTTGCACAGTATGAGCGACTCGTAAGGAGCAATGGTCGCACCGCGCACAAGCAGCTAACTTCAGTACCAAACCAACGTCAATTTAGGTGTACGTGACGTAGGGTGCTCACGTACTCGAGCCGGACTTGACGCCGCATTACGCGTAAATGCTTAGCTTACGCTGGAGTTAGCTCAGTGGCTGCACCTTTCTCAGCGTCAAAGCTCCTTTCCCTCCCTAGGCTTAGGCTAAAATTGATATCCTTTCCTCCCACATGAAAAAGCGTCTATAAAGGATAAGTTTCATCTGCCTTAGCCTAAGCCTAAGGAGGGAAAGAAGCTTCGACGTGGGTGAAAATCAAAAATGGAGGTCACTGTAAAATTATTTACCAGCGATGTGCAAAAAACATACGAAAAGCAGTCAAAAAACGTATCGGAGGCAAAGAAACTTTGCAGCAGCGAGTTCACTTCAAAAAAGACAAGTGAAAGCTAGCTCAAGTGTACTAGAAGCACCAAAGCTAAAACTGCCGAGTAAATTCGTGTTAAACTCGATACCACAACAACAAGTGGCCCCAGTTTTCAGGTTAAGCGATGAAAAAAGCAACGAATGCAACATGTTGCATCATGTTTTGAGCGTCGAGTCCGGCGCGAGTACGTGAGCACTCTACGTCACGTACACCGAAACTGACGACTGGTGTTACGGTAAGTGTTTGGTATGGTACTGAAGTTAGCTGCTTGTCACCGCGCTAAGGGTGCACCTAGTTTGTTGGAAACACCCTACTTATCGAGACAATTTTAAAATTGCCGCTGAACTTAAACTTGCCATTTTGATCCTCCTGGCCTCGAAATAGCGCAGCATCGCATCGAGCTAGAGAACCAGAACAGAAACTCCGCTACCTTCACCCATATACCGATAGTACTACGCTATACATGAAAGAATTGAACGGTAATAAAAGCAGTAATGTTAATCGTGTGCTACTTGGACAAATTAAATTAGACGACTTTATCTGCACTTTATAATTGCTAAGCTGGCAATCACCAATATAAATTATGCTTTATCTTCGCCCGAAGTGTTAAACAACATCAACATAGCAGTACCCATGAATAAGTCATACAATATACGATCGATGATTTTCAAACCTTCGACCTATAATGGTGCATATCACGTGTGCGGAAAGCGTCGCAGCTGACGCAATGCATGAGTATCGATCGGTTCGATCTAGTCCATGCGCATACCTTCCCCACCCTGCACGAAATAGGTTCCAGGGAACTAGTGGTTTGAGGACAATTGTCACCCGTCGCTATTTATATGCTTTTGTCTTGAACTAAAACGAATCGATAGGAATCCAAGATAGCATAGTGTGACAATTATTCTGTAAGCCACTTCACAGTCCACGCACCACAAAAGACACTTATCAATCATCTTCTGTAAGTATGGACTGCAAATGTACGTGGTGTGACAAAAAACGAACAAAACCATAGGATGTGACCTAGAGCGAAATGAACAGGTATAAAAGGAAAAAAGAGGAGAAAATAAAACATCCCACTGATAACGTCATTCAAAGTGCTTTTCATCCATAATATTAACACAAAATATCACAAATTGGGTAAACAACAACCAATAAACATGCAATGCGGCGCCCTGAGCAGTAGAAAATGCTTTCCACGTCGGGTAACGAACGGCAACATACTAACATAGGAGCAGAATCATCAGCTTGGATGATTCAAACGATAATCCCGTATACGGCACAACTATGACGAAGACGATAGTGATGATGGTGAAATAGTGATGAATAGATTTTATGAGATCGCAGAATATATCGGGCCATCAGAAGATCAACTACTGATTTGTGGCCAAAGGCGATTCGAAGACGCTTCTCATTGGATCAGCCATTAATATAAGGATAGTTTATTGAAGACATTGAGCTTGTAGGTGAGGCTATTGAGGTCTCTACGCTTGCCAATGGTACGCGATGGTTTCGCTCAGTCCTTCCCCATTGGTGTATGACAATGTGTACCCTTACGTCAGGAATTCGCACAGCCGCATGTCGCAAGCGAAGCAATGCGGACGAGCTAAAGGCGCCTTGTTGTTGGGTCTCGAAGCGATTAGAAGTCAACTGCAAATCGCGCCCCTAGCTTTACCGTGCAATCGTTCCAAGACCCAACTACCGCGACGCGCATATCTCGCACACACTGCGTCGCACGCCACTCGTCGTCGTGCGAAATCCTGACGTAAGAGTACACATCCGAATGACATCAAGGGGCAGAAGGGTGGAAAAGTGTGGTGCGCAACCCAGAAACCACAGCTAATATCGGTTACAGAGAAGTTTAGGATAAAACGAATTAGGCGATTCTCGACCTCAATAGCAGCGCCTTCAATGTTCGGCCAAAAGCAGGAGCAGCTGGGTAAGTGAAATCCATCAACGACTTTCAAGAACGACTTTTAGCCGACTGCCAGCACTAACATACCTAACCGAAAGAGACAAAGGAAACATGTGAAAAGATTGTCTGAATCCGGAATGCTAGTTACCCAGTTTTCACAATCGCACTTTGTACATAACGAATAATTGAGTAATAAGGATCAAACATGAACATGTACAACGAAATCCTTTAGAGGAATTGCTGAATTGAGCTTCTCTTAAAACGCATTAGTTTCTACTGATACTGTAACGTATTTGCTCCTACTAAAGACGTTTCCGAGTCTTTCCGTACGGGACCGGTACCCGCTAATGACGAACTATGGTAAAGTTTGTACCAGCCAATAATCGGCTCTGAACCCAATCGTAGATCATCCAATCGTATTAATGCAATGCCCATAAATGTTTTCCGCTCCATTCTACCATAGTCACCAAGAACTGTGATCTGAAAAAGAGCAATATTGATCGATCCAACAGATGCGCATATAAAAAACTGTAAAAAACTGACAGAGTTTTAAAGATGAGACCGAAAAACTCATTTTTCAGAGTGATAAGGGTAGGAGAAGGGAGATGGTACTTTTCAAATGAGGAAGCCACAGAAATGGCCATCATCAGTGTTAAGCACAGTGTTAAGGAAATTGACCGCGCTGAACGACCTCGTCTGGAAAATTTGACGATACGCCCCTCTCCCTAGAAAAGCTGCATCCACACAACCTCCATCAGGATTACACAGGGGTCGAGGAATCCTTAATGAAGTTTCCTGGGGCAATCCTCGATACCGCATTTTCCAAAAATTTTCTCGACGATAGGCTTGACACTGACCTCCCTACATTGGAAAAAAGGAGGCAAGCTGGAGAGTGAGATCCACCCACCGAAAATTACCAAAAAATGCGACTCACATTCAAGTTCTTTCTCGAGACAGCCTCGCCTTGACCTCCAAGAACCTCTTATCCTTACGGGCCTACTTTAAAGGACTCCCTAGTCAACGCTTGATTCTGAGCATCAGGGCAAAACTTTTTCTAATAAAAAAAATGCACGACAAGAGCTAGCGACGACCATCTCCTAGTGATCGCGCGCTTTTTAGAAGGCGGTACTCGAAATGTGGAAGCTCGGGATCGAATAGGAATAAAGTTCCCATTTGACTGTCAGTAAGGTGACCGCCGGCTGGTGAAGATGTGGGATGCATTAGTAATTAAACGCCGAAAATGGGTTGTCGAGAGCGACTCGGCTACCTTCGAAAATCGAAGTCAGCACAGAGAATCCAAAGACTGATGGAGCTGTTTTTTGGTAGGGGCCTGTCTTTCGAACAAGTCTGTGGCTGTATTGCCTAGAAGCATGTATTCTGAAGATAACAAAAGTGCTTGAATAGTGGGGCAGGTACACTCCATTTCGGAGCGCCTGATAAGGCGTGGCCTACGGTTATGGGCGAGGGGCGAGAGTGAGAGTGCGTCGCAAGAGTGAGAGTGTGTGGCGGAGTGAGAGAGTCTGATACACTCCCAATCAAGTCCGTAGACCACGCTCTATCAGGCGCTCCGAAATGAAGTATAAGATCACAGATCTTGAGGAAAGTCCTGCTGCTTACCTGAAGCATTTTACGTTTTGGACTATCATTGAATATGAGATGCTGCTGGAATAGTGGCGCAGTGGTTTTTCGAACAGGATTCGTTTTCGCCTTTGCAACACACGTTTTGCCTTCCATGAGATACACTTTCACGTAAGGAGCTGAAATAACACATAATAGGAGATTTGAAACGATTTTCACTGGCAATCGACAAAAAGTGCTCACCGGGACTGATTTTGACTCCTGGTTTCACAGCGAGATTCTTTGCTCGGATGATTTCTACATCGATACCAGAGCGACCGGCCATGATGCCGATTTGGATTTCACCGAGCAGTGGACTTGCTAGGACTTGCCTTCCAACCACTTGTCCCGGACCAAGGTTGTCGACGAATGTTCCAAGCGGACCATCTGGCAGGACTGGTAGCCAGCTACAGAAAAAGAGCACTCAGGATTTCAGATAGGTATTCATCTATTTATTCAAGTACGCACGGAGGTGTGTCATTATTCCGGAAATCCGAAATTATTAGACATATTTTTTGGGCAGGACGCCCAAAAACTGTGTACTGGATGAAGTGAAAGATGGAGTGTTGCCAAATCAACATTCCATGTATCAGTATCTAGTAACTGTATTGTATGTATCTAGTCATTGTCACTTTTTAAATATCCGAATAGCTATAAAACAAAAATGGCATATTAAGTTATTATCAAGTTATCAGTTATTACCAAAAGTCATCAGAAGTTGGGCCAACCATTGACAAATGTTGCGTACGGTATGCGTTGAGGCTCATCCTAGTAGTCCAAGGAAAGGAAGAGAACGAAAACATGTCAGTTAAAAACAGTTAAAAAAGAAAGCGGAGGTGCTAAGCGTAGGGCAGTGAAGAAAAAACGAAATGAAGTGGCTAAAAGCCTGAAAAATGATACTCCTATTCCACGCTTTGTTTGTGGCCACTGATGTGTTTTCTCGCGCGCCGCAGCACTAAGCATCGATCGAAGACTCGTGGATGCGACAGGTGATGTGTGGCGGCTATACGCCGCACATGACAAGCTCATATGGGAGCTAGTCCGGCTGCAAAGGAATGCAGACATGACAGACTCTCCGTGAACGAACATTCCAGTCAAAAAGTGACAATCTGTGGTAAAACTCTCATTGAAAAAATGTGCCGTGGAGTATCTCAAAGCGATGCCGGAGCGCTGCCGGTTACGTTGCCTGGCATCCGCAGAAAGTTAAGCCGCTGCGAGGACGGGGAAACGTTCGCGGCTGGCTCGGTCAGCAACTCCCCTATCTGCATCTACCCTCACCGGCCAGTGACGAGGAGAGGGAAGCAGGTAAAGGGTAAGAGGGAGGGGTTTCGAGTTAATATTCCTCGTGTTTTTGAGAGTTCCATTCCGTTTTTTCTTTCTATTGTTGTACTACTGACCATCTCGACTTTCATATTCCAAATATTCTGTAATCTACCAGGATTATCTCTAACAGTGCTCACACGGCTGATCTTGTCGTAAAACACAATCCTGTCTGTCCGAACCTATGGGGTTACCACTGCAAAAATTCTTATTCGGAGCACTCAAGTTATCTCCCCCACTCCCTTTGAACCATGCGGTGCAACATTTCCGTGCTTTAGGGTATAAGGTGCATCCAACCAATCGTATCTGCTGCGTATACGCGCCGCTTTGTCGGTGTCTAGTTCCGTGCTCAGTTCGGCTGGCCTTCGACTATGTTTTTCTTGCACCTTTTCGTTAGTTCCCTGCACATTCTTGTTCCCAACAACCATCCTTTAATCACTCACGAACTCACTGTTAAACACTTACTTGTCAGAAGTCGAATCAGTGGACTCTTTACTCGCTTGTTTGACAAACTGCTGTTGTTGCTGAAGACGATCAGCAGCTGACAGGTTACCAGGAATTCCAACCTCTTCGGATCTCAAGAAGCCAGTGCGTTTTCCTTCTGAAATAATGTGTTATTTCAACAAACCACTTTTAATATCATCAGAAATCATTTCAGCCCCCTCTACGCACCTGTGGTGGCTGATTTTCCAGGAATGAAACGAGTCATGATGCTTTTCTTGCGCTCTTTCATTGATTGTCCAGCCATCGATGACTTGGCCGAGATTCCAGATGCAGATGGGACGTCTTCTGAAGCGTATTCCTCAAGTGATGTCTCCTGCATATCATTCGACTCGTTTGGTGGCATACATCGACGATTTATAGTTCTAAAAGCAAAACTATAATGAAAAATTTCTCGTAATCAGAAAAAATGTGGGCGCAGGATCACTTAGGTGCGTAACCAATGTCTTCTGAGGGGTGGGGGGAAATACGCCAAAAAATCGCGTCAGCGGTGTCGCACTCGCGGCGCCACCAGTACGACTTGCAAATCGATTTTGCTCTTGGGAGCCCGGCAGAGCGTGGCTGCGTCACTTTTGCCTCCAGCCATGCCACACTGCCTCCTCCAGCCACGCCACCCTGCCTCCTCCACCTTTGCCACACTGTCTCGCTTGAAGGCTGCCAGCACTGCCACTGGCACTCGCACCCGCCGCACCGCTCGCCGCGGGCGGCCACGCGATTATTTGGCGTGTTTCCCCGAGCCCTTCTGAGGTTGTCGGGGTGTCTATCCTTTTGTCAGATTTCGCGTCGCGGCGTGCGGTGTGCGACGGTTGCGCGCGAGATGAATGGGCTAGCTGGGGGTTGCGTGTAATTGCGTAAGGAGTGCGGCTACCGCGTCCTACGCCTACTTTAATTTATATCGCCGCTGATTTGCGTTTGTTGCCAGCCTTGTTTCATTTAATTAAACATATTTCAATGTTTTCAGTTTACCATTGCTTGATAATAGCGTTTTGCAGGCATTTATTTATTTTCTGTGCTAAATATCATCCTTATTGCATCATTTTATATGAAGATGCAATGAAGCACTTTTTGATGGCAGGGGATTTTCGGTTCTCCCCTTCAGTCTCTAAATGTAGTACAGCTGTACTAGTATGTTGTAGGTAATGATAACTAGAAAAACAAAAAAAAGGAATCTAGAAGATATTACTAGGATGCTGAGTTATGGGCAAAAGTAACTAGTAACTAGTAACAGTAGTAACTTTCGCATTGCGGGCTGCGGCGATAATCAGCAGCTATCAAAAATCAAAAATATCAGAATGTAGAAGATTTGTGACTTTCAAAAACTGTGACAAGAGAAGACATGAAATAGTTCTAGCAAAAAGCTTGCGCCGGACTTCAGTGCAGTGAGTGATTCTAAAAATCAGGTTTATTGTTTTTCCACTTCTTTTGGCACTTCTCGTATAGAATGATGTAAATAAGAATGGTACATAGCGCAGGAGTCGGCACGAATGCATGTGAAATGCTATCATCATCCAGTGATATACTGAAAGGTGGTAAATGGTTGAAAAAAGATTGTAAACACACGCAAGCTAGCGGGAAATGACAAAAATAGGCGTGGGACATGGCTGCCGCGCTTCTCACGCAATTACACGCAATTCCCACTGAGCCCAGCCATTTCGCGCGCAAACGTCACACGTCGCGACGCGGAATCCTGACTTAAGTTTACACACTGAGGTTGTCGTGATGTTCAGTAAAAGTTCGATGCTTTTGCGAAATAATGCGAACACAAAATGAATAGACGGGATCCCCGTCTACAGGCATAGCGTTCTAGATGAAAATGGTCTTGTTGTAAATTAGACATGGAAATGGATTGAATGCACTGACCTTACTGTCGGTATCGAATGTGCCGAATGAGTGCTCATTGTTTCGCTTCCATCCGATCCGAACTCTTGCGGTTGTTCCTGTTCCTGCATCAGCTCCACTAATGATCGACCATTAGTTGAATGTGGTTCTTGTGGTGGATATCGTGACATATTCTGCGGAACATATCTGAATGTAATGGATACAATTTGAAATGCTTTCAAGCCACATGAAGTCTATGAAACTTTGGAAAGTTCATGTCAAAATGGTACTTGATGTGGGGTAATGGTAAGCAAGGTTGAGAAAAGCAGGTGATATACAGTAGCGCTCAAAAGTCTTCGGCGAAATGGTCTTTCACTTGGGTTTTTCACTTGTAACTTTCTTGCAACTGCACCGATATAAAAGAAATTTTAGTATGTTGTACTTGGAGACACTGCATACTTAATATACTATTTTGGCGCTCAACGGTGTAGGTTACGTGGTTATATGAAATTTTTTGTTTTGAAGTGCCATCCCTATGCCGTCCCGCTGTGCCGCTGTCATCAAAAGTCGTGGTCTTTCTACAAAATATTGATGTACTCTGAGGCTTGCTCGTTTTGTTTTTGTAAGGAAAGCCATTTTTCTTGAACAAGCCTTTTACTTTTTTTCGGTGGTCTTGTAGCAAATTTTTGTAAAAAACCCTGAGAAGTGTCAAGCGGCACTTAAGTAGAAGGAAATGTTGGCAATAGGTTCAAGCACCACTTATTAAAATTTTGTCAAATTTGGTCAAGTAGAAAAAAAGTTATGACAAAAAAGTTTCGGCCGAAGACTTTTGAGCGCTACTGTAGGTCACCGTTGAAAATGTAAGTATAATTGCTAGGTATTGCAACACAAAAAACAACGAGATGAGGTGGTTGGCAGTGGGGGAAATTAATTCTCTGCCCTGCCCATTAAAAGTCGTCATGGACGTTTTGCGAAGCCACATAGTGGGTGGAGTATCGATCGGTACCACGCGCATCTGTGATATGTCGCATTGATACGTAGCCAGATGATGCGCTCTCTTGTGAGAAAAGCCAAGATACGGGGAGTCTGTAAGCCAGCTTAGGGTGTTGCTGGGAGTCTAGAGCGCACTTTCCCCTGTAGACTGCGGCAGTCACCATTCTGGGACCCCTTATTTCTCTCAACAGTTAACGAATTCTGCCTTCGTGAAATTTGAAGTATGATTTATGCCGCCTTTAGGATAGATAGAGGTACAGTTACGAATGGATAGAACGTACCGTCCCTCTGGTGTCAACTCTCCGTCATCCCATGTCTGCTCGGGCAGATTTCGATAGTATGTCCGGGATGCTCCCATTTCTGATGCAGTCACTGAATGGATAGCGTCAGTGGTGAAGCAAACAGGTTATTATCATCGTTCGGAAGAATGGACGTTGAGTATACTGCCCGCGTTCGCTAGGGGCGCGTTCATTCTTTGCGGTTCCGGCGGCAGGGTGTGGCTGCGTGTTTTTGCGTCTTTGCCTATGCCACGCTTCCTCATTGTCTTTGTCGTCTCTGCACCTCCTCCGTGCCGCTCTGCCTCGCTGCCTATGAACGCAGCCACAGCTTGCCAGCGCTAAGTATGAACGCGGCCTGAGCTCTATTATCGAAGACGGGGACCTACTTGGTCGCATAGCTGTAGCACTTCTTGGACGGCGATGACGTATTCTCTGTCCGGATTGTTGATAGTAACCATGATCGGATAGGTATCCAGAATGAGGTTGCACTGACCAGTCCTCATCCATCCTGTGGGATAAATTAGGGTACCGACAGTTTATCATGACTGGTATAGCTATCTAGTTTATACTCACTTGAGAAGAGTCCCGCCGCCATGTGCTAGTTCTGGTTTTTCGTACGTTCTTGATCGTCGCATCACTGCCTCAGAAGAAGCTGCTCGAGAAGCACTGTCTGCATAGGGATCTGAGATTTGAAATGAAATCTTGTACTATCATTTAATACAAGAGCAAGATTCGCAATAATGGTCCGACCTACGGCCATACGACAATGACCGAGCCCTTACCTATGGCTGTGTATGGTGACGACTTGCCATTATAGACAAAGCTCATTTCGCTTCGTGGACGTTGAAAGGACGAATGGTAGTGTTTCACCTTGCGGTTGCGAAATCTCTGGAATTGAATAGAAAAAATAATTCTGAAATAAGAAATAAGATTGAATAGAAAAAATAATTCTGAAATAAGAACAATTTGATACCCTTCAAAAAATTAGCAGAAATTTGAACAGCGCCGTGCAAAAAAGCATGCTATTTTGGAACCAATATCAGTAATAGGCAACTTACGAGACGTAGGGGATTCTCGTCATCCATATCGACTAGAGGTAACGTCATCGTCTGGCCATCCAGTAACGTCGTCGAGAAGTCGACCAGTGTCTCACCGAGAAAGGAATTGGCCTCGAACTTGTCATAGTCCCATACCGTTACCTAAAAAAGGTCCTTCAATCTCTGATTTGCATTTTCAAATTCCATGAGCCAAACCTCTAGGACACGTTCCATAAGCATCGGCTCGGTGATTCCTTGATAGAAGAACGACTCATTCCAGATGGGAGTGATCGCTTCAGCGAGCACCGTTGTTTGGCGACGCGATTTCTCACTAAAACTTCGGGAATTTTGTGTTTTTATGCCCCAATTCCGTACTAGGCTGCGGTCATTCCTTGAGAGACTGTGATTCCCACGACCGCGCGGTCGCATGTGGATGGGGGTCGATTGGTCCAATTTTCGCTACGCGGCGCCGTCAGTGCGAGTTGTTTGGAATTCCGCTCAAGACGCAATGGGCTGGTGCCGTAATGGAATTCAAAGATTGCACCTATTTTCAGCAACATGTTGTGAATTAGAATTTCTTAAGACTGCAATATGAGCTCTCCATCGTCCTTCAAGCTAATAAAGGCATAGCTATCACTGCTTTTATTGTACTTGAAGTTGTTGTTGATTGTTGTGTTATCTTGATAGGTTCGTCAACTGTTAATGCTTCTGAAGGAACCTCTATGGAACACTCGATGCAGAATGAGAGAGAACAATACCAGCTAAATTACCGTGAATATTTCAGTTCTCACAGAGAGCATAAGAACAAAAGCAAATAGCCGCCCGCGCCGAAAATATATGCAACCTTTCAAGGTCCCTCACGGTACCAGCCCATTGCGTCCTAAGCGTATTACCAAACGACTCGCACTCGCCGCGAGTGGTCGCGCAAAAATTCGACCAACCGACCCCACCCGTCGCATGTGGCGGCGTGCGCACTCTCACTTGAGCGTACTGTTTTCCCTCTGCAACGCACGGCCCGTGAGTGATACCAGACCGTCAATAAGAGAAAACAGCATGCTCAAGTGAGAGCGTGCATGACGACCAGTGTGTAACCTCAGACTTATTTGTACGCATCGAGCGTAGCGCAGGATGGTTAGGACGCACGCATATCGCGCAGGAGTGCTTGTTTCGACCGCCAAACACAAACGAAACATACAACAGTTCCACATGGTACGGTCCCATCTACGGCAAATAACTAATTTGAAATTGTTGACAGAAATTACCCGTGGGTGGACTACCGGGATTAACTTTCATTGAATGTCATACTCTAACTTCAGGGCACAATCTCGATGACAACAAAAAATCACCTCCGATCCGGCAACAAGAAGATTTTCACGTATGGATTCCTTGGTGAACCATCAGCACGTGGAGGAAGGTCGGCCACTCGTTCAATACGCACAGTTAATTGTCGCTCCACATGTGAGAAATACAATGAAATCTTAACGAACTGTCTTATGGTTTTTTACCTTTACAAGAAAAATAGAAATGTGATCATTGATGTGTAAGAGAGTGAGTACGGACCATTTAGGGCACATTCATCGGATTTAGCAAACGGAACAGCCACGTCGTCACTGGGAGAAGAGCGTATGAGGAATGTCGCCTCCACCCATTTGCACCGAAGCGGGCATGCTCAAAACGCCCCTCCCATAAATAATGATCCAGCTGCGCTCTTCTTTCCAGCGGACTGGTTTGTGTCTCTAATCGCGTGCTGTCGCGACGCGATATAATGCGTACCGATAGGTCAAAACCCTGCATTGCGACCATCTCCACATTCTACAGAAGGCTTCTACATTTCGGAACGTTTAGATGCGAGAACATGCACACACACACACGTGCACCTTTTTCTTCAATGGCTCCCTTGCACTAAGAATGCTCGGAAAGAATCACCTCAATCCTTCCGAAAATTTGTCCTCGACCAAAACTTTGTTCTTGCAAGGCTGATATCCGCGGTTCTGGACGGGCCATATGATCTGCAACAGTCAGAGAGGCCAGTGCAAGAAGGAACACAAAAAGAAGAAACCAAAAGGAACCTTGGAAATATCCGCCCGTCATTGTTGTCCGATGTCGTGGACTAATCTGCTGATGATGAGGAAGTATGGCTGACTGAGAATGCGAGAGTGTTTGCAGCGGAAGTAATGGGGAAGCCGATGGTGAGGCGAACATTTCGTGTTCTACAAGTAACTGCTATACATATAACACATGGAATTCGGCATGACTCGATATGCGCAGTAAGGCGTAACAAGTGTCACAAGTGACAAATGCAGCATTTTCCGTTCTATCCACAATTTCGAAATTCATGAGCGACCGTTCCTTGCATTCACCGACACATGGAGTAGTCTCCCCGAATTCCGACGACGGTGTAGGTCAGGACACTCGAATTGGGTCACCGCGCCACGCAAAATGCGTCACCGCTAAAGTGTTGGGTGGAAGTATGGCATTCATTATTTGGTCGAAATTTCGTCTATTCAGCTAGACTTTTACTGGCGAAACTGATCACCCCTTGCAGCAGAGGAATGCGTTCCCCGCGTGTTGTGGGGTTTACAGAGTTCACGCGGCCTGCGGGGTAACAGAGATCAGAGGTCCCGAGCGAGGGGTTAAGGAGTGCGTTTGGTAGGGAAGAGTCGTGGAATCGATTCCCAGCCCGACTTCGTCACTGCAAGCGACAAGTGTCTTGCTGCTTCCATTGTGAATTGGACGCGTGCAAAGATACTGGCAGCCAGGCCCTGGCGACTTGGCTTAAATCTAATGTCGTGGTCCACTCTCTCGGGCGGGGTGTATGCCATTAAAAAGAATATTCGCGTAGCCGCGTTAGAGTGCGACGTGTTGGTGCGAGCTGTGGGCGCAGTATTGGTTGAGCCCTGAAGCGATTACACCTAGATTGAGGAGTAGGGCACCGTCATCGCTTCAGGACCTACCTCATACGGCGCGCTCAGCTCGCACAATCGCGTGGTATACACTCGAGCCCATCAATTTCGCGACCAATCAATATTTATATCGGCGCATTAAGGCACAACATGCGAGCTGACATGAAAAACAGGGTGGTGCTCGGTAAATTGGATGTCCGTTGGAAATGAAAGTAGAAGTGAAGGTCATGCGGCAGTGGAGAAAACAAAATGAAATGGTCGAAATCCCGACAATAAGAGTTTTGCTCCATCCACCGCACCTCGGACACTTTTTCCCGCTTGCTAATTATCGATCGGTCTCGGGTACATCCACGATGAGCGGCGCCGACAACGGGGAGTGAAGCAACTAGCGTAGAACCCTCATATGTTCCACCTAGAGTGCGCCTTCCATTGTGTAAAGCCCAGCATACCCTTCTGATAGGAATCGTAGCCTTCAATTAATGCGAATTCCATTTCTCGAAAAGCCGAATTGTGGTACTCACTGTCATCGAAAACCAATTTTTTGGCGCAACAGATGCAATGGCTCGGACATGGCTACCCATTCAAAGGTACCACTACACCATCGGTAAGAGAAGGAACGGAAAACCAATCAAACCTTGTGATAAGAAATACTGCAAGTTTGGGAGTTGTCGAGCTGGTGTTTGCATATTCAGGAAGTCGTCACCACCAGGTACACTGAAATCACTGAGCTATAAGATCTGACCGGATCAGAGATAATTTCAAGACCATCTGCGGGGTAGCACCTACCTGGAAGATCTGCTGACTATAATCTCCACTTGAGATTCGTGTTTACTTGCTGATATTATCTCATACACTTGGTCAAATGTTGCATTTTGAAGAGCTTGACCATTCCATTCTAGAACCTCGTCACCTAAAAAAGGTCAATTTGTAGAAAAAAAAAGCTCTGAGCCTCTGAAAATGATTAACTTGTATTCTTCGAGAAAGTTTTGATAAGTAGTGGCTTGGCACTAAGAATAACGCCCACAAGAGGCACTCGGTGTTTTTCAGAGTACAACATGCAGAGGAAGATACCAACCTGCTCTCAATCGACCTATGGTATCCGCCACGCTTCCCGGTTTTACTCGAGTAATGAATGCTCCTAGGCGGCCATTATCACTGCGTCGACCACCGACCACCTTGAAGCACATTAGCAATTCAAGGTTCAAGGAGTGAGAGCAAAACATGAGTACATGAACAGCTTCCAAAAAAAAGGAATGTCTCTCTAAGGCTGACGCTACAGCTCACATGATCTCACGATTGCATCGTCGTGCGTACTCTCACTTGAGCGTGCTATTTCCCCTCCGCAGCTGCGGCCTTTTACCTCTCACGGGCGGTGCGTTGCGTATGGAAAACAGTGCTGTGATGTGAGTGTGCGCACGACGACACAATCGTGCGAATTGCAGTTTCGCAAAATATAACCGCAGTCCAAGCGAGCTGATCGTGAAATAATTGCATGATGTACTGGCAGGACCAAGCTCCTGCCATTCAACATATGTCTCTAGCCGTCGGATCGGATCATTCGTCCAATCACAGGACTGATGTACAATCTCGTAGGAGACACATCCACGTACATCAGGGATAGTCATGATTGAAAAGACCTTTTCTTACCTTGAGACCGAGATCTCCTGATGCTGAATTATCGGTCTTGTGCAGTACCATGTGACCGATGAGACGACGCTGATCAGCTGATGGTTGCCATGTGACTGGATGCTGAAAATAATACATTTAAATGTCGCTTAGTAATCCATATACTAAATTCATGTCACAAAGAACCACTCCTGAATGTCTAGTCTTGTAACAGGTTGAATATAAAGTAGTCACTATCAGAAAATCGATCAATGTGCTCCCAACCCAATAGCGCTATTGAGGTCATACCTCACCAGAGGCCTACACGGCCGATTTTCATGAGCACACGTCATCTTGCCCTTTTAACGTTGAACACAGCTGAACTACGCCAAATCAGGCGTAAGGTTTGCTGTACAACCAAACTTGTAAAAACAAGGAGACATGAAATGAACCGAAGCGCGATAATGAGAAACAAGGGCGAATGGTACATTTGCCCTTATAAAAGGAACGACATAGTCAGACAATGATGAGTTACAAAAATAACTATTATTTGTACTTATCTGTTCTAAGTAATACACAGTTACATCCTGTTGTGATACAGGAATAGAAAGTATGAGATCCCAGAAGATGGGGTGATTACCTACGCCGTATGAGTATAAGCATCAGATGATAAGCAAGCATATCCTCGGGTACACAGTCAATCGATATTTCTAAATAGACATACCGAGAGATATGTGCGAATTTTCGCAGCCAACATGTCACCAGGAATAATGGGAGCTGATGGCGGTTCATGATGTTGCGTACTTGCTCGAGGTTCATCGGCTGGATGTCGAGCAATAGTTGCACCTGCTAGAATCATCACAATAAGATCGGGAAAAAGCTGTGAATCGATAATCAACAATTTGGGAAACGCCGTGCTCGTCACTCTAGGCGGGATCACAAAGGTGATTCAAATCTGAATGTGTGACAGCTGGTTCATCTTGGACTACATCCACTAACTGGAATTAACTTACTGTTATGCCGTCTTCCACGAAATGAGCAGCTCTTAAGCATCGGGCCGCCATACATATTAAGATTAAATGCATGCCAAGTGCCGTATATAGTCACTGCGCCACCCACGTGATACGATATAGGGCAGTGCGACAAATATTTGAAACCCACACCCCAATGTATCTACATAGGCAGAAGTAAACTGTTACTATTACATTACATGAAATATACTGAGTAGAGTACCTTGAGGAGATTCCATGAAAAAGCTGAATATAGACGAGAACTTGTGCGACTGTGTGAATGTGTGTCCCTTTAGCTGAACGTGACAGCAAAACAAAGCGCTTGATGAAACGGCGAAATTGTCGCAAATGAAGGCATTAGCACCACGATGCTTTCTCACTCACTTAAGACGACGGGACGGAACTCCAGAACACAGCAATTTTCCGCCCAATGCCCTGTCACACGGGGCAGCCATGCAGCAACGCACCAGCTATGCCCCACAAAGAATATAAAATGTCAGAGACATTCGAAGGAAGAAGGCGTAACGCTGGCTTTAAGACATTGCTGGACAATTAGCTGATGTAATTCTGCGATAACTGGAAGTAATGAAAGATAGGCAATCCTAGTCAGCTATCGTCTAACCATGGTTGGACAACAATAATAAGAATCAATTCGCTGCGCACGCTACTGTGCGCAAAACACCATATGCGTCAGAAGGTCGCTCGAAATTGCTCTTTTCTTGAGGACAGAGCATTCCAGTGCACGCCCCGCCCACCGCGGGCGGAGCTCAAGTTGTTCCATGTGTGAAATTTACTTCTTGTCCCATGCCCTCCCATACCACGCTTGTCACTTTCTCCACAGGTCGTTTTTCATATAACACCAATTTCGTAACAGACGGACGGACGGTGCGGCGTACAAACAGACGAAGCGTTTTATACATAGTAGGAATGGCGTGAGTATGTAATGTCAGAGAGGTTGGGAGGCAAAGGAAAGAAACGCTGGTTTTCAAGCCTGCAGAACAACAGTTGATGCAGCTCTGTGATTGGGAGTGATGAGAGGTAGGCAGTGATAGACAGTCATTGTCTAGCCGTAGCTGGAGAGCTGCAATAGATACTCCCCCAGACGAGTGTGAAGTGCTAGGATTCGTAGGAAATCTGTAGAAACGCTGGCTTGTAAGTTTACTGTATTTCTATTTGATGTAGCTTTGTGGTAACTGGAGGTGATGGGATACAGGCAATGTTAATCAGCTGTCACGCTGTCAGAGCTTGACTACAGCATGTATGTACTATGTGAGGAGTCCCACATCGACGAACGACGAATTTTCTTGTAGAGGTCAGGCGTACACACGTTAGGTGTTTGTCATTACACCCCATGAAAAACATGGATACTGTTTATACAGCGAGCGAAGTTTCTTTTGCATGGAATCTCCTAAATGTACTCTACTCAGTATGTTTCGGTACTATTTACCCAAAGCTACCCCCACTACCTCTCCAGCCGATGTGGTCGAAGAGGTGATTTTTGGAGAACCCTTCAATTTAGCTGCAAAATTTGGCCCAGGGGGTATTTTCACCCGTAGAACACGAATATGACATTCGTTTGGCAAGAAACTGCTTGGCGCCTGCGCCAAAATGTAGTGACGTCGGCGCCTATGGTGCAGGCGCCAAGCAGTTTCGCGCCAAACGAATGTCATAATCGTGTTCTACGGGTCGAATTACCCCCGGGTAGAGGTTTGCAGCCAAGTCGGAAAGTTTTCCAAAAATCACCTCTTCGACCACATCGGTTGGAGAGGTAGTGGGGTAGCTCTGGGTTATTAGTGCCTATGTTTCATTATATCGTTGGTATATATCGATATATATTCATTATATCGTGGTTTGAATAGGGACCTCCTTGTGAGGGGAGGACTTCAAAGATATGAAGGCACACCACATTCAACAGCACCGCATGCAACATAGGAAGTTCCCGTTTCACGATTGCCAACAGGTCCTTCCTTTAGAGAAATAACTGAAAACATGAACATGCCATGAATACTCACACTTACGTCTGTTTTTCACCTTGTCGGATCCGTAGATGTAGCGCAGAAGATCTGTAAAGGAGTAGTAGTACTAATAAAAAGTACTGGAGATGATAACCTTTTCAAAAAGTGGTATTGAAACATACACAAACCCTTTTCAGATGTGCATTCATTAGGTACACGTTGAACCTCTTCTTCACCGAAACCTGTAGACGTGGAGGGTAGCTCGTCTTCAGATGATGACATCGAATGGATTTGCCTGGAAATAATTACAAAACTCTCTCTACGGATGTATTGATCACTCCAGAAACTGTGAGATACTCAGTACTGTCTACACTTTTTGATATGGTCCTGTTACTGGTATACAAGGGATAGGAAGCAGGTAACATGCAAGCCACCAACTGTATCTATGTAAGGGTGTGTACCCCTATGTCAGGATTCCGCACGACGACGAGCGGCGCACGACGCAGTGGGCGCGAGCTATGCGCGTCGCGGTAGTTGGGTGTTAGAACGATTACACGGCAAAGCTAGGGGCGCGATGCGCAGTTGACTTGAAATCGCTGCGGTACCCAGCAATATGGCGTCTTCATCTCGTCCGCATTGCTTCGCTTGCGAAATGTCGCCGTGCGAAATCCTGACATAAGGGTACACACCCCTATGTCACGGTGCCTCGAACCAATGCCTATATGTGCTTACCCAGTGAGAAGTGCATCTCACCAAGTTTCATCAGGAAACCACCCAGGTCAGAGCGTCAACAAAATGATGTCGACGGCCATTCTAAGAGCTTCAGAGCAAAAACTCTATCACTTAATGAAAGAAAATCACGGACGAGGGAAAGTGTGTGGAAGTTCTGAAAAGGTCGTCTCAGACACCCAGACAGCAAGGGAAGCTCGAAAGTCGAAAAGCTGGAGCAACAGCAGTCTCTTTTCTGGTAAACTATTATATTTAGGAGTTAAGGTGAGAGGAGCAGAAGCATTAAAATGTGGTAATAATAATGTAAGGTGGCCCTGGAGTACTGAACTGGAATGACTTTAGTTTTCATGAAGAAACATTCAAATAAGGCTCAAACACCCTATCAAGACAGAAGCAGCTAAATAGGTGATCAGTGTGACGAGTAGGTTAAAGAGTCGTCCACGGAAATTTGAATTTCTCTTGATCCCATACCGATATGTTGTATTGCTCACTACGGGCCAGATGCAAAGTTTCACGCAAAAATGATCAAAATCAGGGGAAGATACATGCCTCAAAGTTTTCTCAAGCGGATAACGTGGGCGGGGCTGCGAAGACTATGGAGCAAGGTGGAAGAGGTCTCCGACTATTTTGAGGACAGTGAACTTAGATTCCTTCCCAAATGGCGTCCCTAGCGTCTGACCGCCAGCGTTTCGCTCCTAGCTCTCCTTCAAGACCACCCCGCTACCCGCGTGGACCAAACTCTGAAAGATGCATCTCTGCCAGATTTTCGTTTTTTCGTGAACAATTTTGCACGTTTGTCATAGTAAACAAATATTAGGTTGATTCATAATAAATAGGACAAATTGACCAATTTTAATCATTGTCGTACAACTTTTTTACGACAACAGGGATTCACTTGAAATATACTCCATCTTTATCGATGACCTTCTGCCACGGTATAGGCAGATCATGGATGCCCTTGCTCCAGAAGGCCGGAAGCTGGAGCTCGAAGAAGTTGCCGAGTGCCGCCTTGACCTCGTCGCGAGTTTTGAAGTCTTGGCCGTCCAGGTGGCGTTGGCTGTGGGAGAAAAGGTGGAAATCTGAAGGGGCCAGGTCTGGGGAGTACGGTGGGTATAGAAGTACGGTCCAACTGTACGACAGCAGCTCGGCCTTGGTCGATCTTGCGAAGTGCGGTCTGTGGAAGTAGACACGTTGTCGTGCTGGAAGTAGACATGCGACCGCCGCCGTAGCGAACTTTGGACATTGGCCTTCAATTCTCGTAATTGACGAACGTAGACGTCGGCGGATACTGTGGTACCTTCATCGAGCAGCTCCCAGTACTCTACGCCGTGTACGCTCCACCAACCGCGGTTTTCGTCTTCGATGGAATAGTCGCCTGACGCAAACTTCGAATGCTACAGCTACAGTGTACTTCTGCCGGGGGCATGCTCCTTGTGAACTTCTATCAGACGTCTGCCGATATCCGCGGGTTCCTGGCCAGATAGCGATATAAATAGTATGACGTTGCGGATGTGGTCTCTGGACCGCTTGAAATCGTGCGGCATTGTGGCGGAATGAATTTACTTTGGAGTGATTATTTTGCGGTACTTTGAAGAGCTTTTCATACTCATTCCAACGGTACCTTGCGCGTCCATTTTCGTTAATTCGTTACTGAGTTATGATCTCTAGAAATCATCACTACCATTTGTCCGATTTATTATGAATCAACCTAATACATTATAGCTGCATAGGAAAAGAAAGGCTCAAATGGAGTGCAGAAGAACCAAGGGTGGAGGGTGGTGCAATTCACGGTGAAAAGCAAGCTTTTTAGCAAGGCCCTATGGCGTGTGGCTCCAAGGGTGGAGGGTGGTGCAATTCACGGTGAAAAGCAAGCTTTTTAGCAAGGCCCTATGGCGTGTGGCAGACTCTCCGCGTACAGTCTCCATGTCAAGCCTTGCTAGAGCAACGGATGATGTTCTTGAAGTCTCTGGATCGAAACGTTGTGTCAATGAATCCACGGCTGACCTTGTATTGGAGGAAAAAAAAACTACCGTGAAAGTGGAATATTTCGCGCATACAGGCTACCCCTACGTGCAAGCGTCATTCGCATGATTTAACTGCGTGCTACTGCAACACATCACGGATTCACGTGTGTCAGCGGGACTAATGTTCGACGATGTGGCGCCCCGAAACTCGTACAATTACTGATCAACGAGAATAGTATATCTCCAGTCCTGGGGCTTTTGTTCAATTTATCTCAATGCCGCACTGCGTGTGACCAAATTATCATTGCTGGTGTTTTCCAATATAATCGAAACAGAACAAAGTTTTGGAAGCCTGTGCCAAGAACATATGGTATGTATTTCTCTGGAGAACGATTGCACTGTATCCCATGAAAGATGGAGTTGGGTCGAAAAATAGTAAAGCGTGTAGTTCGCGATGTGGTGTGGCATTAACGAATCCAACTTGTCAAGGTAAGCTGAAGCCGAGTAGCCCATCGTGGCGAACGCCGTCTATATTGCTGCCACTCTCGGTAGCATGGCACAGTTCATCTCAGTCTGCACTTTAAATACACCGAGAGGGGTAAATTTAGCAAATTGGGGGATTATGAAAGTAGACGTGCTCAGCAACTCGGGTAGAGAAAGAACGACATAAAAGTGCGAAAAACCGAGGGATGGGAACCCGAAATTCTCCCTTCTCTCTCACGTCTCTCTGCGTCTCTAGCTGGGGTGGACTGCAGACAGGCCAGTGGCTGAATCAGCCGGCCGCGATCGTATCCCCGCCGCTCCCCGGCCGCAGGACCGCAAGACGACATGCCGTGCTGCGGGGTCGCCATAAGACCCCAAGTAGCGTTTTTTTTCAATGCTATTTTCACCACATATAACCTCTTCTGAAGTAGAAGATTCGTGCTCAGAGAACATGTACACCTAAATCTCAGTTCTTCCTTACATCTACTGGAGCTTTTAAGTGAACACAAAGTCCTACCGATGCAATTTGTTTTTCTTCCCCCGATGTGTTGCTCCTGAAGCCGTTAGCGGCACTGATTGTACTTCGACAGCAGCGGTCGCATGAGTTGCGGTCACACGTCGTTGTGGCTCATCTTCTCGGAACGGACGATGAGAGTTCACTGAATAGTAAGTCCTTTGTTATTATTAGACATTTTTTTACTTTTACTGTTCCCCCAGTTGAAAAAATAAAAGGCCACATCTTCTCGGACATCATTTCAAAACCTAATGGGCCCTCTGCAACACGTACGGCTGCGGCGGTGCGATGTGATTCAGTGGATCGGCGCACGCTGTCAACTGAAGGCGGAACAGCCGTAAATGCGGAAATAACGCTGCTGGTGTAGGCATCAGATTCCGGTTTGAGTTCACCGTTTCAACAGAGCCATTTATCTCGCTGTGTTCGATGGTGACCACACCAGGCTGGATAAAAACATTGACATTGTGTCGGCTGCGCTTTTCATTTAGTGTTGAGGCCGTATAAACATTCAAATGTCTTCCAATTCCAAAAAAGATCAAACAAAGCTAAGCGCTCCGCCCTATAACTACTACAGTCATCCGAGAAAGCGTCTTCAGAAAAATGTTTTCATTGATGTTCTGATGCTAGACAACATTAGCGAAATTCGACAAGAATCGCCGATCCGAGCCGCGCCGCAACCGCACGTGTCGTAGAAAGCCTATCACAACAGCTGTATTTTTTTCAGAAACCACTTGAAAATTTTTTGATTTAACTCACCGTCACTTGTGAAGCTGGAAGGAACAGCGTATGGAAATCCCTGATCAGTTGCAGATTTCCTAAACAAGAAAGTTTCAGTTAATGATAAGATTCGAAAGAGGAAGTGAAGAGCAGTAAGAAATATGTTAAGATTTTCATCTCGCCGTTTTTCTAAGGTGGCTTGACAGAGATATCTTGCACCACATTCAATTCGTGTTGAAGCGGTTGCACAGCGCCATTTAGCAAATTTCAGGATGGAAATACAGTATAGCACGTTCCCACTTTCCCACTTTCAGACCCAAAATACGACTCCTTCCATCGAGAATTCTCCTCTCTAAGCCTGACCCTGGTGGCAATGCACGGCCGTAGCGCTTCTTTCTTGTGCGACAGCGCAGACTTGTAGTACATTGCCATGAGTCCAACAGCAAATCTTTGATCAAGTCATCAGGGACAGGAAACCATGTAGCTGGTGCCATTATCTTATATTGAAATCTCGAAATCTAAGGACAACTTGCAAAATCACTCAGCACCTGACAAGGATGCATTCCTATCGCGACGCGATGCTCAGTCGTGAGAGCTCTAACAATGAGGCCGCTCAAACAAGGGTGAAGGTGGACTGGTCGAATTTTCGCGCGGCCGCCCGCGGCAAGTGCGAGTTGTTTGTAGTTTTATACGTTGGAACAGCACCGACCGCACCATATAAGAATTTCGGAAGCTCCCAACCTGCAATCTTTGCAGGTCCCTCACGATACCAGCCCACTGCATATTGAGCGGAATTCCAACCGACTGCAGCAAGTCGTGCTGTCGGCGCCGCGAAACGAAATTCGACCAATCGACCCCCACCTCTAAAACAGGGACGAGACAACGGACCCCGCCCCTTGATCGACGTTGTTGACAGCGGCGGATGCGCGATTGATTGCGATAGTATAAAATACCGTCTATTAGCAAAAATTTATTAGTGATGGCGGCATTAATAGAGAGAAATGGGTGACCGTTAAATATTGCGTGACGCTATTCAATAAAAAGTTGCTCAAACCCCTCATAGGCTGCAGTCTCATACGAAAACTCTAATGAGCGGTGTTTTCAATAGTTCTCCCGTTTGTACTATATAGCGGCCACTTTCACTATGTATGCAAAACATCTTGCTTCATGGAGAGTTTGGAATCATCATAAGACAGACTAATAAATTGTCGCAATGAATACCAAAAGAGTTTCAAACATCAAAAAAGACGGGAGGCATTACAGACAGCCAATAGGAGATACAGATGGGCGAAACTGGGCCGCAGCTGTAGGCAGTTCGTACGGAAACGGCGGCACGCATTGACACTATCCCGTCAAGTAATACAGCCACAGTGCAATCTGCTTTTTTGGTAGCAAAGCTGGAAATTATTAATTCCCGCAAAACCGCAGTTTTCATTTCGCGTAAACGCATTGATTACTAGCGGAATACGAAAGAATAACTCGGAAAACTATTTGATACAATCTCGTCTTAATATCAAACACTAAAAAGTAAAAAAAGATCTTAGTGAAAAAAGTCAGCTTTGCTTCTGCACACTGGTTTAAAATTAGAATGATGGCACTACATAACAAAGTAAGCCCAAGCGACTAGCATTTTGATGCAATGACGAGGTGGTTTTTAAACTACTGATTGCCCTGACCTGCTGATTCGGTAAGAATCTTGTACTCGGGGGTAGTTAGACCTCTTGAACACGAGACCATTTAGCGCGAAACCGTCTCGCGCTCACACCAAAACAGGGTGGATGATCAAATTCGCTCAGAACTTGTCCATAGGGTTCATGGAGATGGTTCGACTTTCTAACTATGAACATCACATTCTCTCGACGCGAAACCGCTTAGCGCCTGCCCCTTGATAAGTACCAGCCTTGAGGCCGGCGCCACTGGCGCGGTCATCAGGCGGTTTCGCGCTAAACGAGTGTCATACTCGTATTCCACGGGTCAAGCCACCCCCAGATGCAAGTTTCCGAACCAATTCAAATTTTTACGGAAAGTTAGCTCTACCGCACCAAATTGGAGCCGGTGGGTTTCATTGGGGAAGTAGTGCCAGTCATTTGGGAAGAAGGTATTTGATCCTAGAGCTGTTAGTGCTTCTAGAGACAGTCTAACAGGATAATGAGAATGTCAGGCGAGCTATAGATGTCGAATGTGGAATTTCTTTTTTCGCTCGTCATTTAAAATCATTAGATTGGGAATGGAGGCATGGACGAACGAGACAGACCATCGACGCACTCAATTAGTCAGCTTCGCTTATGGCAGGCGTCGTCCTCCAATTCACCAGCCCGCCGATAGACGACCAAGAGCTCGATCGACTGCCGTACGACCGCGCGTGGGCGGAAAGCCAGCAGAAATTGCGCGCTGAGGTTCAGGAAGTTTGAAGGTGGCGTTCCAGGCAATCGCATACGAACTCTGAGACACCCCTTTTGTGCACGCCTGGGAGGTGGAGGGGATAACGTATTGGGTAGTGCACCAGTCAGTACCGGTGGCGAATTTTGAACCAGCGATAATTCCATCGGATCAGTTTTATCTGAGAGCTGCAAGTATCGCTGTAGCCGCACGTCAATCAATATCACCAAACTACAAACTGTTCCTTCGCGACCACAGGGATGTAAATGAGTGTGTTAGAAATGATGAATGAGTACCGTGGTCGAGAAAATTGCGTGATATGTGCTTGACACTCGGACTACTCAGTAAAAGCTAAACACCAAAGTCTCTTTTCCCCCGTTTCCCGCCAAAAATCATGAAAAAAATCTTGAAATTTCAGTCTACTGAAGGATTTGTAATTACAGTGCCAAGTAGAACACGCTTACTCGCCTTTCATGATGAATAGAAAACCTCATTGTCTCACCTGCGCTGCTCTGCCAACACGCTACTGCCGATTTTCTGTGGCTCTGGTTCCACAATCTGATTGACGTCTCCTCCGATCCTGAAGCACATCCATTAACTTGATATTACTCTGAAGGTTGCATGAGTCACAGCCACATTAGTCTGCTGTCTTAGCGAAGCTTCACGAGAAGATTGTGATTTCGTTGATTGGCAAAATTTACTAATAACGAGCGATAATGGGACTTTCCCGACGGGATACTGCTGCCCTCCGTCCACGAATTTTTTCACGACAATGAGGCAGAAATGGATCGATTGGAAATGATGATACTGAGCGATCTTTGATGATGATGATAGGTGATTAGTGGTGCTTTTTCCTAATGACTGAGACAATTCACATAATCCGTAACTACAGCACTTGAACACGACCCTTGATATCAATGGTTAACAAGATTTTTAGCAAAAAAAATATACAAAGCTATGACTAAGATTCAATGCAAGTCGCCAATTGAAACTAGACCAAGTAGTAAGGAACTGAATTTAGGAAAGTTGTATAGATTTATAGTTTTTCACATGATGTATCCGTTTTGCGAAATAGCAGTTCACATCGTTTGGGACACTGTCGCAATATCAATCCCGCTGCATGTCTTCCTCACGACCTCGTCCTCAAGGATTTTTCCCCCGGCTTTGTGAATAGATACGATGCAGGCAGTATTTCAGAGAAGAAGGAAGTGTGGAGTATGCGAGTCCGAGAACAGAGTTCTGATGACACTTGGAAAATTTTGTATCACTCACATCAAGGCAGTGATAGGGAAATCCGGGAAAAGGGAACAAAGCAGTGAATATGAAAGTCGAGATGCCTAGAAAAACGGATGAAAATGGCCGAGGACACGAGAAGTAGGACCCCTTCCCACCAATGATTCTCGAAGTGGACGGCTCTCCCGTGAAGAAGTGGGCAGTTCGGATAATTTCCATCAGCGTGTTGCCAAGTTGTAAACACGAAGGGATGTTCGGAAGTGAGAGAGCATCTTTTTCTGGAGTGAGCTTCAGGCTAAAACTGAAAATGCGGGCCGCGATACCTTCCACTCCCACCCTAGCCAATTAGGGATGCTCGTCGCCAGGAGGCGGACCGAGCCAAGAAGGGCGGCTGGAGCTAAAAAGGCCGCCTCTGCCACACCTCAGAAGCTCGCCTTTCGCGGGGGATTTCGTCGCAAATAGACCCCTAGTTTTTAAGTGATTGACTCCTTTTAGCGATTCTTTATCACTCATATTAGCCCTATCACTGTCTGTGAAGAGGATCAAGTTTTTTTGCGTTAACCAATCCCTTTTGTGGTATGCGCCGCTCATCTTAGTTCCATTCAAAATAGTGGTGGTAGGTGAACGCTATATGGCCCATACAATGATTTGTGGGGACCAGCCCATGCACAAGTCAGTGCTATCCTCCCAGACGAGTCCGGTACCAATTCATCGACCCCGGAGGGAAGGAGAGCTTGGTTGGCATGAGCGCGCGCTGGTGCGGGATTTGATCCCCGCACCTTTAGAGTGGGACTGCGCCCACCTTTACTACAGCTACACTACCCACACCTACATTATGTAACCCAACACCCAAGAAGGTCAACGTGATGAAGGCGCAATCATACCGTCAAACGCATATACGATCCCTACCTTCGTATCAACGCACTGGCTCTCGTGTCTTTGCTCTAATTAGGCTGTGTGTAGGTCCCTGTCACCGGCTTAAGATTTTGACTAAGTTATTTCCCTCAAAAGCCTCAATGTGGTCAGATTCAAAAGTTGCGGTTCAGTCTTTCGCTTCAAACGAAGTGCCTTATTCAAGAGCGAGGCAACACAGCATTTCACCCGGATTTTTGGGAAGGAAGTCAAGGCCTCATTAGGAGCAAGTTAGGTAAACAGTGGTACTGCAAATCCTCCTTGCACTAATAATTGCCCAGTCAGCTGGAAACCAAGAACCTACGCGGATTTCCATTACCCATCTGCTGACAGATACTTCTGCCTTTTCATGTCAATACCTCGCTTTACACTTTTGTATTTGAACCATTTATGCCATAGGGCAATTTATGGAACCATTCTGCTTCCAGAGGGTAATGAATGAAGCTCCGGACTAGTGGTCCCATATAATTTTGAGGGGTCACTACAGTACCTTGAGCTACGTTCCCGACAAAGCTGCTTACCACTTTGCTTTCAGAATTGCAATACTGTCATTTGACCCCGAAAACGTCATTTGAACAACATAATGGTAAGTTTAGGGCTAGAAATGCCAAAATGCTACTAAAGAGATAAGAAGATTTCAAGTTTCAAAGCTCGAAGATTCACACTCCAAAATTCTGAAATTGCACATAGTACGCCATGGATAAGAACAAGTGAAGTCTTTATTAAACTACTAAGAATCATTCGAAAGAAAAGGGCTCTGTGCCGTCTCACATAAGTCGTGATGTGGGCGAGAATGGTGGGAAAAAGCGCTGCCGAGGTTAATCTCGTCAGATGAATGGCTTCCTCTCCACCGCCCATTTCTATGCATTAGACTACACACTGAGTTTGTTTGGTAGGATCTTCCTGCGTCATTGAAGGTTGGGTGACATATTCATGAAAAATCGCCCCTTTCAAGGCATCGTGAGGGGTAAGAAGAATGTGGGAACTGGGAGTACACATTTTCTGAGGAGATTTCCACTTCAGGGAAGGTAAGTGTAGCGAAATTCGCATTGGAAAGCGCGGTCTGGGGTCTTATCACGATCTCGCAGCACTGCGAGTCTCATTTTTCGATTTTTTGCAGTTTTATATCGTTCTTTCTCTACTGTTACACTGCACCTACTATCACATTCGACGAGAAATGGTGGGGAGAGCGCTGCCCTTTACCCCTTCTACTGTCTTGAAAGAGCGTTCGTAAAAAGCTTTTATTACATCACCCTATGCTCGACAACAAAGAAAATTTAGGATTAAATTTAAGAATTTATATTGAAAGTTGGTTGCAGTTCATGAACATCACAGAAAGGAGAGACATGCGAACTGACATGTGAACAGGCAGGATGTGATGTAGGAGGTGCCGATGTGATGTCGTGCTGTGCGTTTGTGAGAGCTCACACGTGCTTCCCCTCGAGACGACGCGACGCCGCGACGCCGCAATGCCGCATCGGCTCCATTCCCCGGTCAGGCTTTATGCCGACAAATTTACTGTGACCCCTTCCGATTTTCCATACATGCAACACTTCGTCACTGATCAAGAACGGTGTTCGGAATGTTGAACGGGAGGGGGTGGTAGAAGCAGAAAAGTTGCCAAACAAAACTCATCACACCTTGATTCCAAACCGCAAGTGTGACGTAGCTACCCATGGAAAAAATATAAGCCAAGACCTTGACTAATACTTGACTCTGTATGCAAATGCCCACATTTTCATGATTGTTTCCCCAAACAATTCACAACTTCGTGAGGTTCTGACCCGCTCCATCAACAAAATGTCGATTACGGTCAGAGTGCGGTAGTGATACTGCTTTCTTAAAGGAATCGTTCACAAAATATGAGTTTCTTTGTTACCCATATATCTATAGTGTATTTGCTAATAAGGGCCGCATGCAAAGTGACACGCGAAAAAGTGAGAATTCGGCTGAAGTACAGCTTTCTTTATTCACGGTCGGATGGACGACCTCCGAGTGAAAACCCCGTCCCGTCGTTCACTGCGCCTTCGAACAAAGAGTGGGACTGTTTACGTAACTCGATGTTCCTAAAATACGTCTCCGACCGCAGCGCACGACGGGAGCACTTGCTCGGAGGCCCCGCCTAACCGGCCGAGACTTTGTGCTGCTGCATCTTAACCGAATTCTCACTTTTTTCGCAAGAAACTTTGCATGCGGCCCTTATCAGGCGATACAACAAACAGTAGCGCTCAAAAGTGTTCAGCGAAACACTTTTTTGTCATAATTTTTTTTCTACTTGACCAAATTTGACAAAATTTTAATATGTCACGCCTGAACCTATTGTCAACATTTCCTTCTACTTGAGTGCCGCTTGACTCTTTTCATGGTTTTTTACAAGAATTTACTTCAAGACCACCGAAAAATAGCAAAAGGCTTGGTCAAGAAAAACGGCTTTCTTTACAAAAAAAAACGAGCGAGCCTCAGAGTACATCAATATTTTGTAGAAAGACCACGACTTTTGATGACAGCGACACAGCGGGACGGCATAGGGATGGCACCCCAAAAACAAAAAAATTGCATTTAACCACGTAACTTACACCGTTTAGGGCCAAAATAGTATATTTAGTACGCAGTATCTCCAAGTACAACATACTAAAATTTCTCTTGGATAGGTTCAGTCGCAAAAAAAAAATACAAGTGAAAAACCCAAGTGAAAAACCATTTGGCCGAATACTTTTGAGCGCTACTGTAAATACATGGGTAACGAAGAAACTCATTTTTCCGTGGACGATTCCTTTACCCTCCTCCTCTATTTACTAGTTATTACTGCTACTGAAGAACAGAAACTACGAACAAATAAATACTGTAATTTTCACTACAGTTGTTGTCAGACGGTCAAATACACGAAACTAATACCATTCACTTTGTATCCCTGATTTAATGGCGATCTACTCCTTTCTTTTCAGTAAAACTGGAAATAGGTAGAGGGTAGAATGAGAGCGAGTAGAAAGGACTACCCAAAGAAAATTTCAATAGGTTGTGGCTTTGTAACCGTAATATTGGCATTTGCTATTGCGCAAATGATTTCGTACAAAGGGACAATAGCTGGATAGGAGTAGGGCTGAACGGGAGGCTGAGGCGTGACCGGCCATGTAGTAGCGCTATGCTTGTCCCGATGATCCCTTTAAGACTTGCTACGCTTGCACAAATCTCCGCTCGCTCCTCCCACACCTATGTTTGAACTAAAAACTCGACACCGAAGAGAATGAGACTGTTAAATGAGTTGAAGGGGTGAAGAGAGGGTAGGTGACAAGGATGAAATGAAGCCCACAACGCAGTCTATACATGTCAATAACCATGAAAACACTGCCATCAATTGGAAGGCATTTTGGCAACAGAGCAATTCGTTACTCAGTTCTATATACTAGTAACATGTGAGTAGCCAAAACAAAAAACAATCGGCTTGTCGTGAAGGATTATCGTGGAACGACGTAAAAATACTTGCAGCAGTCGCATCCCATCCTTTCAAGTTTCAGCTGGCTCCCCAGGGTAGGATATCGCTAGGACCAAATAGAAGAAATGAATTCAAAACGAAAATTTTGTCTCATGTGAGGAATTGATATTCCGTGCCATGTTTAGCTAAAAGATGACCGGGGCACAATTGCTCGAGGTATGAAACTGCCCTGTCATGATGACAGTTCGTGATGTGAATGTTTGCAAGGAAGGTGCCACCTCCTCTTTCTTTATCAACCAAGCCCTTGGCCAACTCTAGCCTTCAAGGATCGCCCAGAATAAAACTTTCCCGTTACGTTTTCCGCCGTTGTGGCTATAAAATCAACGATTTCAAGACATGTGCAATGAATGTATAAGCGTGGTATAAGGTGGAGACGCCTAAAAGAATCGGGAGGGTGTGAGAAAGGAAGGCGTATCCCGAAACAGAATCCTCTATAAAAGAACTCAAACTCAGAAAAGACCATGTGTAGCGGAATGGCGCTGAAAGTATCGTCTTTGGGGCAATTGCGATTCTAACGCGCTTCATCTCGAACTGCGAGCTATAGACCACTGCCATTTGATGTCCCCCTAGGACAATTTTAATTTCATTTATGATGATGTTAAAAAAGTGAAACAGCACACAGCAGCAAGCAAGTGCAACAATGAGAGGGAGAACAAGCGAAAGAGTGAGAGAGAGGGAAACAGGCGATAGGGGAAATTCGAACTAACGTGAAAAATGTAGTGAATATGAAAGTCAAGGTGCTTAGTATACGATGGTGAAGAAAAAACAGAACGAAATGGCCGAATGCGAAAAAAAGGAGCCCCTTCCTACCGTTGATTCTCGAGCGGACGACCTTTCCGTCAAGAGGCAGGTAGTCCGGACTATTCTTCCACTGGCATGTTGCCAAGTAAACACAAAGAAATGTTTGAAGAGTACGACAGCATCTATTTTCTGGAGTGCGCTTCAAGCTAAAACTGCGAAAGCGCGCCGCATTACCTTCGATCCTGGAGCATATCCTCGGCCGCTCTCATGGTAGCCAACCAGGGATCACGTTGCCTGAAGGCGGGGCCTGTCATCAAGAGGTGTCAACTGTTAACCGTTACGCCGTCACTACACCTTGAAGGCGCACTTTTCGACAACATTTCGCCATAGATAAGCTTCTTAGACCCCTAGTTTCCATTTGACTGACTTCTTTCAGACTTCTCAATAAGTACTATCCAAAATGCTGTCTTTGAAGGCGACGTGAGGGGTAAGGAGAAAGTGAGAACTGTGAATACATGTTTACTCATAACGAACATTTCACTTCAGAGGACGTGATGTGTGGCGAAACTAGCATGGAAAACACGCAATTTGAGGTCTTATCGCGATCCCGAAGCACTGCGAGTCCTGTAGGCCTTCAGTCGCCGGAGAGTGGGGGGGGGGGGGGGGGGGTATTGCCGGCTAGGGCAGGACAATGTTCGCGGCCGCCTGACTTGGTCCTTCGCCAGTATGCAACCTACTCCACCGGTCAGTGATGCAGAGGGTCTCAAGAAATGATGGGGATTTCGCGGTCCTATTTCTCGGATTCTCGCCGCCTCATTTCCTTCCTTCTCTACTGTTCTGTTACACTAAGTACCCCTACTTTCATGTCCGACAGTCTGCCAGAATTACTCGTACCAGTATCTTCAGACAATAGCCCTCTCATCGAGAGAGGGGCATGGAGCAGCTTTGCGCGTTTGATGTACATTTGTTGCTTATGATATATGAAGTAGTGAATAGACGGCAAACTGATATATATCATATTGAGCAGAGGAAAGTCCCTTGCTCAACACAAATTAAATACGTAAACTGTTTTGGCGTGTCACGGACCACCCGTAAGCACGATTACGCGAATCAAGCGGACGTTCCTCGGTTATACCGTGGCCTAAGCAAGATCCGGACATAATATTCGAAGCAAATATTGCAAATTGCATACCTATCATTTTTACGGTCATCGAATCGGGTGTCTGGTTCCGTGTAAAATATCGGCCTACTTTCTTTGTGTCTGAAATAGATAGTAGGTAGTCATTGACATCCTACAGCGACAGTAGCTAGTTGGCCAATAATTTGTCGAAAAAAATTACCTTTTGTCTTCCCGCGCACGGGAACTCTGAGAACTGCGTTTATCACCAAGCTTCGATTTCCCAGCCTCATCTGGTTCGATCACTGTTTTTGGCCTAAAAAAATCAGTATTCAGTTAACCAGTGTCTTACTTTCCTTCTGAAACAGCCGTTTACCTCTGTCGGGGAGGTTCTGTCCGATTTGGTTCCATCACTCTCGGCATTGTAGATTGCTGTTGTGGTAAAGCACCGTTTCCTTGTTGTCGACATTGTTCCTGTAAATTGAGGACTTCTGAATTGAATTCCGAACTAGGAGAGAGCCTACTAATAAAATGCGACGTCCCGTAGGACATAGCGGGGGACACAGGTCATATTCACAGGTTCATACCACAACGACCCACGCTTTCAATGTACGAAAGAAATTAAAATGTAAATGCAACTAGAAAAGCTGCATACATCGGTCAGACTTGGCTGTCGCTGCAACGTGTTCTGCCTCCGCATCTCCCCGAACCTTTCCTGTTGTCTCTCGGGTAATGGACCGTTCACGCCAGGGCGAGGGCCTTCTTGTACTGAAAAGAAGAGAATACCTACTATATATAAAACAATTAATACACTACGAAAGATAGCAGTACAGTAGGTGGAAGTGTATTTCGATGCGCCCGAGTAAGGGAACTAGGCATTTCAAGGAGTATCGCTGAGTTCATTTCGAAATGTCAGTATATTGCAGGCCCGCTCACAATTACTAGTGGTGTTGTGATCGAATGCACTGTCAGAACGCGACGCGGCAGCGCGCATCTTTGCAGAAGGATGACTCTTTTCATGAAACAGCAAAAAATGGAAGCTTCCATGGAGTCGTTTGGAGTCCATGCAAGGAGTCGTTTGGAGTCCATGCAATGAGAGCCTAATTGTACCTGGTCTCGAGGTCGACTGTGACGAGCCTGCCACAGGTTGCTGTTGAGGAGGCAACTGTTGCTGTGGTGGTACCACCTTGAAAGGAAACAGAATCTAAAGTGTTTTGAAATTCAGATGAGCAATTGAATCGAACAAAATATTCGTATGAAAAATTATTTGTTGGTAATTTATTGACGACGCCACATAATGTAGTTGTTGAAAAACCATGCACAGGGTGCCCCAAAATTACGGGCGTCTAGGTATTGCAATATTTTGTTGGCGTCAATAGAGTAAAAAAATAAAACGGCACAGCTGACATAAAAGGGGAGGGTGAAATTTCAACTGGCGATGGGAGGAATGGGTATAAGGGATCTAGAGAGTGAAGAAATATAGCGCGAACCGCTCCTCTTTTGCGCATGATGCTGCATGAACTGTTAATGTTTAAAATTGAGGTTTATTTACAACCACTAAACATTACCTACCTTAGCAGTATCAGCTCGTTGAGCCTGAGGAGCAGGAACCGAAACAGATGCAGCTTGTGAGACCGCAGGTTGTGACGATTGCGTAAACGATGGAGTCGGGCTGTAAGAGCACAATTCGAGCGAATCATTTACGTACTAAATACGATACTGAGTATCGCAGATGGTTTCCTCATCTTGTACCCAGCTGCACTCTCCTGTTTTGAGCAGTGAGCAAGAATCCTGAGTTTTCTGCGGTCCCAAGTAAATCGACTTCGAGGGCTCGGGCTAACAACTCTATCCCAAACTATATCATCTGCAGGTCGAACGCATCTCAGCCAATTCGAAATGTTATATTTCAATCTTAAATCATTCTCTCTCCAGGTCAACCTGAAATCATTCGAGTCTCATCCACACCCAGCTAAGTCTACGATACCGAATAAAATACGGACGCATGGCGTAAATTATCAAAAAGAAGGGGTCAATTTAAAGACACCGGGAGAAGGGCAATTTTATTCTACGGTATGGAAAGACGGTGACTTGTAGTTACCGCGATGCACACACATCACTATGAAAAGACATCGAAAGTGGATTCTTAGGTTTTTCGCTTATTCTTCATTCAATTAATTTACTTGTTTGTTGCTGTGTGTTGTTACACTTATTTCACATCATCGCAAATGAATGAAATACACTCTACGAGACAACAAATGACATCTTTACAACGGAAAACTCGGAAAGTCAGTGTGTTGGTGCGAATGTGATGCGAATACAACCACAGCGCTGCGCTTTTGAATCCGGGTTTTTCCATCGGTTATCGCTTCTAACTTTGAATGTTCGTTAAAAGGGATAACTTTCGCATCTTCCACTTTCTTCGGACCCCGGGTTCCTTTAACTTTCATGAATGGATGTAAACAGTAGGAAGGTACATAGGTGACGGCAACCGCACCGTTCTTTCTCATTATGAGAAAAATTGGTATTCGATGGCCCTTCTTGTAGCATGTTTCTACTCTAACAAGGGAAGGGCCAGGTCGAAGTGGCCATTCGGAATGGGATACATAGGGTGCGACGTATTTTCGGACGCTGATCTCGAATCTGTATTTGAAATTTGCAGAACGATTCTCTGAGTGGAGTTATGGAGGTTTTTTTTTGAAAAAAACAGTACTATTATATGGTAGGTTTGGAAGCCCATAGCACGCGAACTAGACGTTCTTGCGCAAAACCAGGGCGATTTTCATGTTCAGGGAATCAAATTACCCCAAGGGACTAGTTTTTAGCCGATTCGAGGGTTTGACCAAATTTCGGAAAAATTCACGGGCTATTGGGTGGCAGCACATTGAACAAAGGAGAAGTCGTTGACCCCTGCCTGAGAAATGCTCCTATTTGACGCTTGTTTCGTACATTTAGTGCAATGGGCAAGTGTGAAAGATATGTGTAGGCCATCCTGTCCAGGTTGCAGGGTTTTCTGTAGAAGAAAATTCAAAAACTACCACTTTCTCCCCTGGCCACCCGCACACTTTTCCGAAGTTGGACCAAAAACTGGATTTGGCTGAAAATTTGCACAGAGGGGTGACTCGACCTCTTGTGCCCGAATATCATAATCGTTTTACGCAACAACGTCTAATTCGTGTGGTGTGGTACGGGAATCTCTTCGACGTAGTATCCTCCCGTTATGAGTAATGTTAGTAGTTATAATAAAGTAACAGAGTGATGGGTGCAATAGGTCCCAGTACAAGGAAGCGTCCAGAAGTGGAAAAAAACACTTACTGACAATTAAACACAAAATGCAAAAAACCCCTCCTCCGGGGAGCAAACCCACTACCCCTGTCCTGCAGATCCGGAACACTACCAGTAAGCCACTGAGGCCGCTGCTTGCTAGGCAAGCGGCCGTGCTGATGTAATAGTGTCTCGCCACAGAAAAACCTCCATAACTTTGCTCAGAGAATCGTTCTGCAAATTTCGAATACAGATTCAGGATCAGTGTCCGAAAATGCGTTGGACCACATGTATCCCATTCCGAACGGCCACTTCGACCTGGGGTCCTTCCCTTGTAAGTTGTACATTGACAGCGAAGATGGTACTCATTGAAAAAGAAGTACGATTGACATGATTATATAATACTGTTACTATTCATCCTAATACACCTGTTATTTACATTGAATAGTCATCGGATGTAATAATTTTGCTCTGTAGTTTTGGGCTCGACGGAAATGAATGACAAGTTCGTTTCAGTATTCAATACCTACACAGGAGAGAAGAAAGAAGGGAACCCCTTCTACCGCCTTCATGTATCAAAGGAATCGTGCACGGAAATTCCATGGTTTAATTCCACTCAGAATGCACAAGATCCAACACTTAAAAAGCAATCGAAAAGAAGCAAAAAATTATGTTTTGTACATAATTTTTTGCTTCTTTTCGATTGCTAAACTGAAAATCTGAATTTGCAGGAACTCGTGTGAATCCCCGCCAAACAACCTTTCAACAGGCGTCGGCTGGGAGCATCGCAGTTCAGAGTTTCACGCCTGATGTTTGTCTGCTTCCCACACTGCGCCACCGATCACGTGATCCTCGTCGCTTTGCTTTAAAAGCCTTCGCGGCACGAGTGTATATATTCTTAGGTCAGGATTTCGCGCGGTCACACGCGACGGAAAACGCAAGTTGTTTATTCACATGTGATCGCTTACATCACCCAATCCTTATTTTGATGTTGTTATGCCCTATTCCATTCGAGGATTTCAGACATTAGTACATGGCGTCCAGATCGAAATCGCAACCGGCTGCAGCAACTCGCACTGGAGGCGTAGCGCGTGCAGCGTTGCAATGCGAGATTCTGTATTATCGAGATAAACTCCCGCGGACCCTTCCGCCTTCCCAAATCTGCTCCCATGTACCCAAAATGTGAAAAAAACCAGGCGATGTACCTCTTCCGTATTCTGGTTTTTAGCACGTGAGACTATGCAGGCCCACTGCTAACAAAATCAAAACCTATAGGGGCAGGTGAAATAAAACTTCCGTTGCATTTTCTTTGAGACTTCCCACTATCGGAGAGGTTTAAAAAATGCTCGCCAAAGGTGGGTCAAATGTCAGCCTTCATTGAGCAATCAAAGCGAGCTAAAAAGCGTTTTAAGAAGGAAGATTGAGTAAAAGCGAAATGTTTGTCTGGTTAACACAGCTACGGCATTCTAATGTTAATTTTGAAGTATTTTGGCGTTAATCAACCCCTTCTTGAGATACGCCGCACATTCTAGTTCCTTTCAGAATCAAGGTGGCTGCTGAATGTGATGTGGCCTATATAATGAGTCGATGTACAAGTCAGTGTTTTATCCCCCCAAACAAGTCTCGTGCCAATTTACTGACCCCGCAGGATGGAAGGCTTGGTTAGCCTCAGCGGGAGTTGATGCGGGATTTGATCCCCTCACCATGGAAGTGGGGTGCGCGCCACCTGTCACTACACCACCTCCACCCCTACGGCATTCTACTTCTTGTAATTCGCTGCATTCTACTTTATATAATCCGCTAGGTATATATGTCTGTCTGTCTGTATTTATGTGTGTGTCTGCCTGTTTGTCACAAAATTCATAGCTTGCGTCACAGCAATGATGGGATCCTGAATTTTACAAGCGATATAAGGGATAACAGGTGAGGGGTCGTATGTGATAGCTACTGATAAGGGCTGATAAGATGCGTCGAAGGCAAAAGTCACCAAGTTCATTGCGCTTTTAGGGCCAAGGGTGAAGCGTGGAAAACCATGTGTGTTATGTGGGGTGGTACGGGAAACGTTAAGAGTTTTGCGGGGTTGGAGGAGAAAATTAATGGTGGGTGAACCAAGTAGATAACGGCTGATAAGGCTTGATATGAAGCGTCAGGAGGCAAATGTGGCCAAATCGTTTTGCTCTCCGCATTGAACCTGGAGCATTGACACTCACGGGTATTTTGCGGGGTGGGACGGGAAAATCAATGGTATTGATCCAAATGGATAGCATTCGATGAGGATAGAGTTCCTTCAGCTTTTCCAGCAGACAGTGAAGTGTAGACACTCGTAGGTGTTGTGGGAGTGGTATTGGATTCCAGTGGTGACGGATCGGCTCGAACAAAGGCGCCTCTCTTTTGTACTGCCACCTATGTACATAAATGATTCAAATGTAATTTAGACTAGTTTTAGACGGAATAGTTGCAGAGTAACCGCACCATTTTTTAATGCGGTACCAGTAACGACAAAGGGGATTGACTGCTAGGCTATCAGGAATTCCAAAGAGCGGTGCATTTTTCAGAAAAAAAGGATAGGCATCGCGGCAAGTGGCAAGTGCGAATGGATTATTACCAACATAAAATTTAGATACTCAGTGAGTGAACAAATTGCTCATATTCACTATTACGCGCTGCATAATTACATCGTGCTATTCAATATTGTACGATAGCCCAACTGGTTATCTACCATATATAAAACGCTTCGTCTGTCTGTCCGTCCGTCCGTCACGAAATTGGGCATATTAGAAAAACAATCTGTGGAGATGGGGACAAGTTTGGGATGGATAGAGCATGGGATAAGAAGCAAAGACCAGACATGGACCCAAGTCAAGCTCTGCCCACGGTGGGTGGAGCGTGGTTTGGTAATGGGTACTGAGCAAATTTTAAGAAAAAAGCGTACGCGCGCAGTAGTGTGCGCCAGCCCAACTGGTGTAGATATGATGGACAATGAAGGGCGCTCGTCAGTTTTTTTATGGGTGCGCTACATATCCGATTTTCATTCAGAATCGTAGTGATGTTTGTATCTACATTAGATCTAACAGCGACATGCGGGGTCAGTCAAGCATAGACTCCGTTTCGAGGACTGGTATCTTGACTAGTAGGTAACTTGGTCACAAATGTCCGATATGCATCACAACAATTCTTAGCCGCACTGCTACCTTGAGCTAACAATGGGTTAATCGATAGAACTGATGTTGTAGCTCGATTTGGAATGAGTAAATAACTCATTTTCACGCTTCAGCCTCCTTGCCGGACAAATGTAATGTAGTTCGTTATATGAAAAAATTCACAAAAAAGTGAGAAAGAACCTCATGCTCTGAGAGGGACTTTCCTGTCCGGCGTTGCTCAATTTATGCTGTGCTTCGTCCGGTTGAAACCATTTGCCGGTCTTTGCCAGGATCTGCTGCCTTTTTTGGCATAACGAACACGCCCATATAGCCTGAATCTTACGCATTATTATTTGTAGAGAAAAAAAAACAGTTCGCATACTCGAAGAGGGTTTGTCTGTGCAGAGAAAAATTGTGTCAACTAAAGCAGATTATATCCAAATGACGGAAAAGTAGACGTAAAGAAGCAGATAGTCAGGTAGATGAATAGATTGAGAGATCGAAAAGGAAGCACGAAACACACACAGAATAACCAACAAGTTAATTAAACAGTAATGCGAACGAAAGAGGGTATAGAGGAGTAGCAGAGAGAAAGAGTGAAATGCTGGTACGGACGTACAGACAGGCAGTACGAAGGACTGATAGAAAGACAAACAGAAAGACAAATGGCAAATGGTATCCGGAGACAAGCAGTCCGAAGGACTGATAGAGAGACGAACGGGTGTGTACCCTTATGCCAGGATTTCGCACGACGACGAGCGGCGTGCGACGCAGTGTGTGCGAGCTATGCGCGTCGCGTTAGTTGAGTCTTAGAACGATTACACGTTAATGCTAGGGGAGCGATAGGCAATTGACTTGTAATCGCTTCGAGACCCGACAACATGGCGCCTTTAGCTCGTCTGCATCGCTTCGCTTGCGGCATGTCGCGGTGCGAAATCCTGACGTAAGGGTACACACCCGAGACAAACAGACGGGTGGGTACTAGGCCGAAAGCACACAGGATAAGGAGACAGACAATAGATTGAGTAGCTTATAGCTAGAGATTCAGAAAAGAAAGTGCGGGAAAGAAGAATGTAGGAAGGGGTGGTTAAGGGTACCGTACTTTGCTTTTGCTTTGCGATCGACCACCACAACGTGCGCAACTTCGCAATTGGCAGTAGAAACACTTGTGACCTGAATGCTGATATTGAAATTTAGACTGACAACTGGATCTGAAGTCTATTCTCAAAGTGCGTTTTACAAATCCGTACATGTGAACGCAAGCTCACTATAAATGGGACTTATGTTTTCAAATGCATGGCACAGAAAAGCCACATATTGGCATTGTTGAAAATTATTCGCCCGCAAGTGAGAGATATCATTTAATCCGTAAAAATCTTGATCAACCCACCAATACCGTCAGCAAATTTTGTTTTCTGACATATCTGACAAATCGCGTCGTCGTGTGTTCCAACGAGGCGTCGAGCGATTTCCTTCCGTTCATTGATTTGTTTTTCAATCTGATCCAATTCGGCATCAGCTTTCCTGGAAGCGAAAGAATAACGAAACGTTGTCTTCCATCCAACGTATGCCTACGTGATATTTCTCCAAACTCCCATTTCAGCCTCATCATAAACATCACGGTTCCTTACTAAATATGGGTAAAGGTCAAGCCAACCCTGCAACGGTAATGGGCGTGGTCGAAACTTCGCGCCTTGTTGGCATGGGTTGCCGCTCATTGGCGAGAACAACATGCATGATTTCGAAGACTATAGGGAATCTGCCTCTCAACACAAACCCACACACCAGAATGCCGTATGCAGCAAAGAAAAGGTCTGCCACGGGATACCAAACAATTCACCCTGACCCAGACTTCATAATATTGCACTTTTGAAAAGTTGCAACATGAATAAGAAGTCGGAGAAGAAAATTGCTCTGGAAGCGATTCCTATCATCTTCACCATGTTTCACTAAATCAATATGTTGGCGGCCGAATTTTGGCAACCGTGCCGCGTAGAATGGCGCGCCTTTTTTACTGCCGGGAGGTGGACAGACCTAGTGTCGAAGGAAATCTGAACTCCCTCGGTCGCCGTTCCGAGGCAACCAGCCCCTATACCCAGGTCTCACTAAGAAAAAAAAAGGAAAAAAAAGTTGTCCGTCAATCGATAATCACACCATTGCTACTCAGTTTTAGGCACAAAGATTGATAGAGGTTTTTCTTTAGAGATCGCAACATCGGCCCAAATCTCCTCGAAAGCGCGTGGGTGTGGGGTTCCTCGAGTAAAGTTTCAAAATACAAGCTACCAGTTCCAAAACCAGAATTCGACCCTTCTCGAGAATTCCTCGGCTCAGCGTGTGAGCCATTAGCATACGAAATTTGCGTTGTGGCGTTCGGCGCGAGAGTGCGAGCTATGAGCTCCGTAATGGTTGGCCCAAAGCGATGGCTTTATTTTAGGCTTGAGCCTAGGACTTTAGGACTTCAGGACCCAACTATAACAATACGATGCCTCTAGTTCGTGCCATCGTCTCCTACTGACATACTTGAAATTGAAGCGCTGCTTGAATCCTTGGAATCGACCTTCAGAGGGCTCCAAGTTCCCTAGGGAATAACACTGCAACAAAACCAAGGAAATTCTAAGGAAAGTGAGCAATTTTGATGTGCCCCAGGGCACCCAAACTGAGTCAGGTCGCGTTGGGAGACGGCGATCGCCTGCGCGTTTGTTCTCAATGGGGCCAGCAGGCACATGCCCTAACGAAAAAAAATTCGAAAATTAACTACTGTCAAGATTTAAAGGATATGTTCAGTGTCAATGTCTTTGCCTTCTGCCCTGCTGGTGACATCATGAAGAAAACAGCTCAACTGTTGGTATCGCACCATTGTTAAAACTCGCTTCGGAGCTCCACCTCAAGAGACTATGACTTTGCTATTTCATGGCTTCTGTTTCCATATCACAATACGTGAACGACGTAGCAGTAGGTCTTTAAAATTCTCACGGAGCTCGTAAAGGTTGCAATTACGAGCTATCCATCTCGAACAATTAAATGTATGTAGTGATTATAGGCGACGAAAGATCGATATTTGGAGGATATAAGTGGCTACAATATCTCAAATCGTCAGCTTTGTGCCATTGAAAAGTGCAAGTAGGGCGTAAGTTAAAGTCGAGGCATATCAACAGCTCTAATTTTGCGCTATCTCAAGCTCCTATTTTCCACTCGATTCCCGACAAAGCTATTTTCTTCTTGACATCTATGAAACAGCTGCGCAGCAGCACTTTTTCCCATAGGAGGTTTCACATTCCATTTCATCAGCTTCTCAGTTTTCATCTAGCTCAAGGTTTGTTTTCTTTTACTGGAATGTCGCTTGATTTCACATTTGTCTGCCCTCCGGTCTGCTGCTTCGTGATGCACCTCAATGAAATCACTGTCCAGGGAACCGTAAGATACAAGATTCAGACCAGAAGACTTCTTTGAGAAGCAAAAAATCGTAATTCTCACTTACGAAAAGTCAGAAAAACGGATCGAACGTCGTGATTGGGATAGAAAATCACCACTGTCTCCATGGAGCTGAAGAAGCCTTCGCACTCATAACAGTGTGTGTCAGGACTCCCCAACTAGGTCACCGCGCTACGTGACTTGGGTTATCACTCGCTATCAGTTCCTATTAGTTACATAGTGAATTGCCAGAGAGCTTGTCGCCCGCGGTTACCTAGTTGGACGATCACGACGCGCACCCCCACATAAACAGTTTCGGCAGTCACAGCAGAACAACAATGGCAAGTACATGTTCCTCCCGATCCAGAGCGCACCTCCAGGCGCTGCTCTGTCATAAAGCGACGGCTCACCTTCTGTGAAATCCAAGGTGCGTTATTGCTGATACCTACGTCATCAACGCCATTCTTGTTCCCCTTATTTTCAAGGATTCCGCTTCATTTCAGGGCTTTGAAACGCATTTCTTTTCTCATCTGTGTGAATCCGTTAAACGGCAGCATTCGTGCCGTGCCCAGCAATAAATGTCAGTTTTTTGAACCGTGAACAGCGCTGCCCTCTCAAATGGCGACATTCGACGGCTGGGCAACATGGCGAATGGAAAAAATGGAAAATTGCGCTTCGGTATACGTGGCGGGTAGAGACGAGTTCAGCTGAAATAGCATCGAAATCTGAATTTTGTACAGTAAAAGGCGACTATAAGGTGCTGCACGACAGCCTGAGCAAATCATTTCGGCGTTGTGGCAGGACTCCTCAGGCGATCTGCCAACGAGACCTCCCATTGTATGGCATTCGTGGAACATTTCCGCACACTAAAGAATAGCACTGCACTTTGGGCGAAGGGCACTGAGAACAACCACAACGGCTAGCGTCGAGCCATTCCTGCGAGAATGTATTGATCAGAGGAGGACTACGACGAGATGAGAGGAACTCCTCAGAGCCGAGTCATCACAAATGACGCTGCCGAGCAGCTGTAGAGACGAAGAAGCACACGGCCAGCGGCTCAGTGACTTTTATCTCAGACGTGAGCCCAACAGGGCACATCTAGGAGCCTATCAGGGAGCAATTTTAGTCATCAGGGCCGGATAAGCAACGAATCTCGGGCAAGTCTATGCATAGCATACGGAGTAATCGAGGCAAATGTGCTCCGAACACCTACTACTACGTTCTGGAAAGCATAGTGCCAATAGTAGAAGAGGTATAAGCACGTGGTGAGCTGCAGCTTCGAACCGCACTCAACCTGTAGCAGTCATAAGCCAGCTGCTGATGAAAAGCACCCTTGCCTTTACCGAATACGTCATTCTACTATATAATCCCTAGAAACTACCCAGAGAGACGCTGGAAATGGAACTTCCTCGTTGAGTGCTTGAGATAAAAATACGTTGTCAAGAAACTTTTTCTGCTGAAAACCCCTAGCAATACTAGGCTCGAAATCCATTTCAGGCCTCAATTAGCCGGCTCAGTGCCCATGAAACAGCAGGGACAGACCCAGAGACAACCACACCTTGGCACTAGCGCGTGAGCAACTAGTGCTCTGAAAAAGCTCTTTTTGCTCCGGCTCTAAAGATATCAGGTGAGACAATAAGAACTTGAAATAATTGGAATTTGAAACAGGGTTATCATAGCTCTCTACGTCTGAATCGTTAGCGGTATCCACAAAGATGACGTTATACGGCAAAGGAAGACTTCAGAACATCATCTATCCAGAAGCGAGACACGAAATATTGATTACATTCAGTTTAGAAGCCCGTTTAGAACCTGTTCCTCTCCACTGAGGCATTTTGCTCCCTGGACCTGTCGCACAGCTTTAAAGTCCTTTTCTAATTTCCTGAGTTTGTGAAGAATATGAGGAAGAGAATAAGAAAACAAATCGTGCGGAAATGTTAAATCAAGGATCAAGGATTTTCGAACCATAAAGTAAACGCCATAAAATAACCCTGATTCACCGAAAAATCTAACCCGGCCCTTTGAAGCGTCGTAGTATTTGAGAATCCCTTGTAAGAAGTTGGTAAAGTTATCAAATTAGGAAAAGATAAAGTCATGATACAGGAGTGACTCTGTAGATTTTTTTTTTTTGAAATTTTTGACTAGTGGCTATAAGCCCCAAGGTAGCCCTTCATCAGGACCCCTAGCTGAGGTCGAGGTCTAGAGCATTAGCCATTCATGCTCAACAACACTTAGGAACATTATCGGAGAGGATTAATCCATCGATGTAAACATCCGCCAGCTTCGGCTAGTCATAGCTAACATATGTCACAATCTCAATCGACTAAATGATACCAACTGAAAGACGTATACATGACGCAAACAGTCGCCAGGTGATTCTGCTTCGTGAAACCCGCTCTCCGAATAGGTGTTCGTATTACGCGTAATATCGAGCATGTGGCTTCTAATCGGGTGCCATTCACAAGTAAATAAGGAATAGGTCAGTAATATTTCTATAAAAACTACATCTATACAACAAATACTGCGTAAATATTAAGTTGTTCCAAAAGTCTTGCAGGATTTTTCCAAAAAATCAATAACTCTTGGTTACTTTGAGACAGATCTAGGCGGTTCAGTAATATGGCAGAACGTTCTCTAGTCTTTTTAACAAAGTATATATTGAACCGCCAGATTGCGTGGAGAGAGCTACAGTGCCCGTAGTCGATACCCACCAAACATGCGGTATCTACTGTGAGTGGTCTCGTGGCACCAAAATGACAGAAGCTTGCAACTCCATCAACGCTACATTGGGCAAGGGATGTGTGAGCTCTGAGATCGTGCGCTGCTGGCTCGTCAGCTTCAGCAACGGCGAGATCGACAATGGAAGACACTGTGCACAGGACTGTGTTACTTCTGGGACGCGGAAAGAATGCTGCTCCACGACGTGCTGGTACAAGGCGAGACAGTCACCGCTGCCGTATACACTCGTCAGCTTCAGCAGCTCACCATCGCTGTTCTAGAAAAGCGCCGGAGAAGGTACGCGGCCACTCTCCTTCATGACGACGTCTGCTCCCACATCGCGAAGAATACCCAGGCCAAGCTACAGGAGCTCGGCTGAGATGTCCTACCCCACCCACCATACTCTACAATTGCTCCCTCTGACTATCCCCTTTCCCATTCTCTGAAATCCTTCTTGGCCAAGAGAAAATTCGTTGATTACGACTTTCCTGCAAAGACGACTTCCTTCTTCGACTTTCAGAACCCACAGTTCTGGGAGGAGGAAATCAACGATCTACCTAGGAGGTGGCAGAGTGTTGTCGATAACAATGGTGAATACGTTGTTGCGTAATTGTTGTTAGTTGGAATAAATACTAATAAAAAGTGATGATCGAAAAAATTCTACATACAAGACTTTTGGAACAACCTAATATTGCGAAATAAATTCGGAGGAAGGAAAAAAGGTTCAAAAGTTTCACAAAAAAGTGCGACATAAAAGTTCGAAAATCGGAAAAAAATTGTGCATATTATAAGAATTTCAGTACAAACACATAACAACTCTTCAACTAACACACTCCAAGCTATCAAACAAATCTCAAGTTCTGTTGTATTATATCGATTCGCCCGGTAGTACCGTAAAACTTACTGCGTGAGCTGAACCTCTTTGGCTTCTTCGTCTTTTTGACGCTTGAACACTTGTTCAATTATCTCTCGTTCCTCTGCGGATAAATGGGAGAGATCAGGCATTAACGACGGATCGTCCATCCTTTTGTACAATACACCTGAACATATTACTTGATAAGGTAAGCAGTAACGAACATAAAATAAAGTTTTTTCGGCTACTTACTTTGTACGGAGTCAGATCCTCTATTTTATGTTCTTTCTGTTCACGAGATTCTCATAAGTTAATTGATTAACACTAACAATTGGGAGTTCCACTGCTGAAACGGGAAGTTCTCAAGAAATTTCCGCGGATCGATAAATTCATAAAACGGCTGCAAGCGAATGTCAGATGTGTGAAAATTCTTTGAAAAAAAGAAAAGAAATGACTCATTCAAGTATCTATCAAGCACATTACTATGAAATTCCGTTCACATGGGCAAAAATATTAACAAAAATATTATTCCACTTGAAGTCGAAGAAGATTTTCAAGATGAGAGGGTGTAGTTGGAGAAGTTGAAGTGAAAAACGGTTGAAGGGACGACAAGGAATTGCCCTATTCGCATGATTGAAGGTTTCAAGCAGCACCTAAATATCGATCGGCTAAGTAGTGGATGCTGTACGGAGAAGGAGCATAGACGTACTCTGAAACCGCCGCAGCTCTAACTGGTATATAATGAGTTTTTAGTTTTTTTTTTCTTTTTAAATGACTTTACTCGTTCTGCGTTCAGAGGGCAGTTATCGATTCCACTCAGAACCGTGTAATTACTCGTTTGTAGAAAGATAAATTGTCATGAATGGAGGTGATCGATTTCATGGTCTGGAGAATGACAACAACGCGGCTTCCGATTTCTGTTAGTCATTAGTAGTTCCAATTTCCGGTGTCTGCGCCTTAGGTGTTACGCCGTAAGCTGTATTCTGGAGCCGTTTATCACAAGACAGGCTGACGAAGTAGGCCTAAATATGAAACTGAGATGAGCAGGAAACATGTGATTTGCGACCGAAGCCCATAAGCATAAGCTGGATTTGTAGGCGTAACTAGTTAGCCAAATGGATCCAGATACGCAATCAAGGACCTCAAGAAATGATAGTGACCTCCGTAAAATAAATTCTTTCAGTGCGAATCAAAGCGAAATCAATTTCAGGGATCGGATGGCATGGTTACCAGGATGGAAGGCCTAGACCATTACTTGAACATTTTTGACTATGCGAGAAAGCCCTTTTATGTGTGCCAGAGTCTGCTTTCTCAGAAACCACAAACTCTTCATTAACTTGTAATTCGTAGTTGCTTCACGTAAATCCGTATAGTCAAATATAATGCAGCAATAGAGCAGGGAAAACGACATGTTTTGAAGTGAAACCAGTTGTATAATGAGGTCCAGATGCTACCCGGAGGTATATCCGGGGGATACTGGTTTAATTAGCATAGATTCTTCCAAACACGCATGCCGCCTTCATTTACTACTCACTAACAACTTTTTGCAGCTGTCTCCTTTCAGAAAAAATCTTTTTCTAAATCAATGTTTTTAAACCGAAACTTCATGTTGAGTTAACAGCCTTTGAGAACGCTTCCACTCGACTCTCAGGATCTCCAGGCCCATGACCAGAACAGGGAGGGGAGGGAGGATGGTCTTGGAATGTGGAACAATTGTAGAACTCACATGCATGATTGCACCTTGGGGTGGAGAGAGTAAATAAGAATGAAAGAAAGAACTAAGAAATCAGCAATGATGATCGATACACTAAATACACGGATTCTAAAACTGTATGGAAAAATATTCTTTCAAAAACTGTTTGATCTGAGCACTAATAAAAATGAAAAAGGTAAAATAAAAGTAATCAGATTACCAATTGAGAACATTAAATGACAACAGGAGCAGTATCGCTATGCAACAGAGAGTGTTCATACCTTGCGGCACCGGCGGCGATGATGCCATAGCCTTCAGCGAATATTTCTTCCTTGCTAACATAGCAACAGATATTTCAACGATTACCTGGTCAGCTACCCTTACGAGATTGAAATGTCCAAGGGAGAGTTAAAGTAATCAAAAGAGACCGTTAAAAAAGGCAGTGCGCAGCGAATCGGTGAGCAGAACACATCTTCGGTTCACCACGAAACCTAATAGATTTAACGAAGCAGAACGATTAGACATCATTCGTATCAGTAATTATTAATTTTGTTAGGATAACCATGCTCAGGAGAAAAAAAAACAGAAAATTCGATAGCAACAGTATTGTTTTCGTATTGATGATTGTGACTTTCTAATTATCCGACATTTCGTGTGAAAATCCGTCTGCAACGATTGCTTCCGCGATGGATTTGTGCATACACAAAACGCCAAAGAGCTCAATTATGCTGTAATCGATATGCATACATGTCGTATAGCAATTGTGAGTGGAGGTCGTGGTTTCTGCGGTTTCTCTCAAGTTATAGAAAGACTTTTTTAAAAAAAGGTAACCCATGTACCTGTAACTTGGGTATTTAAAACTCAACATAGTGCATCGGTACCATTACTAGTAGTCAAGGAAGAAAAAGTGGGTGACAAAATGAGAAATTCCCCATATTTTTGAAGTGAGATCTGAGAAGCAAAAAAATGAATTACATACATATAAAGGTGCATTGATTATAAGAGGTAGTATGACCAGTGTCACGCAATGAACAATGGAGGAAGTAAACAGTCAACTAAAAGAAATACTTTGAAGAAGAATAACCCTCACACGAGCAGATGAAAGGATCAGAAATTTCTAAAATTTTTGAAAACGAGTAAATGTAATGAATCAATTGATAATTGAAAGAAATTCTGATGAATTTTTCACTAATTTTGTATTAGCCATCATTTTTAAACCAGCATCATTAAGTTTACAACAATTTCTTAAGCATAAGAAATTGACGTCATAAAAGCAGTACATCCACTTTCTGTAAGCTTCGTTGTAATGTTTTCTATAAAATCAATAGTAATGCACGTTTGTGTTGAGTTGATGTCCCACTGAACCTTACGACTCGTTTACAAAAGGAGAGCTTTGCGCCCATGTAATACTAGGAGCACGCGAATGGCAAGTCGATAAGCAGAAAAAGGTCCACCCAGCTAATCTCCACTCTTTCTTCGGGGGGTAGAAGGGTATGGCGATGAAATTTTTGGAACAAAAGTGAAACAAGTTTAAAAGGATTTGCAAGGCATAATATTGCCCTGAAAACGTTGCTGATTAGTAGTTACTCAGTAGCAATTAGCTGCTAGCGAGTAAATTCAGGAAACATGATTCTATTTTAATGCACATAAAATCGTAATTCTAACAAGTGCTGAAAGGATCAAAAATATGTAACAACAGATATGGTCCCCTGGAGAAATAGTGAAACAATTCAAGCAAACCAGCGCGCTAAGTGCGTAGCACTTCCGTAGATTGCGAATCAAATCCCCGACTTTTTAGGTGAAGACGAACTGGTCTCAGGAGTAAATCTGGCTTCTGAAGAAGATACCAGTCAGCGAGTGGGGAGCTGTGTCAGCCTTCCGAAGGAGCTGCTGGACTTGAGCTGTACCAGCTTGCCTACTTTTGACGCGCCAAATGCGGCTTATACTACTAAGACCTTGAACTGAAGCCTAATTTAGATGAAAGACGATTATGCCGCGCTATGACGCTGACTTCAGCAAAACAAGAGGAAGATGATGGCGGGTGAATGGTGACCGCCGATGACGATAGTGGTGTGATGGTGGTGGATGTGGTGATGGTAGAAGTGTGATGACGGCGTTGATTAAGAGATGATAGCGGATACTGAAACTAGGTGTATTGATTTTTTCGCGTGGGCATGGAAGTCGTCCAGAAGCACGGGCTAACCAGGACGAATTAGATGTCCCAGAGGCAGCTTCGGTTCCATATCGACGTTGCCCGCCCGCTATTTACGTGGTCGGTCTGACCTCGCTGGCGCACTCATGCTCGGCTCGTGCTATCTCGTCGAGTTGCTGCCGTTCTGCGTGAGACGTCGCGCATACTCTCTGAGCTCCTTGCCTTCCTTCAGGCTGCTCCAAAAACAATATTGGTCAAAAGATAGGCCTTTACAACCACAACACAACCAGAAACATCGACCTTGTCCTCTCATCACCTTTACCCAACCAGCAGATCCCACCGGCCACCCATAAAAAGCAGCAGCTACGCCTTTTGTCCTGCTTGGCATCTACGCAGCTCCAATGTTAGCGAGGCAAATGGGTCGCTGCGGGAAGAACAATGGCAGCCTGCCTATCTGGGTGTAATTTCCCATTCGAAATTTGTGATTCATGAATATCTTATTCACGCCTACAATGTAGGAGGTCAGCATCGACACAAGTCTGCTCTCGGTTTTCAAATTTGAAAGGTGAGCATCACCTGAAGAAAGATTTTCCGCCATATCCACTAGTACAGCCAGCCTGGCTGTGAAATGGCCTGCACTATTCGCAAAATCACTGCGATATGGTACGGTGGTACGGTATGCTGCAACCAATCATTTGAGCCGTCGCGACAGTACCGCGTCGAACTGCGTCAGTTCAAGGAGCGCAATTGTGTTACTGTAATAGGCCAAGCTGAGGTAACAAACAAGGAATGTAAATGACCAGGATTGCCTGGATACGCTAGGCCCGATCGATTTCCTTGTACAATTAATCAAACTGCGCAGCATATGAGTGTTCCATGAAGTCAGACAGCTGGCCAGCCAGGCGATGATGAACTCTTGAGGAGATGTCACTTATCGTCAATGCCCGAGAAATCCATATGGCAGCAGCTATGAAGCGGATAGTAGGCCCCGATCCGATTGCATCATAAGAACTTAAAACTAATAGGCCGGTGATCTTCGAGTAAAAATTTAAAAAAAAATGCACTGCATTCACCGACAAGTAAGTTGTTGTTCATCAGTTCATTGTTACACGAAAAACAAAATGAAGTCAGGGACAGGCCACGCTTACCCACTCATGTAGCACAAATGATGGAAGGACGAGAGAATTCGAGAATCGAAAAAAAACTGTGAGAGAACATGAGCTCTGAGGTTGAGGATTCGATGAGGGCTTGACCAAACACGCAAAATTTACCTGCTGTTGTAAAATATCAGCAGTAGTGATGTAATGAGGCTTGGCATGGAAGGGTTACAAGTACATTCTGCCCTAGTTAGTGAAGTGTATGTAGGTGGAAGCCACTTATAGTTTCTCACTTTTCAATAGCTCCTAAATCATGAGGAGCATTATCCATACATATATAACTCTGCAAAATAGGCTTTTTTTTACCTTAAAGGAACCGGAAGGGGTCCGAAACAAGAGAAAGATGCAAAAAAATGAGCATTCTGTAACGAACACTCAAGGTTTGAAGCGAAAATCGGTGAGAATCAAAAACGCGAAACTGCGGTGTGTATTCGCATCCCATTTGCATCAACACAGTGACTTTCCGAGTTGTCCGCTGTAGGAGACGGGCCACGGGCCAACTTTAGTTGTAGCACCTGACTCCCAGCGCAGTGGAGTGGCCATTCCCAACTACATTAGCATTTATGTAAGTACATCTTGAAACAATATAAGAAAGAACAGAAGAAAAAGTAAAAGGACAAGAAAACTTTATACCAGAAACATCTCCTCTTGGCACCATGCCAAGGCGACAAATTGGCGAGTTTAGGCAATGGCGGCCACTTGAACTCGTCCACACTTCTACCGTAAGCCAAAATAACCCCCTTCCGGTGTCTTTAACCCTTTGGGTTGATGGTGGCTGTTGCCACCAAATTCAGAGTTTTGCTTTCCCGACGCAACAGCATATTTTTCCTATTCACTTCTAGAGGTCGATTTAGACGGTCCTCGCTTTCCAGATTGTGCTTGCCACCAGCCATTTTATGAGCATTGCCATCAGCGATCTCTGATTTTGGCTTGTAATACGGACGACACCTGAATAACTCCCTAGCTGGCTACTGCGCTGCAGACGGGTTAGGTTAGTTTGGTCCAGCGACAACCTCATCCGTAACAGCAACCCCTTTTGCTCTTTTCTTATATCCCACACCTCGAGTAAGAAACGGGATGTATGAAAACCATGCCTGCTAGTCATGAGAATAGTGTCCGTGCAAATGAACTGAATTAAATATGCCTGCAGGTGAGCTTGCGGAGAATGAAACCTAACACATGACGTTTGGACGCGAATGGGAGTAGATGTGTGAAAAAAGCGCTCAGGTTCCCATAAAATGCTTGCATACATGAGTTACACGTGAGTTCAAGCTTGATCCATGATGTACCTTCCCAGTGTAATATAGCACGAATCCTGTAAAATAGATGGCCTCGTCAGCGATCGAGCAGTGCTGAGAGCGATATTCTTTTGAAAGAATGTATAGTACGGAAAGTGGAACTTTTATTTCCATCAAGGAATCGTGCACGGAAGTACCATTTAATTCGTCTGTAATCACTAGAACAGATACGATACTTGTACAAAGACACAAAGTAAACCACAGATTTCATCTAAAGTAAAAATCGAAAACCGAAAAGATCGGCAACTGTTTCAAATTTCCGCCGAACAACCACTTAACAGTTGCCGGAGGGAAGGGTGCAGTCCATAGTTTCGCGCCCAATGTTGATTTTGAGGCGAAACAAAGCACTCTTCTCTTGTAGTTGTAGAAGGTCCAAATTTCACAGATACTGATTTTCTTCTTCTTATTGCCCCACCACTTTGTGTCACCGATTACGTCACCGTTGGTGATTTCCTCCAAAACCTGCCAACTATGCCCGTGTAGGCGAAACTCCGAGGAAATGAATCTCTGCAGGTGAATCGTAGTGATCAAATGTAACATAACTACAGTCCATTTCAGAGCGCGTTATAGGGCGTGGCCCACAAACTCTCTCACCCCACCACACACTTTCACTCTCGCCACACACTCTCACTCTCGCCACTCAGGCCACGCCCTATCTAGCGCTGTGAAATGGACTGTATGTGGGAAAACAAAAGCTCCGATTTTCCTGAACGATTCCTTTAAGTCAATGGGACATCTGATGGAGACCGTAAGGAACGTAACTTGCGAAAAAGGTTGAAACTGAAAATAAAAGCACATTAAATATTTGAAGGCGGTTCAGAGACTAGGGGCGGGACCAAACGTGCTTTAGCAGGAAGCGCTGAAATGGTGGAGGTTAGCCTACGAAGGAAAGAGTCATAAAACGTCACAGTCTACTCCACCATGGATAACGAGTGTGGTTTCGCGAACACAACATAAACGAACCATATCCTCTACTCGTCCTATTAGAAACGCTTGTGGAAGTTCTGCAATGGTAATCCATAGAAGTTATTATTCCTTCTGTTCTTATTCATTTATGTCACAACAAATCCAAATTTTTGCATTTTTTGTAATTTTTAACGAAGCAACGGGCATATTACAACAATTTTGAGAAGCATGGCTCTTACGGTATTCCAGCTCGCGTTTCTCTCAGAATACTCCACACACTCAATCTTTATTGACAGTCCTATAGGCTTCATTAAGGTGTATACTGTACTAAGATGTGTTACTTATCTGCGAACGAGCACTACCGAAGTGTTTCTAGGTAGGTATTGATATGTTACTATTAGGTTTGTCCACATTTTTTATTTGTTCACAACACCACCTCGACTGATTTTCTTTTCCTAGTTTTTGTATTTCTTCGTTATATTAATTCAGATAGCAACAGTCACTTATTCCCAACGCATCGGCAGCGTCTGATTCGTTTGCTGCTATCTCCACAAACTTATGGTTGAAAGAAACATTGGATATGTTAGCACGCCATTTCTTCTCAAGTGAAAAAGCTATAAACTACTATGCTCGATCGATCCATTAGAGCGAAATGAAATGGATAAGGGACGAATTCCCACCTAGAAGTCTCCCGTCGTACCTGAATTTTCTTCAATTGGAGGCATCACCACGAAAAAAAATGTTTCCCTTCTCAATTCATCCTCGACTGCTTCCATTTCAATAGAATTCCTACATAAGCACCCTGTTCACAGTAGAATTCCGTTCAGACGAAATTGACTCTTGTATGTGGAAGTTATCACTGCTCTGCGTTCATCATGCCCATCAACATTTCGACATAACGTTCTTCGACAGGCTGGGCTTTAGCTGCCGAAATTCTCAGATCCTTCGAGCCTAGGCCCTGAGCCTGTAGATTGGTTGACATATTGTCTCCAATCTCCATCGCCGGTGGGTGTGTAGGATAACCATTGAACTAGTGTTGAAAAGTCAAGAGGAACATGTGGAGTTCAAAACGTGGATTGAGCTGTTGCGCACTTAGCGGATGTAGGAAATAAAATCCAAAATATCAGATTTTCTTCACTCCATGAACAGGTCTCAGAATGGTATTTTGTAATATCAAGAGTGCGTTGTCAAATGACATGTGAACTACCTATGATATTAGGTTGTCCCAAAAGTCTTGTAGTATTTTTCCAAAAAAAAATCAGTAACTCTTGTTCACTTCGAGGCAGGTCCAGGCGGTTCAGGAATATGGTAGAACGTTCCCCAAGCTTTCTAGGAAAATATATATTGACCCACCAGATCCCGTGGAGAGAGCTACAATGCCCGTTGTCGATACCCACCCAACTCGCGGTGTCATCTAATATGAGCGGTGTTGCGGCACCAAAACGACGGAAGCTTGCCACTCCATCAACGCTGCATTGGGCAAGGGATGTGTGAGCTACGTGACCGTGCGCCGCTGGTTCATCAGCTTCAGCAACGGCAAGATTGACATGAAAGACAAACTACGCTTGGGACTGTGCTGGTTCTGGGACGAGGAAGGAATGCTTTTCCGCGAGGTGCTGGTACAAGGCGAGACAGTCACCGCTACCGTATGCACCCACCAGCTCCAGCAGCTCGCCGTCGCTGTTCGAGAAAAGTGCCGGAAAAGATCCGCGGTCACCCTTCTTCATGACGACGCCCGCTCCCATTTCGCTCCCATTTCGCGAAAAGTACCCAGGCCAAGTTATAGGAGCCCGGCTGGGATGTGCTGCCCCACCCGCCATACTCTCCAGACATTGCCCCTTCTGGCTATCATCTTACCCATCCTCTCGAATCCTTCCTGGCCATGAGAAAATTTGTTGATTATGACTTGCTTGCGAAGGCGATCGCTGACTTCTTCGACTCACAGAACCCAGAGGTCTGGGAGAAGGGAATCAACGATTTTCCTACAAAGTGGCAGAGGGTTGCCGATAACAACGGTCAATACGTTGTTGCTAATGATCGAAAAAAATACTACAAGACTTTTGGGACAACCTAATACTTCCCATGAACTCGGCGTAGGTCACCGGTAGTGAATGTCATCGGGTTGTTAGAAATTTAGTCCTCGAAAAGCTTTTTTGCAAAAATGGTACAGCATCTAGGACAAGCGGCGAGCAAAAGCGCTGCGTAATAGCGGAACTTCGAAATTTCTCCAAAATTTTTCAAAGCGATGTGATGTGTCCGGAACTTATGGACCAACTTACCCCTCCAGAGTTGCATAATATCAGAGAGAGAGCGCGACAGTTACGGAGCTCAGGAGGATGGAGCATCTTGCACCTCAAAGAGAAGCAAGGCCAAGATTGAATTTCAAAAAGGTTGACTCTACGACAGCCGCAGCAAATAGTGTTTTGGCATAATTCAAGCGCAAAACTCTTCAAAGAACCGTTTTTTATCCGTTATATCATTCGCAGAAGTTAAGAGATGGAATACGGATGCTACTTCTTGGGTTTTCGGCCAGTTTGCTTCATTTTTCTCCATTATCATCGTTTTAAATAAATAGTACCTGAATAAATCCATTTTGGCAATATACCAAATTTTCGAACACATTCAATCGATATGTCATAAAATCAATAATGCCTTTGACGATGTGGACTCCCTATCGCTACTCAATCGACCGCCTGCATAGTGTTGTGCAGAAGTCGAGTGCGTGGCGCATACCGAAGGAAACTGAATGACCGACTGACCCTCGAATTTTCGTCACGCAGTACCCGATCATGAGAGACCAGCGGGTGGCGTGCAAGTGTTCCGACCACTGTTCCAGGAGGTCAGGTCACCAGTGTTGTGTGGAGGGTAATTCAATATAAAAACGACGAAATTAATATTTTTGTGGAAAAAACACTGTATTATGGACTGCTACAGTAACTAGCCTCCACCTTCATCAAAGATCGTATATGTTCTCAGTTAAAAATTGCATTTAATAGAAGATGCCTCAACTTAATCATTTGAGTAACAAAAATCCAATTTTACTATATACTTAACATCCCAAATATCTGCCGATTCTTCGACTCTTATCTTTGACATGAGTAGACCAGCTGCGTAGCCGAGATCTTCAAATTGATAGTAAATCAATCGTTTCACTCATGGGTGACCTGACCTTACACTATTTACCGGAACACTTGCAACACACCCAGAGACCAATAAGCATGAAATTCCGAACTTTCCAGAAAGTTGGTAACAAACAGAGTCTTGCAAGTTCGAAATTATTCCTTCCAAATACAGACTCTGAAAGGCAGTGAAAAAGTACGAACCACGTAAATCTTATTATAAAGGGCTGTTCGCAATTACGTAGCCAACCGATAACAATTCTGGTCAGACTTCGTAGAAAACAGAATTCTTTTAGTTTTTCTCTTTGCTAGTATCGTAAACAGCGCAGCAAATATTGTGCAGTAATTGAATTCTGAATAAGGGTTCCATTCTCGTCGAAAAAGCCTTCGGATATTACTGAACTACATTAAAAGCAGAATCGTAAGTAATTGCAACACGTGACGCAATAAATATAATTTAGGCATGAACGCTTCCTTACAGCCTCTTGGAGAAATGTGAAAGGAGCTCCTGCTGTCGTGTGATACTATCATTGCAACGAAGTGAACCTGATCGGTTTATTTGAACCCTTCGAGAAAGGCTATGTAGTTTGTCGGAGGTGGACGGAGTAAGCGTAATCGTTTTGAAACGAACATGCACGGTTGAAAGCGATAATCTGTAGAGAAACCCGGATTCAAAAGCGCGGCAATGTGATCTGTATTAGCATATTTTCGAGCAAGACGTCATTTGTTGTCTCGTAGAGTGTAATTCATTCATTCATGATGATGTGAAATAAGTAAGACGACAAATAGCAGCAATCAAATGAAACAATGAATACCAAAATAAGCGGAGGGGTAAGACAAAAGGTGTTCGTGATAAAAAATATTCGTCGAATCTACACTCGACTTCTTTGCAGGGCCTCGTGTGTGCAATGTGAGCAACTTAACGGACTGCAAGCGTTATGGTAGGTCTTACCGTAGGCCAAATTTGCCTTCTTCCGGTGTCTTTGGAGGCACATCTCACTCAGTACAGCGCTAAAGTGGCTCGGATTGCAACCAGGAACCTAATCTGGCTCAGATAGTAGACCGCCGGGTCTGCGGGCCCTGTCGCTTCTCTCTTACTCATCTGGCCTAACTCCCACCTCTTCTGCCTGATGCCTTGGTCGCAATGGAGGATACTGCATGAAGAACCTTAACATTCTGTGCGGTGTTCATGATTTTTTATGCAGTGACTTGACAGTAATTTAGATCTCCGCTTTCTTTGTTGAGCGTGACAATCATTTCATGGTTATACGAGGTGACAATGTGAGTTTTTAGAGCGAAAGTTTTACATTACTTCCGCAGAAGAATAGCAAGGAGCTTTCACTAAAGTTACTGTAGCGCAATCTATTGAAATGTAATTATCGCCATTACTATAGGCTGATAGAGTTGCCTACGCTAACTTACTTATCACAGCCGATGTTAGAAGTTATGCAGCTACTTCATGATGCAAGTGAGACTACATTGTTTTATAGCAGACGGCGCACGAAAGCAAAGAACCTTATAACAGGCATGGCTCTCATATGTTCGAGCTTAGGTGGTGTTCTGGAAAGCATAAGGTATTGTTTCGCTTCCCAGAGCTATCCCCGATTTGAGGTGTGACCCAATGCGCTGAGAAGATGAACGCGTATGGGTCTCCCACGTAAATCGACAATTCATGCTGAAACGTAGGAAACATGGCTACACTCATCCAACAGCATCACTTACATTAGTTGCAGATCGATCGCAGCTTACAAGTTTAATACGACGTAATAGCTTCAGGATCTGCAGGGTCAACGACACGGGCGACTTCAACCACTACGTGTGCACCCTCCGCTGAGATCTTTTGCATGTAAGGGAACTCAGGTCTCTGCTTCCAGCTGAGGGTACATCTGAAGGCTGGTGCAGTGAGAGGATTGTTCATCACTATGACCAAAATGTGCTTAAAGGTACCACGAGAGGTGATTTGGGTGTTTGAAACTGGGGAGACATCCGCAATACAAATGAAGCTTCCTTGAAAGACTTTGAGCTCCTTATCATGCCTCAACACGCCGAGAGCGGGGGATGGGAAAAAGGCTGCAGCCCTGATTTGAGTCTGCAGAAACACGTCCGCGTCAAGAACAAACAGAAAGGAGGCCCTATTTACCCTATTGCTAGTCGTTTCATTCTGTTATTTCTCCACTGTAGCACCAGTCAGCACCTCTACTTTCATATTCTATAATTCACCAGCTCACCCCTGCTGGCACCCTTCAGCTAAATATCTTTAGTACCTCCTGTTCAACATTCAACACAGATGGTTCTACCAGCCTCCAGGACAATTTGAGGAGCTCATCCTGTACTATGGGGACGCACTCATAAAATATGTCTAGGAGAATGAAAAATCTATAGCTAATTGGAATTAAGGGAAAGCTCTGAGCAATAAGTTTTACAGCAGAAGGAGTACTGAAAAAATTTGTGAACGATCAGATAATTCGTCTATTAAAGAAGTCCTTCTCTCTACCCTCAGACAAAGTACGTCACTCACTATTTTTTATACCATCATTTGACAGAAAGAAAATATAAAAATGAGATAAAAAATTAAAAACTACTGATCGAAGAAAGTTTGGATGTCGATTTTGAGATCATCTTGATTAGCTTGACATTTCTTCCCGCAACAGTGAGTTAGAGTGCAGATTGGATGATGATCCATTAGCGTAAGGTTAGGGCTGTACAATGGCTAAAGAAGAAATGCGCACACACAACTCCTCATTTTCCTCTCGGAACCCGTAATGTGGGGTCGCTGACCGGCAAGTCTCGGGAAGTGGCTGACCTGATGAAACGCAGGAACATCCAGGTTCTATGCCCCCAGGGAGCTCGCTGGAAGGGGCTAAGGCAAGGGAGATCGGTGACGGTGTCAAACACTTCTACAATGGAGAGGACACCAAGCGAAACGGCGTAGCCATAGCCGTAACAGAGTCCTTCAAGGACTGTATCTCTGCAGTGGACAGGATATGCGACCAATCATGGCTGTAAGGATATACACAAATGAGGGGTAGTGGACCATCATGACAGTGTTCGCACCGCAAGCTGGCTGCCCTAAAGATGAAAATGACCAGATCCATCTGAACCTCGATGAAGCCGTTAAAGGCAGCTTTCGGGAAAATTCGGACGAGAAGTATAAGAAGTAGTGAATATGAAAGCCAAGATGCCTAGTAACAGGAAAGTGGAGAAAAAACGAATGAAAGTGGCCAAAAACCCAAGAAATAGAACCCCTTCCCACCATTGGTTCTGGGCGCGGACGACCTTTCCGTCAACACGCGGGTAGTCCGCATAGGTTTTCCACTGGCATTACCAAGACGTAAGCATGAAGGGATGTTCGGAAATGCGACAGCATCTATTTTCATGTGGTCAGTTTCAAGCTAAAAGTGAGAAAGTGCGCTCGATACATTCAATCCTGCCGATCTCCTTGACCAACCGCACCGTGACCAACCCCTAATCACGTCGCCTGGAGGCGGGCTGCCCTTGTCCAAGGCGGCTTGCCCTGACGAGGCCGCCTCCGCCACAGCTCAAGGGGGCGCCTTTTGCGGGGGATTTCGCCATACATCGGCCTTTCAGCCCCGTAATTTTTCAGTGCATGCCTTCTTTTGGCGTTCCCTGTATCCCATATAATCGCGAACACTGTCTTTAAGGCAGTGCCAAAAAACGCCTATCTCACCGTAGCAGGCGACCTTAACGGCCATGTCGGCAGTGACCGGAAAGGGCTAGGAAGAGTGCACGGGGGCAGAGGTTTCGTGGCAAGGAATGCTGAGGGAGAGAAGATCCTTGACCTGGTTACAGCCCACGACCTGGTTGTCTGTAGTACGTTCTTCGCAAAATAGAGACTCAAACGGTAACTTACAGCAGCGGAGGAAGGCAAACCGAAATAGATTACGTGCTCGTAAAGAGACCATTCCTTAAAAGTGTAAAGGACATCGAGGTGCTGCCTGGTGAGGCACTGGCCACCCAGCACAGGCCTCTCCTAACGGACATTGCCATAGAGCTTGCAAAGAAAACGAAGGTAAGGACTGAGCGTAGGATACGGTGGTGGAAGCTACACAGGGTAGAGAAGAATGATCTAAAAAAAAGGGGGGGTAATGGAAGCTGGTTTTCCAGACCCCAGCGTTGCGGTTCAAGAGACCTGGAATAGTGCCGCCAAGGTCATCCTACGGTGCACAAAGGAAACACTGGGTGAAGCTCGGACGGGTTTCAGGGGAGACAAAGCGGCCTTTTTCTGGAATGAAAAGGTTCAGCGAGTGGTTAAACGGAAGAAGGAAACGTACAAACGCTGGCAGAAAAGGCGGAGCTAAGAAGACCTCGTCGCCTTTATAAGTTGCAAGAGGCTTGCGAACGCAACCGTGACCAAAGCCAAGAACACGGAAATGGATGCCTTGTACGAGAAGTTGGAGGGCAGAGAAGCGGATAAGTTCGTCTTCAGGCTGGCCAAAGCTCGACATCTGGCAACCCAGGACATCAAAAGTCCGCAAAAAGCAGTGACGGTGTCATTCTAAGGAAGCCGGCCGAGGTGAAAAGGAGGTGGCAGGAGTACTTAGACGGGCTTCTCAACGAGGAATTTCCCCGTAACGAAAGCTTAAAGAGGGAGGCTACGGCTGGTTCTATCCTACCCTGGACGAATGGAGAGGTCCGTTGCATGCTAGGGAAGATGAAGACAGGGAGGCGGTTGGTTCAGATGGGGTGCCTATAGATGCATGGAAGGCATTGGGTGAATACGGGATAGAGTGGCTCACTCGATTCCTCAACACTGTAACCGCTGAGGGAAGGATTCCAGACGGATCGAGGACTTGCGATCGTCCCCATCTTCAAACACAAGGGTTTGCAATGGACTGCTCCAACTACCGTGGGATCAAGCTGACAGCGCATACCATGAAGCTGTACGAGAGGCTGATCGATTCAACACTGATGGAAATCATCCCTATCTCCCAGGAACAGTTCGGGTTCATGCCAGAAAAGTCCGAAACCGACGCCATCTTCATCGCCAGGCAGGTGATGGAGAAATTTCGAGAGAAGCGGCGACCATGCTACCTAGCATCCCTAGATCTCGAGGGCTTTCGACCGTCTCCCCAGGGCAGTGCTGTGGAATGCCTTGCGGAAACTCCATGTACCAGAACGCCTGATAGCTCTTATAAGGGATATGTACGATGGAGCTAAGGCAGCTGTACTTACTCCGCACGGGCTGTCGAATGAAGTGGATATTACGGTAAAGGTGCATCGAGGATCGGCTCTTAGTCCGTTTCTCCTCCTCCTCACTCTGGATGTGATGGTGAAAGATCCCATGGAAGGACCACTTAAAACCATCAGGTACGCGGACGATATAGCACTGCTAGCGCAAAGCAGGGAAGAACCGTAAGAAAGTACAGCAATGACAGGACAGGCTGGCAAAGAATGGGCTCCGATTGAACGTCAGGACTAGTTCATAAGCTTCGAAGAATGCCTAGAACCGATAACGGACTGCCATGGGGAGACCACCATAAAGGTAGAAGTCTTCCGATTTCTCGGTAGTGATGTGGCGGCTGATGGTACGGTAGTACAAGCAGTGAAGGCCCAGATTGATGCAGCATGGATAAAGTAGAGGGAGTCTACTGGAATACTGTGCGATCGGCGATGCTCCAGGACGCTCAAAGTCAAGGTGTATGGAGCGGTGGTAAGGCCCGCAATGCTGTACGGAAGCGAGTGCTGGCCCATAAGTGAGATACATGAAAGGCAGCTGCACGCAGCTGAAATGAGGATGTTGAGATGGGCATGCGGCTGGACGCGAGTGGACATGCTCAGGAACGAGGACGTGAGAGCGATCACACAGACGGCTCCTCTCCAGCTGGAGCTGAGAGAGCAACGGGATATGGACACGTGCTGAGAAGATCACAGGACCTTCCCATAAGAAATGAACTGGAGTTCGAAGCGCAAGGGAAGCTCCCACGTGGAGCCCCAAAGAAGACGTGGAGGGACGTTATCAAGAGCGACCTCACCGAAGTGAAGGCTACGGCGGAGGATGCCTTGGATAGGAGAAAGTGGGACATCTGACAAGAACAGCGGACCTTGCGAAGGCCCGGGACTAATGCCAGGGAGAAGAAAAAGCACTCCTCATTTTCCCAAATTTTCATCGAAATGAGGGTCAATATCACATGGAAACTCATACCTGTATGAACTGAATAGTTACAAGAGCAAGCTGCTCACGGCAGAATTCCTTTTAAACATTAATTTCAAAAGTTTGAAGGTAGTACCAACGAGCAGATCTCCTCCTTTTTCTTGGGAAAGTTGAATGAACTTTTCCATGGGCATAGTCTTTGGTTGTCGGAATTCTCTGAGTGCTTTAGCAGAGCCTCTGCCATCTCTGGATTGATCAAATTGCAATATCCCCTCGTCACGCCGATGACTACGTCGGATAGCCAAAGATGCAATCAAAAGTGCATAGTGTGGGAAGCAAACTCATGTCTTCCAGACCTTCTTGACTTCGTAAGCAAGGCTCAGTGTTGTCATCTTACAACACGTCTGAACTTTTTATTATGTAAGCGAGACCTGTGGCATCGATAATGAATGCTATGAAGTTGTCAATGTGTCCATAATCATCAAAAGAAAAAAATCTCTATCTAGATGGGGTGAGCGCTTCACCACCTCATAGGAGACCGTACCCTTCTCAACTGCGTGGCTGGCCATCCCCACAACTTGGCCATTGGAAGATCCCAATCGGTGCACTTTAAAAATTAGGTCTCGAAGAGCTCAAAATAGGTGTACAACCCAAGAGGGGCAGCGAGCAAATGAGCTGGACAGTTAAACGGAATGGTAAAGGTGAGTGGCACGATATGAGGTAGGTAGCCGAGTTCGGGTTTCTTCGTAGATTCTTACAGGATAGTTATAAAGTCTTTGGGGACTTATGGACCGAGCAATCAAAACAAATGGTACGCCATGTTTCAAAGGTTTGTATTAATATTAAACCCTTAACGTAATTTCAGAAGCTTTTTGAGTACGATCTTCGTACAAGAGCCCCACAATCTTTTTTTATCTTTCCAGTGCCCCGCCCTTTGCTGAACCTAATGAATAATCTTCCATCCTATCTAATCCAGTTGTACTTTATGGGCTGATCCTGATTTTGCATCAATGAGTGACTTCAGCGTAGGGAAGGCAGAAGCACCAATAATCTCTTACATTCAACGGGATCGGATGCATTGGATACAGTCCGTCATGGGCCTCAAATTTATTTTGCCGTATGACACCAATCCTGGCATACTGTACAGAAGTACGTAGCTGAATACTGAAAGCTTGAAGACAAGTCGTAGAATCCATGCAAAAATAGGAGCCAGATGTCATATCTCATCTAGTGAAGTGGGCTTCCATTTGGTGAAAAATGACAAATTTTCGTACATGTTATTGCCGCCTACGACAATCATATATCGCCGGTAGGAACAGATGAGACCCTCGTTTTTCAGACTTTCATTTCCTGAATGGGCAGCGAAGGCGTTATTAACCAGAACAATGTTCGAAGGGTTAGGCTCTAAAAATAGGTGAGCTATAGTTCAGGAAGCAGCTTTTGAGCAACTATCAGAGTCATAGAAGCTCACGAATGAGAGTTTCATCGTAATCCCAAAACTGAAACCCATCTCAAAGGAATAATTAACCTAAGGGAGCTACCCACCTTTTATCCATTCTGGTAAATACTACAGTCATGGACGGTCTCCCTTTCCACACTTTCTAGCACTGAAAAATGTCAATGATTTTTCCGAGTATGCCTGCGCGACATTTAGCGTTGTCTTGCTAAAATCTCGGCACTATGTCTCGACTATTTTTCGCTCTTACAAGGAAAGGTATTTTACTTCCCATGGAAGTTTGAGATGAGACCCGGGGAGATCGATAGAGCTTCGAACGCTGATTATAACGGTGAAAACCAAAATTGCTACCTGACATTCTGAAGCGAGTTACGATAGGTCAAAGTTTGCCTGTGACTTGCCTGTGACATTTCATTGGTGAGGCACTTTGCCATCAGTAAGGCCGTTGGATAGCCAGAATTGTTCACAGTGGCTTACTGGTAGTGTTCCAGATCTGCGTGGGTGATTGGGCTTAGCAACGGCCTTGCTGATGGCAAAGTGCCTCGCCAATGAGGTGTCACAGGCAAACCTTGACCCATCGTAACTCGCTTCAGAATGCCAGGTAGCAATTTTGGTTTTCACAGTTATAATCAGCGTTCGAAGCTCTATCGATCGCCCCGGGTCTCATTTCAAAGTTCCATGGGAAGTAAAATACCTTCCCTTGTTAGAGGCACCGGAAGTGGTGAGGAGAAAATGAGAATTGTGAATACATGCTCTCTGAAAACAATCTACCACTTCAGATGAGGTGATTTGTAGCGAAACTCACACTGAAAAAGCGCGGCCTGCAGTCTTATCACGATCCCGCAACACGGCGTATCGTTCTGCAGTTCCTCAGCCGGTTAAAGGCATATTCCAGGATTATTGGAATATCACATCTCCTGCCGTGGATGGATAGTTCGACCTAAGACACGTAGGCTGTACCTTTACCGAGGCGTGGGGGTCAGTTCCTGGAGCGTGCAGAGCCAAAGAATCTAGCGCAACAGCTCGGCCCCGCCCACCCCAGCCGGGGGTGTGTTGCAAGTATTCCGGTGCGTAGTGTGGGGTCAGGTCACTCAGTAGTGGGTCTACTTCACGAGACGATTGCTTGACTGCCAGTTTCAAGATCTTGACCACGTAGCTGGTCTACCAATGTCAAAGATAAGAGTCGAAGAGTAAAGGCAGATCCCCAGCTGGGGTGGGCGGGGCCGAGCTGTTGCGCTGATTCTTTGGCTCTGCACGCTCCAGAAACTGACCCCCACACCTCGGTAAAGGTACAGTTTACGTGGCTTGGGTCGAACTATCCATCCACGGCAGGAGATGTGATATCCCAATAATCCTGGAATATGGCTTTAAGTTACCGGCTTTTGGTTGAGATCGCCTCATTCGTTCCCTTAAATTACAGTAGCTATTGTTAAATGGTGAATTATAGGTAATGATTACATTTCCCTTTACTGCATAACCAAACTACTCTCCATGCTTCGATTAACAAACTGTAATGGAATACACTCAGATGTTGCAACGCGATCACTACCATGTTAGGAATGGTATGAGGGGCACACTAACAAAAGAGCATGTGCCGAGCTTCCCATTCATTGTTGCAGCACATCTTAGAACAACGTGTCCAATAGTTTTCATTCTCGCCAGCAAAACAATATCGCCAACTGGGAGTAGTAAATTTGGCAGGTTGTAAAATTTGAAAGTGCGGCTGCTCAGCAATGTATCAGTAGAGAAGGAACGAAATAAAACTGCAAAAAAAAAACGAGAAATAGAAACCCGAAAATTCCCCCTTCTCTCTCGCGTCTCTCTACGTCACTAGCCGTGGGTAGATTGCTGCAGACCGGCCGAGAGGCTAAAACAGCCCGGCTGAGGACGATGTCTCGCCCTCACCGGCAACCCACCCGGGTGATGTACTGCAGCACGACACGCTGTGCTGCAAACGCGGTTTTTTCTTTTTGAGTACTGTCATTGATTTTCCCGCTGGCGCTTGGTTGCGTAGCGGTTTTCTTACTGGAGCGCATAATTTCTCGCGTGAGGAACTTTACGGTGCATGTATCGTGTTTGGGATACCATATGGGGTTCGGTCTTGATGCATTCGAGATGTATAAAAGTTTGTTTGTGTAACATTAAAATGAAAATTCTTCCGGGGTAAAAGTTGAAATTAAGTTAAGAGTCAAAAAATTAATTTAAAATTAAGTCAAGAGTTAAAATTAAGTTAAAATTAAATTGAAAGTTCTTCCGGGATAAAAGTTTGTTCGTGTAACATTAAAATGAAAATTCTTCCGGGAACTAGGTGCACAATCAGACTAGTTCCAGGATTTCGCAGGTTACTTTCCAGCTTGTTTTGTTGGTTCTGCATAGAAGCCTCATGGAAATACGATGAAGTATGACGCAGTTATATTTTAAGTATACTTTACAAGAGATCACTGCATTTTATGAGTTGTGGGGTTTTGTTTAAGCAATTCCAAACTTTTGGGTATTGATGTAGTTGGGGGGGAGGGGGGGGGGGGGGTTGGGAAACTCATTTACACGCTTGTTCCTCACCTGATACATCCTATAATCATGAGTTTCTTGACTTATGTGTACCCCCACGTGACCCTCATTCGAGAGAGAAGGATTTATCACTCAACTAAGGCTTATACCGAAATATGGACAAAAACAACGACGGACGCCGAGCACAATGGAGTGTCCACCCTCAACTACATTAGCACCAGCCTTTGAATCAGAATTTTCAGTGACCCAAATGGATAGATGGGAACTTTTCACAACCCCTTGTGCCATTTTCTCATTGTGTGGTGTTCATAGAGTACAAAAAAACATCGCAAGAGCAGTATCTGTACTGTGCTTAACAGAAATGTGATCATGCTTCCTATGTAATCACTGTTTTTCATTGAGATTGCATGGAATTGCAATTTATATTCCAGACTTTTGGTTTGCTCATTTTCATATCATATCCTTTCCTTTCTACTCGCTCGAATCATTTAGGAAAAGCTATCCAACAAATCAGTTTTAAGCCTTAGCCTAAAGAGAGGGAAGGAGCTTCACGTGAGTACCACCTGTCATGTGAGAAACCAATTCATGCACGTGGGAACGGGTCACCCATCCCGGAGTATCCGCTCCCTCTGCATGAAGAAATTACACATGGCTTTACGTAGTAAGGTCGCAGGAGTCACTGTCACGAGTGTCAAAATTATAAATATTTACAGAAGTCATTCTCTGTAATAAGCATCTAGGCAGAAAAGATGACATCGAGAAAATAGATCTCGAAGACACATCATTCTTCTCAACTCCAAGCACCAACATATGCATCTCACACAAGTAGCAATCGCGCAAGAGAAAAGGTAATTCGCCGTTCAAGTCCTTCTTCCAAAAGGGCGTAGTGTGCGAGTGTATTCAGAGTTGTACCATTGCAAAGTCCCGGGTGTGTACCCTTATGTCAGGATTTCGCACGACGACGGGCGGCGTGCGACGCAGTGTGTGTGAGCTACGCGCATCGCGGTAGTTGGGTTTTAAAGGATTACATGCTAAGGCTAGGGGTGCGATACGCAGTTGACTTGTAATCGCTTCGAGGCCCAACAACATGTCGCGTTTAGCTCGTCCATTGCTTCGCTTGCGACATGTCGCAGTGCGAAACCCTGACATAAGGGCACACACCCCAAAGCTCCTCACCCAAAAATATTATGCGCTCCAGTGAGAAAACCACGACGAAAAATAATGGCGGTACTTGGAGAGAGATAGCCGCGTTTCTGTGCTGCAGGATCGTCATAAGAGCTTAAGCCACGCTTTTAATGCAAGTTTTGCTATAAATCACCTATTATAAAGTAGGAGGTTTTTTTTCCAGAGAACATGCATTCCTGATTCTCACTTTCTCCTTACACCTCATACCTTTAACACACAAGAAATATCCTACTATATATAATCGGCTAAGTGTGTCTGTTGGTGTGTGTGTTTGACCAGAAATTCATATCTCGCGTCGCAGTAAAGCTGGGACTTTGATTTTTAAAGTGATATAGGTTGTTGTAAGGGAACATCATTGGTGAGGGAGCGGGAGTGATAGCAACTGATAAGGGCTTATAAGGAGCATCGAAAGGCGGATGACGGAAAATTGATATCTCGCGTCGCAGCAAAGCTGGAACTCTGATTTTTTAAAGTGATATGCGGGGTGGTAAGGGAAAGTCAATGGTGAGGGAAAGGAAGTGATAGCAACTGGTAGAGGCTGATAAGAAGCCTCCAGAGGTAATGGCGGGAAATTGATATCTCGCGTCGCAACAAAGCTGGGACTCTGATTTTTTAAAATGATAGGGGGGGGTGGTAAGGGGAAATCAAAGGTGAGGGAAAGGAAGTGATAGCAACTGATAAGGGCTGATAAGGAGCATTGAAATGCGGATGGCGGGAGATTGATATCTCGCGTCGCAGCAAAAAATGGGATCCTGAATTTTACATACCAGTTGGGCCGGCGCACACTACTGGCGCGTCACACATGGAAACATGCAAAATGAGCTCGATCGATATCGACTGATGCGGAAGGGCGAGATTGAAGGGAGAGATTTTGTTTCCTTTTTCCGTTTTCGCGAATACCATGTTTCTGCGTCGCGAATACCATGTTTCTGCGAACCCTTTGAATGATGATACTGATCGATTGATGCAATCAAGCCCAGTTGGCATGCTTCCATGTGTGACGCGCGCAGTAGTGTGCGCCCGCCCAACTGGTGATTATGATAACACACAAACAAATCCACAGTCCACAACTTGAAACATCAATTTTCATTCAAAACAGATACACGTACAACAAAATATTTTAGTAAGCAATGTCTGATAGCACTGACATTAGCAAAGTTTCTAACACCATTCATCTATTCATTATGTCATGAAAACCTTCAGAGGGAAGTGATCCTGAGCAGCTGGCAGAAGCTAAATAGGAAGTATTAATAATGCCGATGAAAATGTGATAGTAGTAAGATGGGTCACATACCGGTAAAGTACTGTGAATAAGTGAAATCGGTGACGACATGTTCGGCGAGGTATTGCAAGGTGAGCAGTTCAGACCTTGTTGAGGAAACAGATGATGTGGCGTCAGTATACGTGAAAACACCGCATCGTTACACTGTATGCCTTGATAGGAGGATTTATCAGAAATCGGCCATGGCTCTCTGAAAGAAAATAATCATTCAGTTATTGCAAAATGGCCTTGTTTGAGATGGGCGTGTCAGCGCGGTGGCGCGGCATGCTCAATGGATCGATGCAGTGCTGAGCCGCGCGATTAGTGCCGAAGCTTGAATAGTGGGTGGGGTTATTTGTGTGCTCTCTTCGCGACTAGTGCCATAGCAATAAACTCAGTAAAAGCAAATCAACAAAACTTTACCTAATGACTGGATCCTTCTGCTTCTGATTTCCTTCGCTAAGACCAAAGAGTTCGCCCAACTCGGGGATATCAGAAATGCACTGGCTAATTGAAGTAAGAGAAGGAATGATCAGGAGAAGAGACGAGACCCTGAAGCAGTTTTCATTGGGTGTCTCATACTGATAATCGCTCTCGAAACTGATATGCCTACCGTAATGATGCATCAACAACTGAGAATGACTGGTTGAGGTAGCTGTAGAGGGCTTTGAGTAGAGCGTCTCTTGCTTCGCGGATCATATCTCGGGCTTGTGATGATAGGCCGACCACATCAGGATTCAAAAGAAGTAGAGCCTGGAAGAGGACCGACTAGTAATTCGATTCATTACATCTTGTGGGATATCTCACCTTGAGACAACTGAATTCGGCCTGATCAGCGCGTAATCGCCGAAGTGGACTAAGCAGTTCTTCCAGAATACGAGAGAGCACCGTAACGATGGGTGATGCATGCGAGGCGGACAGCATGAGAATTTCGTCGTTCGGCAGCAACAAATGTGGTAGTGACATACTTCTTTGTACCGTACTCAGAAGTGCAAATGACGGCGAAAATTGCTTCAGCAATTGCATCTGAAGACAAAACCATCGAAGGGGCTTTATGTACTATCCATAACGGGTATGTGGCACTTACCTTGTCAACAAATGGTATTTCAGGCAGAGGGTGAAGCATGTTCGCCCATCCAATGATATGATTAACAGTTCTTTGTCTACTTGTACGACATTCAGTGTCCTCCCGTAGCAGTCTGTCCATATTATGACTGGAAACAGCGCGATGCTCAACATCGACAAGCATTTGAAGAAGCCGACATGAAGCGCTTGCGTTTGAGTCCTGCTCAAAAAAGAATACGTTATTTAATTATTTTATTCGAGTACTGCCCAATGACTTGATAATTTCATGAATCTGAAACAAAGACTTTGAGTCATCTTTGAAAATCTCAAATTCGCAAAAACGAGTACGCACAGAGCGCAGGAAAAACACCATATTCTGCTTCCTTTGCTATAGTCATGCTTGCAGGCGGGTGATGTGTACCCTTATGCAAGGATTTCGCACGACGACGAGCGGTGTGCGACGAAGTGTGTGCGAACTATACGCATCGCGGTAGTTGGGTCTTAGAACGATTACATGGTAATACTTGGGGCGCGATACGCAGTTGACTTGTAATCGCTTCGGGACCCAGCAAAATGGCGCCTTTAGCTCGTCCGCATTGCTTCGCTTGCGACAAGCCGCGGTGCGAAATCCTGACATAGGGGTACACACCCGCTGGCGGGAGCGAGGAGTATGAGTGCTCCAAATAAAAAATTGCCTGTGTGCGATGCCAGGCTTGTGGGTGAGTTTTAGAAGAATCGTCAAAAACAAGGACTTCTAGGGATGCTAAGTCTACGGGACAAGGAATTCGGAATAGGAAGTGCTACTTCTTCACGAAGGAATGGGAGCCAAATTTAAGGTATCGAAGTTTTTCTGAGCTAGTCCCCTTCTTTTATACAATATGAGCTCAGCGGATATTATTCATAAAATTTAGAAGCTTTTTGGATCTGGCAGCGGGATCAGTGCAGCGGAATTCGAAAATCGGGACTTCGGACATCCAACCACTTAGTGGTTGGAGTGGATGTGTTCGCATCTAACCCATTCGGGGGTGGGCAGTAGATTATATGTTGAAAATGATCACTAAAAAAGAAATTACCATTTTTGGTGACGGTATGCTTTCAGAATCGGAGGTATCATCCTGGTTGGTCGACGTACGTTTCCGACGTTTGGTGCTTCCAATACGGTCACGCTCATTTTGAATAGCTGAAACAGAACTTGGAATCGATCAGTGGAATTGAAGCCCCCGAAAAATCAGAGATGTTCAAAAGAAGTCCGCCTGAAAAGTTAATTCAAATCGAATCACACCTTCTGGTCGCATTCCGACAGCCAGACATTTTTGAAAGCGGCAGTACCGGCAAGCATTTCGATGATCTTTATCGATACTGCAATTCTTCTCGAAGCGGCAAGTGTATTGAAGATTTTGAAACACGCTGAAATGAAAATTGTTTCATTACTAAGTCACCCGCAGTGATATTCACCACACAATAGTTTTGAACCTGATCACGAACAGACTATTGTGCGGGCGCGTGTGGCAGCGATCACAGCTCTTGTCTCAAGACTTTTTTAGCTTTTTTTTCTTTTTTCGGCTATTTTAACATTGGTCACAGTTTTTTAGATTTGTCTCTGACGAGAAGTGGTGCCAAAAGTTCTAGCCATGCCCCCTACGGTGGAAAACCGCATGCAGTTTCGCAACACAACCGCGCGCGTAAGTGATATTTTGGGTTACGTTTTAGTGCAAATAATCTTATATTTCTGTAGTAATGTTATGGTGAATTCAACCACTGATAAGCAGTTGGTATAAGTTTTTCCTGAATTTCGGAATAGAGTGAGACTCTCTTTAACTCATCATATCTATGACCCATCAGTCGGTGACAATTTTTCCTACCCCACCAATATGGCCCCTCAAGGACCAACGAGTACGGACATTCCTTTTCCAGGGGCTTCTTTCTTTAACGAAGCGACAGTAAATACCTTCGTCTGAAAAATCCCTTGCAGCCATTACAGGCGACGGCTCCATAATGTTTGCCGATTGCTTTGTCACCACATACCACGCAAAGATCCGAACTTGGGCATTGGCTGGAAACTGATGGAGTTGTAAATGGGTCCATTCTGAAACGGGTAATATTAGAACTCAGAATGTCCGGCATCGAAATGAACGACAATCGAGGACGGGGGTGCACGAGGCTCCATATGAGAACTGGTTATTCAGTAGTGTATTCAAAAGCAGCATCAAACTTCACTGATCATCGGCAACAGATACACAAATCACAAATATGTTAATAGCAAATAAGAAACAAATAGATAAACTTACAATGGAACATATTACTGTAACTCCACTCCACCGCTACAATTATCTTAAGCGGTCAGCAAAAAAATGAAAGTTTTGATTTTATGTCTAATTGATATTGTGATGCAGTTTCAAGAAAGTAGTAGTTTTAGTAGTAGAAGTAGTAAATAGCAATCATTTCAGAGTATCTACATCTGCTATGCGACATAATGCACGGGGTACGGTACATATGAATACCCGAAACCGTATCAGTTGTCTTTATTTCATTGGCAGTCAATGATAGCACAACAAGTACCACTGATACTCTTTGAGATGTAGCAGTTTTCCAAGCTGTTAGGTTTATTCAAAACTCGGTCACTGTCTTTCACAGAATAAATTCATTTTACATTTTTTGTACTTTGTGTAAAGTAGATAGGAACTTTAAACTACATATGCACCAACGTTTATTTAAACTCCAAACAGGAAATATTAAAGTTAGAGTGACCGTAGGTTTCTCTATGGAAGTACAATTGGGGAGTAGGATTGAGTATTGGAAATTACTTCGCATAATGCTTCAAGACTGACCTATTTTAGTAAAGTTTTTTCGATCCTCACCTTCAAGTTATAAAGCAATACGGAACGAAAAGGAATTCGATGACTGTCGAGGTTTTGGTAAATAGTTAGTTTTGTCTTCGATTGTTTAATTGTTAACCATGAACTTGGGTATCTCGCTGAATATTTGAAAGATGAACAAAATCATTTTTCTGGTGAAGTCGAGGCAACCAGCTATGTGGCAGGCAGCGAACCAGACATGTTGAGAATGTCGAGAGGAAAAAGTTCAGCTGACACACAGACTAAAGATAAACCAGTGGTCCCTGCACGTATACAAGCGTTATCTGGCACGCAATTCATACAGCAGTAATTACAGATAACGGTACATGATCAGAAGAATATGGATGAATGACGGCTTATGTGAGTGGAACGGAGGTAGGCCTATGCTTGGTTCGAAGCCCGGATGATCAACGGCAGCGTCAGAAAAGTTTCACTTCGTTTTAAGGCTTCAGAAGGAATCTACGGTAGGAAGCACGCTCAAAATGATCTCCACTCTTGGGTACGTACGTGTTTGCTCGAACCGTCCTGATAAGAGCCGACGGTGGAAAAAACCACCCGAATAAGGCACGTATGCCAGTGGTTATCAGTCACGCAAAACGATAACGCAGCACAATTCAATGAACCATCAATCCGAGCCCCAAAAGAGACGAAAAATGACTGGCGACAGTACCATGGCATGATTCTGCAAACAAGCCCCTAGAAGGTGATTCACAAGAGTCATCACACGGCGATGGGACGAAAGAATCACTGGGTTCTCCGGCGGCGTCTTGCGAAGAGCGATCATATATTACCGAAGATCATCGTTCACTGTGAAACTACGTCACCGCACTTGGTCGGAAAGCCGGTTCCCCACAGGACATAGCGGGCCGAATTACGATGCGCAGGCGACGGAAATAGCGTGGAGACCAACATGAGAGAAACGCTCGAAAAATGGCTAGGAAGTATCAGAGACGTGGAGCGTCGTCGACGTTGAAGCAACACGTCAGGATGATCTGTGTTGGTCGACCGTGAACCTCATCGCATGCGACAACATTAAAAGAACAGAGATACTTTTTTTCGCTTCCGCTGCTGCCAAGCGTTTCACATTCAGTGCGGGACAGTTCAAACCGGGACAGTAGCGCAACGGCCACTCATCATGGCTATCAGTTGCTGGAAGCAAAGCTGTTAATTCGGTTCTCGGGAAACGGAACATGCACCGACAACCCTGGCTGTGCATAGCATATCGTACATATCGCTTATCTCAAAATGATCCCTTCTCACGGATGTCGGAATATGGAAGTCTGAAAGTTTCGAGAATTATTGAAGGTTTCTGTAGTCGGCTATCCAACTGCATATTTTAATTTACTAAGGTTACTTCTAGGCGGGGGTGTTGTAGTGACAGATTGCGCGCACCCCACTCTCATGGTGCGGGGGTCAAATCTCGTATCAAGGCCACCCGCCCAGGCCAACCAAGCCTCCCATCCCTTCGAGGTCGGTTAATTGGCACCAGGCTTGTCTGGAAGGATAAAGGAAGTGACTTGTACATCGGCTGGCCACCGCAATTATGGACCACATCACATTCACTAGCCACCACGGCTCTGAATGGAAGTAGAATGTGCGATGCAGACCAAGAAGGGATTAATTAACGCCAAAAAACTTTAGCCTTTATTCTTTGAGGTTACTTTTGAAGTCATCACGGTTATTACTCGCCATAGTAGTCATGTATGGGACATCGCACTCAAAAGTAAAGGTAAGGACGGGAAAAGGCGAAGAAATCACCTACAATAACCAATGTAAGGCTGCTCCTATTGTCCATGGTTTTTGACGTTACGCGAATTCGCGAAGTCCATCGGCAGGAAATTTACACAGAAGATTCAGTGAATAGCAGGGAGGTGATAGAGAAGAGACATCGACAGGCAGCCAAACACGTCGAACGCACAGTATAGTCCGTCAGCCACCTACAGCTGCGAAAGGAGCAAAATCACTGCAAAGTTAACCGATTTGTCAGCCTTCGAAGAGGAGTGTATCACGAAGGTTATCGTGAAATGGGCCCTTGATCATTGCTCTATGAGTTCTCTGGGCGGAGTACATGACCATGAAAGGTATATGATGGCCTACATTTCCTTGTATACAGCGGAACACAACCCGCAAATGAGAAGTCTAAGCCAGTTCTTTTAAGCTGTTTGACTTTTGGATTGAAAGGACAATGCTGCCTTACATTAATACATGAAGCTCGAGAAAATGCTTTTAGTGAAATAGGATATCTTCGGGTTAAACAAGACCTAGTAAGGAAGTCTTCTGCATGGTTAGTGATGGTTAGAGCCTTTACGGTGACGGGTAGCCCACTAAGTAAGATTGTTGTGGATGTTGAGAACATTGAATGACTAGCTATTTGAATTCTGAATGTTCCAGCGAAAAATCGGATAGGTACTTGAATTGGTCCGTGGTCCTGGCTGTAAATACATGCATACATACATACATACATACGTACATACAGGGGGTGCCAAAAGAGTAATGTTGTTTGCAGCTCACTTCCACTAAGTATACAAAACAGAGGGTATTGAAGAGATGAAAGTATCAGGTCAAAATATTTCTAGAATGTTCCTCTTAAAGCAGGAACAAGCTGGTGCCCACTACTTTCACCATCACAAAAATATGGAGCCTTCAGTCAGCAGAGTCGGGCTATAGAGCACCTACAACAATAGGGTCCGCCTAAAACAACAGAGCCACCTTCCGTCAGAGGTCTCTCGTGGGATAGTTTCTGAAGACTGATCCATCGGTTCATAGAAGTCACAGAGCTCTCGCTACTTGACAACGCTGCAATGATCCGAGGTGTCATTTTCATGCCTCGAAGCCACCTCCGTAGGGCTTTCAAGGGTCATGGCACGTTCTGGTTCTTGGAAACGAAGGGCGTCGTGAGCCCGAGGAAAACAAAATGTTCAAGAACACCACCCATCAAGGATCCCCTTAGCTACCCAGAGTGAAAGGACTTCAGCAAGGTTGTGAACGAGGGTGGCGAAACCTCGGATTTTTTCGAGTTGATGTGACACACATGTTCACGCAGAAGAAGCTCTCGATCCTGCTCGTGCAGAAGGCTGTTGCTGGGTTTAGTGATAGTATGAGGTGTGCTCTTGAATTTGGAGATGGAAATACTTTGTCGGAATCCGCTGAAGTTCGACTAATGTGGGGTTGAAAGTAGAGGAGAAAAAATTACATTTTTGGCTTCCCCTCTACATACATACGATGGTCACAAGTTGGTCAGACAACGTCATTCGCTAAACGGTCTTTCACAGTACAATGGAGAATCTTACGCCTACTGCACATCGAACGAACAGTGGGGCCACTCACGCTGACAGCATGTGATATTCAACTCCACTGCTACCCCACCCCCCCCCCCCCCTCTCTTTCACCTGTCCGCCCTTACAAAATCATCAGTGCCGCATCCTTGAAGCTTGATTGAATCTCAAGATTTAGTTTAGGCATTAGCAAATAGTAAAAACGACCGCTATATACTGAGAAGGGAGAGGTGCTCTCAACGTTAGGAAGGCGAAGTTACTACTAGCTGCCATTTTTCGAGTTAGAGGAGAGAGGGAGCATCGTTGGAAGTGGGGTGAAAGAGTGCAGCTGTCAACCTCTCCAGCTAGGAATTCCGTCTGGTACAGGAAATCTCCTTCTATCAGAAAACCTCCGATGAGGTGAACAGGAATGATTTTTTAAACATCACTCCCCGTTGGGACCTTCCCTACCAGCCATTTAGTCACTCATGAAAGTATTGTGTTGATAACCTCGACCAATGCAAACGTATCACCCTGAAAATGATCCCCTCAACTGGAGAGCAACAAAGCTATGAATTATTCAATCGGAACATTTTCTTGACAAGACAGCCATTATTCAAATTTTATGAGATAGTGAATCACTTCGTTCAAAGGTATCCGTAGCGGAGATCAGATGGGTCGACTCAATTTGGGGCAATAGATTTTTGAATAATCCGAATAACACCCCATGACGCTCCACCCGAACGCGGGCTAGCCACGCCCATGAGCTCCTCTATTGGTCAGCTGAGCTAGAGGGTGTGGCCAGAGAACGGTTCCACCGAGTATACATATGTAGCTTCATGATGGTGCATTGTGGTGGCGCAACCTGGGAGCACTTTAAATATTTATCCAACGACCTACTGCCTGAAGAATGTGAGTAAATCTACCAGATTATGGCGAGGTGTACCTTTAACTGAAGATGAGCAAGTGATGACGTACACTTGTCTGAAAACGGTGCTCACACAAGCAATGATTACCGTAACCGGACAGGCAACAATATCACCGAAACTAACAGAAACCCACAAAATATTTACTTATTTGGCCGCGCCATGTATTCGATTTCAATACAGAGTATAGCGTTTGATTCATGCATGTGGATCACATAATGCTTATGAGAATCAAATGATGTACAGGAGGTGCCAAAAAAAAGTAATTTTGTCTCCTCCACTTTTGCCCCACTTTAGTCGAACTATAGCAAATATTGTTGAGGCATTTTCATCCCCAGATTCAAGAGCAGACCTCACTCTATCACTATACTCCGTGGCAGCCTTCTGCACAAGCAGGAACGGGGGCGGGGAAAGAGTGAACAAGTTGTGTCACCTCAAATGGGCAAAATCCGAAGTTTCGTCGCCCTTGTTCACAACCTTGCTAAGGTCCGTTCACTCTGGGTACTTAAGGGGATTCATACTGGGTGGTGTTCTTTAACATTCCGTTTTGTCCGGGTTCCCAGCGCCCCCCGTTTCCAAGAGCCAAAACGTGTCCTTACCACTGAAACCCCTCCGGAGGCGGATCTGGGCATGAAAATGATACTTTGGATCATAACAGCCTTGTCCAAGCAGCAGGGGCTCTGTGACTTCCATGAACCGAAGGGCCAAACCTCAGGAAGCTCCCCACAAAAAACCTACTACGGAGCCTGGCTTCACTGTTTTAAGCGGGCCTTGATTCTGTAGGCACTCCGAAGCCCGACTGCGTTGAATGAAAGCTCCATATTTTTTATAAAGGTGAACGTAGAGAGCCACAGCTTGTTCCTGCTTTTAGAGGAACATTTCGGGAATATTTTGCCCCAATACTTTTATCTCCTTCGTTTATGTTTTGTATAATTGGCAGATGTGAGCCGTGGGCGAAATTACTTTTTTGGCACCCCCGGTACAAGTTAGTGTGATCCCTCCATGCGATTCTTCTAGTAACTGCTCACAGGAGTGACAAGTATGGAAGGAGCTCGATCTTGTGTTTGATGCATGTGATGCGCTTGCCGCTGCACATCTCCTGTACTGGAACCATATTGATGCAGTGCCAGGTTGATAAACGAAACTGCCTTACCACTGTTTCAAGGCAGTGTCAAGTCACGTGACAATTCACGTGCGGTTTTCCTCTTTGAAATCGCAAAGTGCAGTGTGTACTTGTGTTTGGTCCACCATATATCAGATCACCGTTCGCTGATGTTGTCATACACAGTTGGAAATTGAGAGAGGTGATTCTGAGCACACATAAATGTCGTTTTCACCTATTGTGATCTCGGTGCTACTGGAGTTTGGGGGGGGGGGGACACTCGGCAACAGCATAGGCTGATATCCAATAGCCCAATTTCTACTTGTAGGCGCTCACAAGGCTACTTTATGCCTAATTGCGGGTAAGTAACTAAGAAAACGAGTAATTAGTTCTTCTATCAGCGTAATAAGAGTGAATCGCTCCAATCAGACTAAACAACACCCCGTGTTTGCCCAAGCTTAGGGGAAGGGAACCTCCTCCCTCAAGCTTAGGTTTACACAAGATGGGAAAAGATTCCTTTCATCCATACCGTTTCTGTGGAAAACTCGAGCCCGATTCGGGTAGCGTGGGTGTATGTCGTCAGGACAGATAGGTCGCAATGCGGTGCCGCGCCCGCGACGTTCGCGCACGAGTCGTCCGTTCTGCCTTTTGCTTCGATGTAGAAGTAGCCGCTTATCATGACCTTATTACATTTCTTTTATATCCTAATACTACTATGTGCTAATGTAGTTTTGGCGGAGGGCCACTAGACTAAGCTCGGCGTTCGGCGCGATTTTTACCGAGGTTTTTCGCTTAAGTTTCAGTTTAGGGGAAGCTCTTACCTTCCTAAAGTAAAGGTAAGGTGAAATATACACATTAGTATGTAAATTAATTGCACTAATACAGAGTATTTTGTGGTTTTCAATAAGCCTAGATTGACCTGTGTTTGAATGCAAAACTTCTATAATGACGTGATTGGTTGCAGTGGATAATTAAGTCCTGTAATTTTGATAAGACTTTTTTTTAGAGCGAATGACGACATCTTTTTGCGGCAGAAGATCGCCAAATAACTGTTTTTGCACACAAACAATGTAATGTGGACTGGAAACAATGATTTCAACGACGTCTGAACGGGAACAAAGTCGTAACCGTTGGCCGACTGCGTACTTATCAAAGCCAATGCACAGGTCGAGAGTGCAATGTCGTAACTCCTATTGACACTCGCTACAGAGTACGGCGGGTACTAGGTTTTAAATTCGCTCACCTCCATTCGCGTTTTTCTAAGTAGGAGCGCTGTAGCTTTGGCGCAAATGCGCTGCCCCAATCGGAATTGGACAACTCGTGTGCGGTCGTCGCACGCCGCACGCGGCTCCGCGATTTTTCTGTCTTTACGACATACACGCATCACATATCTCTATTGAGCGACAGTATCATCGCTATGGTAAAGTAAGTTTAGTTGGCTTTCCTCAGTAGTTCGACGCCTCCAGCAGTAAAGCGATTTCGATATTGATGATCGGCAATTGAAACGAGTGCTCCCGAAAACCACTAATGATGATAAAAACAATAAAACTAAAAACGTCGCCATCATCATCAAGATCACATCATAAAGGAGATCGCGTGAGTTCTGCAGACCTCGACAAAAAGGGTGTCCAGAAATCGCGGGAGCTTCAGCTGCTCACAATACCGACTTAGAAAAACTCCGCAATTTACACAAATCCACTTAACTTTTCGAAATCAAGTCAAAACCTTGATGTGGCTAGAAGCTTGTCCTGGATTGAACTCTCTGAGTGCGACCATCATCTCGGTTGGCAGGAAAGCGCGTACGCAACGAGCGCTTGCGCTAGCAAAATGAGCAATTCATGGGAAGTTCCATTCTTTGATTTCGCATGAAAAATCGTTTTCACATCCGCGAAAGCTCGTTCCCGGTGGCATTAATCAAAAAGTGAGTTTCAAAGGTGTACGATGTGCAAGGGCTTTATACACAGCAAAAGTTGTCATACCAAAGAGTCAAAATGTCTCTCTTGGAAGGGATCCGCTGCGGTAGCAGCGGATGGATGTTTCTTCCATGATTCATCGGAATCTTTCAGGGAGTGGCGAGAGGACGATGCGAGCCTTCGGGGGACGATGTGAACCTTCGGAGAGACAGCTGCCCGCACGGTTTGAACATTCGGCAACCGTTCCTCATCGTTTCTATGGACGAGCCCTCGACATCGAGACAACTGCTCAGCCGATGATCTCTGACGCCTTCTTCCATCGTGTTATCCTGTGTCCACCAGCCATCCATTTCCTAAGCCTTGTTTTGTGACCTTATGCTTGCCCTGATGAACCTCTTCGTAAAGTTGTTTTATGTTTTAAAAATAGATTTTAGTCCCTTTCATGGCTGAAGATAGAAGGATTCAAGGAGAACCTTCTGTGGAAGCATTCGTTTACTCTGTGAGCAACTCCAGGTCTGTCAACGTGGTTTTGAGTGCAAAGGGCCCGGCTCCTGTGGCGCAGATGCGAAGTAATTCCGCACTAAACGAGTGCGCTATTTGTGCTGTAGGGGTTGTACTATTCTTTGGTTCAAGATCGTGGCTAAATTAAAATGATATCCGGGAATCATCTTTTCAAGTCTTCTAGAATCCGTGAGGGTAAAAGTGCCATTTTTCGTTTCGTCTGCAACTCCGAAAGTGTACACAATCATGTACTCACAGACTATATAGTTGGCAGAGTAATTCCCCCAATAATTCGAAGATGACACAAGGTGATTCATTGTCACCCGTTACCATTGGCAAGCGCTAGTTAGGAGCTCATGTCAGACAAAAAATCACTTGCGATCCCTATCAGTAGATATGCATGTACACAAAATCACAAATGGCACAGAGAGGTAAGATTGCTCATGAACCTTTGACGGGAAGGAAATTCGATATTTCTATAAACAGAATGAACATGCTTGGTTATCGAGTTGCTGTTGACCCATGCTGTGAACGTAATCCTGCGGTGCTGTCGGTTTGGAGAGGATCTGAGGTCTCTCACGAATCGGTTTATGATTGCCTTCTTCGTCCGTGTCAAGGTTCAATATATGTATATTTGTTACCACAATGATGCTGAGTTATGGGCAAAAGCTTCGGTGTCGGACGGGACTCGAACCCGTACTTCGTCCTTTCCGGGGATATGTGCTAATCCATTACACTACCGACAACTTTTGCCCATAACTCAGCATCCTTGTAGTAAGTTTCGCATCGCGAGCTGCGGCGATTAACAGCAGTTATCAAAAATCAAAAATATCAAAACCAATACTAAAGCTTTCAGCTTCACGGTTCGATGCCGATATTGGCCAGCCGGCTCAACACGTTATACTTGTGAGTGCTGATAAGCTATGGTAAATATACCATTCAGAAGCTGAGTCAAGGTCAAAGGGGTGTCGGTGGTGTAATGGATTAGCACATATCCCCGGAAAGGATGAAGTGCGGGTTAGAGTCCCGTTCGACACCGAGGCTTTGCCCATAATTCAGCATCCTTGTAGTAACTTTCGCATCGTGAGATGCGGCGATACGCAGCAGTTATCAAGAATTAAAAATATCAAAATATGTATACTTGTGTTTATTTTCTGCGTACTAGATTCTTGAGATAGAATTTTTATTTCGCCTGACGTTTCAACAATTTCGTCGTTATCAAGGGCTTCGGTTACACCAGCACCGCTTGCTCAACTTCGAGGACAACGAGAAAAGACGGACATGAAGATTTCAAGATTCAATGTTTTTTCACACCTTTTCTCAGACTAGTTACTTGCTCCGTTGTGTACTACTAAGGTAGGCAAGCGCTCGGTGCTGGTGGAACTAAGGCATTTGATAACGACAAAATTTGAATGTTCCACAACAATTGAGACCAGAATATTTGTTCAAGTCTCGAAACTTTTTTTTTGGAATATATATTTCGGTGCTTAACACTCTATTTAGGCTTGAAACTGTGGCAGTAATATGATATACGTTGTATATTACTAGCTTACGACCCCATCTCAAAAATTTTTGGCGTGACTCACCCTGCCAAAGACGTATGGTGCAGAAAATGATGAACTAAAATTCAGGCCTGAAAGAGGTGTTGAACACCGAAATATCGTAAATATTCCACAAAAACTTTCGAGAGTTTTGAGGGGTCTTTTGAGCTTTTTGGATACATATTTTGGAGCCTCCATTGTGGTCGAGCATTCAGATAATCGTGAGACTCCGGAACAGCACATTATTAAACGGCGAAATTGTCGAAAGGTCAGGCAAAATAAAAATTCCACATAAGAACCTGTACTGCAAAAAATAAATACAAGCATATTACATGAAGAAATGCGAGGTTTCAAGAAAGACGGACATGGAGGTTTCGCGGTTCAATGTTTTTCAGTCCTCGTCATTTGTTCCTACCCGAGGCATCTTTCTCCGTAGAATTGAGATTGATGAGGTCGCTCGTGATGGCGTTCCATCAGCAATTCGTTAGAGTTCCACGTGGTCGCCTTCTTGTGCTTTAAATCTGGTGTTTTTTCTTGAGGCGATCCCGAACTATCCCCAGCACGTATCCATAACATCGCGGTTGTTTCCTCAGCTCTGCCTGGTCAGGAGCGGAGTGCAGGATCGTTTTCACATCCTCGTTCTCTATGCCTAGTCCTGTCTATTTCGGCTTGAAGCAGCTGCTTTTCAATTACATTTTCAAGGGCTAGCATTCACTCCCTTACAACAATGAGGGCTGAAGCGCCGTCGATCGCACAATAATTCCTGTGAACACTCTCCATTTCTGCCGCTTTTATTCGAGCCTTCACTGCCTGGTCTATCGTACCTTCAGCCGCAAGACCACTCCAGAGATACTGGAAACCTTCTACCCTTCGAAGGGCTTGTTTACGGCGATCAGGTACTGTTTCCGGGCATTTGCCTATAAACTTGATCATCTTAATGTTCAAACGGAGCCCATTCTTTGCAAGCCTGTACAGCCATTGAGAAAAGTAGGGGAAGACATAAGTTGGTGACAACTAACGAGGAAGGTCTTCCAACTCATGACGCGCTTTTTGAAAGATGTTTTTTGCATGTATGGGGGTGCGCACAAGAATCATATAACTGATGTCCATTTTTGCTGAGCGGCCCTACGAATGCCAAAAAAGGGGTTGATGGTTCGATCCCCACTGAGGACAAATTTTTGCAAAATTTAGATTTTCAGTTTTTCGGCTCGTAAACATTTGAATATGAAGATTAAGTGCAGTAATCACATTTAGAACCCCGGACTACCCTCTACTGCCAGTTTTCAGCAAGTTTGACACTCCAACTTTTTGACGTTTTAGCGCTCATAGCGCACGAACGAAGCGTTTTTGCGTGAAACGGATTTGATATTCGTGTTCAGGAGGTCGAACTACCCCCAGGGGCAAATTTCCAGCCCAATCGAAGTTTTGACCCAAATTCGAAAATTTGAGCTGGGCATTGGTATACCTTCGACTGCACGTTCAACGAAGGGGACGACGGTATCACTTGTCAAGAAATCCTGACTATTTCTCTTGCCTGGTGCTTGATAGCTGAAACTATTGCGATAGGCATCCATGCTGTGCATATTCCACTGATTTTCAGAGATTTTGTTAGTTACTCACTTCTACAATTAGAAAGGGCACCATATACCCATGACCAAACATCTTTTTCGAAGTTAGGGTCAAAATTTGGAATTGGCTAGAAATGTGTCCCCAAGGGTAGTTTGACCCCCTGAACACGAATATGGCACTCATTTTGCGCGAAATCGCGAATTTCTAGCGCTACGGACTCTTATGTGTCCAAAAAAGTCAGATCACCAAATTCACTGAAAATTCGCAAACAGAGTCATTTTGGCATGCTGTCAACGAAAAGCATAGTCATTTGACATAAACAGACATATCTGAAGATGAAAAAGTGAAGGCAAAAACAAATGCAAAACTACGGCTGAGTTGGGACATGAACCACCAACCCATGCCTTTCGACCGCTTGAGAGTCCATCGTCGTATCCAGTAGGCCATCCGATCACCACATCATACCCACATCTGGGAACCGTTGTGAAACTGCTGCACACTTTTAGTACATGGTGCAGGTAAGATCTTATTTTTTTCCCGTGTTTGACTTTGTTTTGGATGTGAAATGGAACAACACCTTTGGATCTGCACATGGTTAAGGTTACAAGCAGTATGCGTTACAAGAAAAGGGTTAAAATCGCCTTTTTGAAAGAAAATTTTTTCACTCCTTTTTTGGCATTCGTAGGGTCGCTCAGCAAAAATGGGAGTTAGATATATGTTTCATGTAGGTACCCCCATATGATGGAAAAAACCGTTTCCCAAAAGCGCGTCATGACCTGAAAGACCTCCCTTGAGTAAACATGGCGGTTAAATCGAACAGTAGTCAAGGAGTTGGATGCATCAAAGTCATTATGAAGCGTAATGTCCATAAACTGTTGCATTGCCGATTTCATCTTTTATGGAAATATGGGTGTGTGCAGATATGACAGCGAATCGCGTGGCCGCCCGCGGCGAGCGGCGCGGCGGTGCGAGTGCCAGTGGCGGGGCATGGCAGCCTCCAAGCGAGGCAAGGGTGGAAGCATTAGTGGAAGCGCAGACGTGACGCAGTCACACTCGTCCGGTTCCCAAGAGCAATCGATACGGCGAGTCGTACTGGTGGTGCCGCTAGTGAAATGCCGCAAAGCGATTCGCTGTCATATCTGCACACAACCCGGAAATATCACTTCATTCCTGTTTCAATGAGGAGCGAGGAAAGAAGAAATCAATAAATCAGTCCACTCACGTATATACTCTAGTGCTGACACAAATTTCGCTTTCATTTTGTCCTTATGATTTCTTCATTGCCTCAGTCAGCAAAAGCATACATCATCAACAGAAACAGCAGGTTTTAGCATGTCTCGCCTTCATATGACGTTTGAACACCGGCAACCTGAGCTCTTCCGATAGTTTCGTGTTAATGTTGCTCCGACACTAGTTTACTTCGATGCTGGGGTAAAGGTCGGAGAGAATTTGTACCTGAAGAACACTGGTAAGTATACTGCAGCGTTGGTGATCCCTGAGTACTGCATCGATGCTCTCAGCCCTTCTTTGGGAGCAAAACGTGGTTTTTTTCTAACCAGGCAGAGCTCTGACGGAGGTAAAGAGCACTTTCAAATGGAGGGGTCTCTTTTGAGATCAGAAAAAGGAAACGAGGGAAAGGTGTACTTGTTTTTCTGATTTCCCGAGTGACATCGATCACCTCTCTTTTTAACGAAATGTCGATCAAGTGGCTCAAGGTTGGCAATCGCATGATTGATCATACTTTATACTAAATACTAAATAGCAATATTTTGATTATCGATTGATGAATTGACGACCTTTCCTCAGAGAGACCACTTTATCATTAACAATACCAGCCGGAGAAAGGGTCGTAATCGTGATCGCGTTTGGAGGAGTGGCATTTCTAGAAATTTACTCAGCAACGCCTAACCCTGGGTCTGACCACGATACAGAGCAAGGTCCAAAATCCACTAACTTATCATTGTAACTGTTGATTGAAAGCAAAATCTTTTGAGAACTCCATTCTACTCTATAGCCACTGAAAACAGCTGAAAACAGACGATGATAAAACCTGCGTGTAAGTGCGGTGAAGTTGTACAAAGAGTTCCGTCTTGGCATGACAAAGGACAATCAGCGGCATGATTGTTGAATGTTTCTACACGTGATGTGAATGAAGTTATGCATTGATTAATTAGCCGTTCTCCGTTTCAGATACTGCCCTACATCGGCGTTCGTAATTTTGGAACACTCTGTAGAACTAATCCCTCCCTGAACCTACTCCACCCGTTGTATCAGTGTGGAAAAGGACGAAATACCTTGAATCCTAACAGAAGGCTGCTACGCAGTATAACGCATATCTACGCCACTGAGCCTCCTTCTCTGACATGTGCAGAATTAGCTCGTCAAGTAGAAGAAGGACGAAATATCCACCTGAAAATGCAAAAAAATCTCGTGTGATTGCATCTACATATAGTCACTGCGATTCGCCACAGTGTGGGAGCAATCTGCCACCACCAGGGTATTCATGGTGTCGTTCAATTAGACCGTTTGAGCTGAGCTAAAAGGGATCTTGGTTCTTTTCGAAAACATTGACATAGATCTGTAAGAGTAGGATTTCCGAATAATGATTTATTGAGTAATTTGCCTGCTCTTTATATCGCACACAGGTCGGTGAGGAGAATGTACATTTAGGTAGAATTTTCACTTTGCTACGTCGCACTAGCGGCCCCTTCAGCACAAATTGCCGCGGTCGGTTGGAATTCCGCTCAGGGCGCAAGGGTCTGGTACCATGGAGGCCGTCCAAGAATAGCTGTTTATTTCATCATCTGAAAACAAAAACTTTCCGCCCTAAAAAGAGAACCTAATCCTAATTAAGGAATAATTAATTCGAGCGCAAAACTCTAAAGGGAGTGTTGCAACGTGCACAATCACACGTGAAGAAATCCGCGGCGCCGCTCACAGCGCGCGGCCGCGTGAACATCCGACACAAGTGTACACACCCGGTCAAAGGGTATGGTCCGGGAATGACCAAGCGTCGCGCCGCGGGAGTTTCAGTTCTGGTTCAACGCGCACTCATGAAATTGTGCGAGCGTCATCCTCGAGAATTCAAGAAACCGTTGACAAGATCTGCAAAATCCTATTTCGCCTTGCTCTGGAATTTCCTCCACCTCTTATTCTTATGCCGGAATTACTATGATTCGCATCCCCAATATTACTCAGTGAATTGAGGATGAGAAAGGATAGTACGCGACAAAACGGACCACTTGATCATACAAGGGAAAGTATTTTACTTCCCATGGAACTTTGAAATGAGACCTGGGGGGGGGGGGATCGATAGAGGTTCGAACGCTGATTATAACTGTGGAAATCGAAATTGCCAAATGGCATCCTTAAAGGCAGCATTACGGGAAAGCCGGACGAAAAGTAAAAGAAATAGTGCATATGAAAGTCGAGATGCCTAGTAATAGGATAAAGGAGAAAAACGGATGGAAATGGCCTAAAACCCGAGAAAGAGGACCCTCTTTCCACTGTTGATTCTCGACGTGGACGACCTGCCCGTCAAGAGGCGGGTAGTCTGATCTAGTTTCCATTGGCATGTTGCCAAGTAAACACAAAGGGATGTTTGAAATACGACAGCATCCATTTTTTGGAGTGAGCTTCAATGAAACTGCGAAAGCGCGCCGCAAAACCTTCGATCCTTCCCCATCTCCTTGGCCGCTCCCATCCCAGTCAATCAGGAATTACGTCATCGGGAAGCGGGAACGCTGTGTCAAAGAGGCGGAACCGCTGCATGGTTGCGGCGTTTTGCAAGGTTTCTACAGCTTGGAGGGGCGCTTTTTCACCGAGATTTCGCCACAGATAGCCTTCTTAGACCCAGGACTACCATGTGAGTGACCTCTTGTAGGGATTTCTCCATTACCGCATCACCCCTAATGCTGTCTTTAAAGGAATCGTCCACGGAAAATGAGTTTTTGTGTTACCCATACGTCTATGTTGTATTTGCCTAATGTGGGCCTCATGCAAAATTTCACGCGAAAAAATGCGAGTCTGGCTGAGATACAGCACCACAAAGTGCGGTCCCAGTGGGCGGGGCCTAAGAGAAAAGCCTCGTTCCGTCGTCCGCCGTGGTCGGAGACGCGTTGTAGGAGCAGAAAGTTTCGTAAACAGTCCTACTCTCCGTTCCCAACGGCGGCGGACCACGGGACGAGGCTTTTACTCTTAGGCCCCGCCCACTGGGACCGCACTTTGTGGTGCTGTATCTCAGCCAGATTCGCATTTTTTCGCGTGAAATTTTGCATGAGGCCCACATTAGGCTAATACAACATAAACGTATGGGTAACACAAAAACGCATTTTCCGTGGACGATTCCTTTAAGCACAAGGGGTCAAAGTTTGCCTGTGACTTGCCTGCGACATCTCAATGGCGAGGCGCTTCGTCATCAGCATGACTAGCGCAAAGGGAGCAATTGCCTCCGTGGCTTAATGGTAGTGCCCCGGTTCTAGTGGGGCGAGGTGGTGGGTTTGCTTCCCGCCGGAGCCGCTCTTTTTGCATTTTGTGTTCCATTGTCAGTAAGTGCTTTTCTTTTACTTCTAAACGTTTCCTTGTATGATATTCGCGCGTATTGGGTCGAATTACCCCTCTGTGCAAATTTCCAGCGGGATCCAGTTTTTGGCCCAACTTTGGAATTTAAAACTCCTACTTAACCCCTGGCCACCCCCCCCCCCCCTTTGGAAAATTGGGGGTGGCCAGGGGTTAAGTAGGAGTTTTAAATTCCCTTCCACAAAAAATCCTGCAAGCTGAACAAAACCTAAACATACCTATCACACTTGACCATCACACTAAACGCACGTAACAAGCGCCAAATAAGAGCATTTGCTGGGCAAGGGTCAACGACTACTCCTCTGTTAAAGACACCGTAAGGGAGTAATTTTGGCTTACGGTAGAACAGACGTAGTGTGGACGAGTTCAAGTGACCGCCATTGCACAAACTCGCCAATTTGACGCCTTGGCATGGTGCCAAGAGAAGATGTTTCCATTATAAAGTTGTTCATTCCTTTTACCTTCTCCTTTGTTCTTTCTTATAATGTTTCTAGATGTACTTACATGAATGTTAATGTAGTTGGGAATGGCCACTCCACTGCGCTGGGAGTCAGGTGCTACAACTAAAGTTGGCCCGCGGCCGTCTCCTACAGCAGACAGCTCGGAACGCCAGTGCGATGATGCGAATGAGGCGCGAATACACACCGCAGCGATGCACTTTTGAGTTCGGGTTTTTTCACCGATTATCGCTTCTAACCTTCTGCGTTCGTGACGAAATGCTCATTTCTTTGTATGTTTCTCTTGTTTCGGACCCCCTTCCGGTTCCTTTAAATGGGTTGCCAGCCAATTGCCCATCAATTTTTACGAGATTTGGTCAAATTCTCGAATTGGCTGAAAACTTGTCCCGTAGGGTAATTTGATCCCCTGAACACGAAAATCACATTGGTTTTGCGTGAAAACGTATGGCTCGCCCGCTATGGGCTCCCAAACACACCATGAAATGTTTTTTTTTTCAGAAAAACCTCCATAACTTCATTCAGGTAATTGTTCGACAGATTCTAAGTACAGATTTGAGATCAGCATTCGAAAGCGCGTACAGTGGTAGGTGTCTATTGCAAATGGCCATTTCGACAAACCGTCTGATGGCAAAGTGCCTCGCCAGTGAGGTGTCACAGGCAAATTTTGACCCCCCGTAACTCGCTTCAGGATGCCATTTGGCAATTTAGGTTTACACAGTTATAATCAGCGTTCGAAGCTCTATCGATTCCCCTGGGTCTCATTTCAAAGTTCCATGGGAAGCAAAATACCTTCCCTTGTTAGATTATGAAGAGCAAACGTTGTTCTGTGCTCACAACTAACAGGAAAGCCTGTCTGGAAGTGAGGCAAAGTTTCTTAGAACCAGTGCAGAAACAGATTCCTGTGTGTAGTGACTAGAACAGTCCCTTAACCAATCCTTCTCGTAACAGCCATAAGAAGCCGATTCTGGATACAACAGATTTTCCAGAAAAGACTGCAGGGATTACGCGTCTTGAAGTATGGAAACGGTCGGAAGTAGAACGATTCTGACTGGTGATGAGAACGGTCCCATGTGTTACCATAGTTTTGTTCTGTAGCAGCAACAACGATGAGTCAGGAGGAGGCTCCATGGGTCCAAAGTTACCGTGTATGGCGCGATTTCCGATGAAAGAAGAGCTCTAAACTCTTCAGCAGACCCTACGCTCGGTGGTGGATTCCCCATCGCATGACCCTTCTAAGAAGAAGGCGCGTCATGCGTCGCCTATGAACTGCAATTCTCACAGATCCGTGATGCTCCGATCGATACTTCTTGCAACATGTGACGAGATTGAATGGGAAGAATAAAGATTCCATTTCACGAGTCCTTCAGTCCTTTGTTATTTTCTGCTTTAGTGCAACGCTTTCATTTCCGACGGGCGATCTAATTATAACTTCTGTGCTTTTAAAACTTACCTGAATACGTTGTAACAGTGAGTAGGGCTTATCAAGACTCAATCGAACATTGAAGATGCATCAACGTGGAAAGAAAATATGCAAGCATTCCAAAGAAGGCGTCCGTTTTTCATGGACATTCCTGTAAGAGTGCTCATTTAGGAGGGTATGCCCTATACATACAGTAGCGCTCAAAAGTCTTCGGCCAAAACTTTTTTGTCATAACTTTTTTTCTACTTGACAAAATTTGACAAAATTTTAGTATGTGGTGCCTAAACCTATTGTCAACATTTCCTTCTACTTGAGCGCCGCTTGCCACTTTTCATGATTTTTTACAAGAATTTACTACAAGACCACCCAAAAAAAAGTAAGAGGCTTGTTCGAGAAAACCGGCTTTCTATACAAAATCAAAAAGAGCAAGCCTCAGAGAACATTAATATTCTGTTGAAAGACCACGACTTTTGATGACAGCGGCACTGCGGGACGGCATAGCGATGGCATGCCAAAATTGAAAAATTTCATATAACCACGTAACCTACGCCGTTGCGCGCCAAAATGGTATATTAAGTATGTAGTGTCTCCGAGTACAACATACTAAAATTTCTCTTAAATCGGTGCAGTTACAAAAAAGTTACAAGTGAAAAAACCCAGGTGAGAGACCATTTCGCCGAAGACTTTTGAGCGCTACTGTACATACATCGTAGGCAGACATTTTCACTAGGCTTTTACTTTTTTTCTCATTTTCTTCTTACCTCTCCCGGTGCCTTTAAGGTGGTCATGACTGAGCTAGAGGAACATCAAAGTGTTATTCATGTAATTTCTGACAGCAAATATACTACTACTGCTGAAGATATTGAAACCGATGAAGAGCATCAGAAAGAAGCAACCCAAAACTTTGCGGCGTATGAGAACTGGCACTTCGCAACAATGTTGGGTGAAAACAGTCGTCTACATGGTTTCTGACGAAACTCGATCATCTCTCTACATACGTCGGTCAATTACATAGATCTGAGGCGGAATAGTGACATACTCCCGCACAACACAGAAAAAAAAAGCGCGAGACCTCCCAATTTGCACCGTTATAGAAGAAACGTGTACTGTGTCATTTCTAACGAATTTGTTCACCCACATCAGCATGTGGGGTCAAACATAACGCCCTAATAATGTGTGGCGTAGGCGATCAGCATGAATAACACGTACACTGTAATAATACGACCATCAAACATCTGCAACGGATGGCACCATCTGGGAATGAAATCCAAGAAGATTTACAGATTGAGAAAGTGTTGAGCCGGATGGTGCTTTCGCCGAAGACTGTGCCAGAAACTTTGGAACTCGGCTTCTGTGCTCTTTGACAGGTGCTACCTTCTTTACACTGAATTTCATTCCCTTACCTGAGTGCTTTTTATTCGATACTTTGATGTTTTTCATTTAATTGTACTACCACTCGTGCCTCTTTACAATCCATTTTCTTTTCTGTGTTTTGTGCATCAGAGCTGATCTCTTTGGAAGTTTCAACCCTTGTGACACATAACCCAAATCCCTATTTTTAGAAAGGTAATTAATATAAAAACTCCCCATAAGGGTTACGCAGGGTATGAATATGACTTCGGATTCTGGCATCTGTACCAGAGTTTCCACTGACTTTGATAGGAACTTTCATAGTACCTCTTAATCGCAGATATGAACTCCTATTTGGCACCACGCAACTTTAATGGAAAAGTTGCGAGATTTTGCAGCGGGAGTGGACAAGGGGTGTGTACACTTATGTCCAATTTTCGCGGAACTGCGCGCGGACAGCGGCGTCGAGGATTTCTTCGCGTATGTTTCCGTACAATGCAACACTCCCTTTGGAGTATTACGCCCAAACTGATTACTTCTTGATTCGGATTGTCATCATGTAGTGCTATCGTTTTATTGACTTTTTATGTTATTATGCACTAAAGTTATCGTTTTTAAATAATGATGAGATAAACAACTATTTCTTGAAGAGCCTTCATGGTGACAGACCATTGCGTCCTGAGCGGGAGTCCAACCGACTGCGGCAAGTTGTGCTGATGGCGCCGCGAGTGCGACGTGGCAAAGCGAAAATTCAACAGGAGTGCACACACCCTGGAAGATACTATGTATGTTGAAATTGCAAGCCAAGGGAATGAGGACTTTTGCGTAAGCCTTGGTAGAAAATCAGGAGCGATGAAGCCGCTTCTAACAAAAATGCGAGAATCTTTTTCCCAGAGCTCTAGGCTTACGCATGAATCTTCGTTCCTACCATATTTCCTTTGCATCGGCTTCGGAAACAAGACACAGCTCCGATCACAGCTCTCAATATAAGATGAGAATTAGCACAGAATGTGTTTAACACCTTGAAGATGGGTGTATGTCATTAGGACAGAAAATTGGGTGTATGTCAGCACACTGATTTGGAACTTTTTTGAACCCCGCAGCGCGCGGCGACGTCCGAGTTGTCTCAAAGCGGTCGCTCTTGCAAATTGTCGAGTGGCTCCCCCTACCTCATCGAACAATACGCCATTATTTTGCGTTCGATATTCTGCTATTTCGCTGAAATTGGGCTCTGCTTTGGTTTTTTACCTGCATGACTGCGATCCGCCGCGCGCGAATAGGCGTGGCCACCATGTGGACCGTGGCCCAGTGACCTCATTGACCGTGGGGTGTATGTCGTTAGGACAGAAAAATCGCGATGCGGCGTCGCGCCCGCGACATTTGCGCACGGGTCGCCCATTCCTAAGTGGGCATTCTGTCTCGCGCGACGACGTCGGCCGACGGGAAGGTAACCGCAAACATACGAATTCGCGATTTTTTTCGCTCTGATTTTTTATTTGAGGTTTCAGTATTTTAAAGACGTTAGCCTGAGTTATTCATGAGGTTCTATAAGTTATGAGTTATTCATGAGGTTTTATGAGGTTCTTGCATTGATTTTATATTATCCACAATTAAATATTAGGTTGTTCCAAAAGTCTTGTAGTATTTTTTTCGATCATCACTGTTTTTTTTTCGTCCAACAAATAACAATTAGGCAATAACGTATTGACCATTGTTATCGGCAACCCTCTGCCACTTTATAGGAAAATCGTTGATTCCCTTCTCTCAGAACTCTGGGTTCTGAGAGTCGAAAGTCAGCGATCGCCTTCGCAAGCAAGTCATAATCAACGAATTTTCCCTTGGCCAGGAAGGATTCGAGAGGATGGGTAAGGTGATAGCCAGAAGGGGCAATGTCTGGAGAGTATGGCGGATGGGGCAGCACATCCCAGCCGAGCTCCTATAACTTGGCGTGGGAACTTTTCGCGAAATGGGAGCGGGCGTCGTCATGAAGAAGGGTGACCGCGGGCCTTTTCCGGCACTTTTCGCGAACAGCGACGGCGAGCTGCTGGAGCTGGTGGGTGCATACGGTAGCGGTGACTGTCTCGCCTTGTACCAGCACCTCGCGGAAAAGCATTCCTTCCGCGTCCCAGAACCAGCACAGTCCCAAGCGTGGTTTGTCCTTCATGTCAATCTCGCCGTTGCTGAAGCTGATGAACCAGCGGCGCACGGTCACGTATCTCACACATCGCTTGCCCAATGCAGCGCTGATGGAGTGGCAAGCTTCCGTCGTTTTGGTGCAGCAAGACCGCCCATAATAGATGACACCGCGAGTTGGGTGGGTGTCGACAACGGGCATTGTAGCTCTCTCCACGGGATCTGGTGGGTCAATATATTTTCCTAGAAAGCTTAGAGAACTTTCTACCATATTCCTGTACCGCCTGGACCTGCCTCGAAGTGAACAAGATTTACTGATTTTTTTTTGAAAAAATACTACAAGACATTTGGAAGAACCTAATAGAAATGCAACCTCAAGCTTGCAGAAATTTCAAACTGAGATTGTTGGGCAGCTGGATCGCATAGAGCCCATGCTTGTGACCAAACCAAGACTGTTTGAATTAGTCTGCTGTGAATAGCCATCTCTTCTGAATATTCTATATAGTATTCTGACAAGTATCAAGAAATTGAATGAATTTCCGTAAGCATACATTAGTAGTAATTGATTCTTTATCATTTCTTGTGTATTCCAAACTTAATGTTCGCACTCCATATCGTATTCCGAAAATACAAGACTAAGTATGAGTGGTGGGACAATATCGGTCACTGCTAAGCGGCGTTTTTCACGAAGAGAAGCGCCACCCCTTCGTCCCGTGCACCCGTCAAGTGAAAACGCTCCCGTCGTAAACGTTTTGCACCATTTTGCAGCAAATGCATGACGCAAGCTGTAAAGTGCCTTGCCGACCACAGCGACGGAAAAGGTGCCCTGATTAACTTTTGTTGGCAAAATTTTTGCAAAAGATTTTCTTGCTTACACCTGCGGTGTTATCAAACGCATGGTACCCAACGTGGTTCTTGGAACTCACTAGACTCATATACACTATTCGAGGCGACCTTGTTAAACTGGACGTTTACACGAAAACCTGGATGGGTTTGACTTCTACAGGTGAACTTTGGAACTCGCAATTTTACAATTCGTATTTCCGCGTTTTGCCGAAATGAAAATCTCAGTGTGTTATGGTAGCCATCCTCATCCCCATGAAAAAGTTAATTAATCTGTACGTTTTCATCTCGAATGGTGAATCTTTCGCACCGCAGACGCCACCCGTCTTCAATACCGTCAAATAGTGCGGCTGATCTGCACCCCACGAATGCTCGTTGTTTCACGCCGAAGCATGAAAAGCTACGCTTGAATGCGGCCTTGTTTACAACTTTTGTTTTGATGAGTGGTGGATGTTTCTTGTTGCGTTCTGTTTCGATAGCTACCAAGCTGCTCTCATATTTTAATTGTTCTTTATCGTTTTTTGAATGTATACTTTCCTGTAAAAGTGAAAAGAACTTGTTTGTTGCAGGGTTTCGCTCTACTATGGTGCTTCAGTAATGCGCTCGTTAATGTCCGGTCGTGCTAGCGTAGATGACCGGCGTTCGGACATTTCGGGAACATCAGCTGCATCAACTCTCATAAGAGATACAAGTACAACTGGTAGTAGATCGGGAGCCTTTCCACTTCGGAAGTAAGTAAAGTTTCACCAGTTGGCAATTGTGCTGTATTCTGAGCAGTCTCTCTCCGAATATCGGTAGCATTATTAATCTATTCAGATTCACGGCCGGTGTTGGTCGGCCAGGGCAAGCACGAGAGGCTAGAGAGGCCGTTCGCAGTGTCGTTTCTGCTCACAGTACATCTGTATGTTTGTCAAATATTAATCTGGGGTTTATTCGCACTCTATAATATACTTTTTCAGCGGCGAGTAACTCCGGTTGAACCTCTGGACTATGAGAAGTTTGTCATCGAAAAGGCGATACTCTTGGAGAATGATCCTCAACGGGAATTGCTCATGTTCCCAAGAGATGATGCCGAGGTATTTCGGAAGCAGTCATTTTTGAAAGCTGTGTAATTGTCTGGTTCAGTTACGATGATATACTTTCATACTCTCATGTAGGAAGTGGTACAGCCATCGGAGTCCAAGACTGTCCAACCAATGATTACCCAGAAAGATATTGTCGACACCACATGGCTTCTGACTCGAGACGCTTTGAAAAGCTTCGTTTCTCCAAAGCGCAGTATTTCGTTCAACTACGCGAAATTTGCTGGTGATTATGATTGCGTCAATGACGAGTAGGTTTTTTTTGTTTATCATGTTCCAGTATATCGGATTCAGTGTTCTGGAAGCTGTTCCTTCATTAATCACTCATTTTCTTGTTCACCACTGGAGGGACTACGCGACTTCACGTTCCTTGTCTGGATGATAACGTGGAGGCATCCTTTGCACGTCTTACGTGTGCGCGCTTGCTATATAAACTTCAAGACGCGTCCCTTCCACCGACTTACATTGATCCAAAATTTCAAGTGAAATCCAGACCTGTGGTCATAGATCTGTCTGCGTCCACAGTCTTATGTTTTTAGCTGATTTTGGTTCTTCAGCTTAGAAGATTGGTGTTATGTGTTGCCTGGATCGGCTCAGTTTTGCCTTCATTTTTCTGTATTTTTTGAGGACTTCTCAACATTTTTGAACCGCTTTGTATCAGTCAAATTCTCCCTTGACTTGTGAGTAATCAGTTTTGCGTAATCGCTGTAACCGTACCTTGTTTAGAACAGCTGAAAACGATGAGATGTTGTCATCCTTACTGATCGAGTCCGACATGATCTCGGAGGAAGAGAGAGCTGTAGGTTTAGCACTAACCTAGGCTGAGGTTATGCCACACGATCGGTTCGTATTCCATAAGCAGTTCGGCCTCTAATTAGGTGCATATCGCTCTGCGATTCGCGGGTCGCATGATCCGCAGGATTGCATAATCGCATGTGTTATCATGTGCGCTCTCACTTGGATGTGATATTCTTCATCACTCTGGTTCGTGGTGGTAAGACCGCCGTTAGACCTCGCGATTTTACGTTTTTCTGCGAGCGTTTTTAAGATTTTGGGGTTCTGCTGTTTTGCGGTGTGGCGGCTCCTCATGCGAAGCTGCGGTAAATGCATTATCTCAAGGTCGCAGCATCGCGTGCGAAAGTGGACGCCAAAAAAAAAACGCGAGTCTGATGTCGGCCTAAGGGATCAGCATTGTGGAGGGAAAACAACACGCTCAAGAGGGAGCGTCAGTTGCGATTCTGCAATCCTGTGGATCGTGTGATCGGCAGGATTGCAGAATCGCGAGGTATAATCTCGGCCTCAGATTTTGATTGTTCTCTCTGCATATTCCATTTCCCCTCATTAATGCGATATAGGCGATGGAGAACGCTTCTGTGTCTGACGTCATCAGGGAAGGTTTCGTGATGGTATTGAGTGAAACAGGTCTTCTGGACAACTTTAAGGTTCGTTTGCGACCCGTTGCAGTATTTTACTAGCCTAGTCTCCTCGAATTTCAAGTTATGTGTGTTGTAGTCGGCTAAACGACGGTATTGTACGGTGAAACAGCAGAGCACCGGAGAAGTTTCTGTGGACATCAGAAAAACTCGTGATACACCACCAAAGCGTCCACAAATGATCGTTCAATCAGCTCAACTGCGATCCATGCGGAAGGGCAGAACAGTGCTGGAGGTAGAAAAATCGAAAGCTCTTTTTCATTCAGTTAGGTTGGATACTACACTGACCAAGTTGAACTTGGCCTGTTGTTTTGCTCCAAACTTCAGAGCTTTTCTGTATCGGTGCTTCAAATTTTGCTTATTTTTTAATTCATGTTTTCAAAAGCGCTCTCGATTATTGTCCCTTATACCTGCTGTTCCTCGACATATTCTATTTAAAATATATAATATACAGATCAAGCCATTGCGAACCTCAAAGGAGCGAGCAGAAGTACGTTCTTTGACGCTGGCCTTTGAAGAGGACGAAGATCTCTCGGATTGGTTCCTTGCTCTTCAACGGGCTATATCGTCTGTGGCAAGAGGTGATCTAAGAAAATTTGAGATATTTCAGTGTGGAAAGTAGTGTAACGTTCAGGTGATACTCTCTCATTGGGGTCTCATCAAGACGATTCGATTAGTAAAGCGGCTAACGAGCCAGACTCATCAAGTATAGGTAGTGCAGATTCTGGTGGGTTCATCTGATATATGGTCTATACAACACTTACAATTATTGTTAGAAAAGGTCTTTCCTTGGTAGTCAAGAGACATTTCAGGTAGAGATTCTCAGATATGGAGAGGTCAACGAGCAGTTGCAAAGGCTCTTCAGCCTCCCATTGTAGATAGGAAGAACATTTTCTCATTATTTTCTAATCTTTCTGTGAGTGCTCGTTTTACAGAATGTCATGCATGTTGCATTTATATATAAGCTTAGAACTTATACCCTGTTGTTTAGCCCTCACCGAAACTGGTATGTCAGCCATTAAGTGTGCTATGTTGCGGGTCTACTTCACATTCGTCGACTAGGAGACATTCCCAAATATCTATTATAAGTTTTCTGATTGAGTTCAAAAAGTTGGACCTCAGGCTCGATGTTGCTCCTGGTGTGTTACAGCAGGTACAGAACCTATTATGCCTGTGCTTGCCCAATCGACTGATCTTTGACACTGTAAAGCAGTACATTTTGGTTCAGATCGAACCATTCTATTTAACCTTTTTCGTATACGATGTTTCTCAAGGAAGGAGAGTTTCGGAGGTGTTCCAGCTTGACTGCAGCAGTGAGAAGACAAACGAAGTAGTGGACGCTAAAAGCGACGGTACTCATTTTGCTAGTATTGTCTGTTTGATCGCTCGTAAATATTGTTAAATTCCAGGCGATCTCACAAACACTTTTGGTGTCAGTCGAGCACAACTGACCTCAAGAGCGGCTTCTCAGGTTTGCCTGAATTTGCTTCTTTTTACGTTGCGAGTTAATTTTATGGCTTTTTCTTAGGCTTTCGTAGTCATTTTCAATGCTGCATTGGATTTGTGAGCATTTTCTTTTATCTGCCCGAAAATGATTATCATCGCGGGTGCTTTCACACTACTGACTGAATGTGGCACCAAGTTTGCCCACAGCATACCGCTGAGATATAACACTTACGCTTGACTAACGCCTTCGTGTCTCTTTGTGCTGAGCGCTGCGATAAAGACATCAAGGCGCGGCTTTTCAATGGAAGTTTCGACAGATCATTCCATCTGGACTGGAATGTACGTAACAAAAAACAAATACGTCATCTCAGTAGTCATTTCCTCCCTACTCTTGACGGCGCCTTCAAGGTTGTAAATCAGCAAAAGTGTTCGGTTCATATAGGACGCAGAATTCATTCGCGAAGCTGTTCGATGTGTACGACGTCTGTTTTTCACCTATCGTTCTTGAGTCAGAACTTGCCAAAATCCAATGAATTCTCGGCTGCTAGAATGTTGCAGTCTCCCTACCCGCTTTGGTTCTGCATAGTAACACAAAGAAATGAAAGACAGCGAGAGAGAAGAGTAATTGTTAATTATGAGAGTGGAGTTGCTCTGTCGACTGACTGCGCAGAGAAAGCGAAATGAAATGACGAAATGAAAAATCGAGGAAAGGACCTCCATTCCCTCTGCTTCCAAGGCGGATTGTTTGCTATTGCACGAACCGATAGTGCTGATCCTAATCACGTGGATCTGTGATATGTGGCAGTCATAGGCGATATGTGACGTGTCTTTCAGCCCTAACACCGTCTGCTTGGCTTCTAGCGTTCTTAATTTAAGCCATATTTCATTTGCTCTATACCTAAAATCAACCCTTGCCATGCAGATTCAGAATGAAGCGGCAAGCCCATATTCATTCTTTATATCTTTATATCTTTATATCCCATATCTTTCTGAGTCCCTGATTTCAAGTTACTCAATCCTCTTTCTTGGATTGGTGTTGTCGATCACATGTGGTTGTCATTGTGGTTGCTGACGGTCTTCAGCCTACGTCAATAGATGGCCTTTACTATTATCTATCGATTTTCGAAAGATTCGCAAAATTATCCAGCTCGAAGGTGTATGACATGCTGGTAGTGAAGTCAGCTGAGTGCAAAAGCCCATTATTGCTATTCTAGAACGATTAATATTCGTCTATACCAACTCACTTTGCGCAGTTTCAGATGTTGTTCACCACTTGCAGTTCACCGAAAGACCTCTGGGTTGTTTGTTATATCGATCGCATGCTTTCGTTGGATTATTCCGGAGATTTGTACATGAAGTATGTGTATTTTATAAAAAAGGTGTCCGATCCTATTAACCCAGCTTATCACTGTAAACTGTTTGCAAATATAGCGACATAAGCGTTGAATTACTGCGAAAGTTTCAGGTCAACCGGTGATGTTAAAGCTACCGCAAAGCTGCATAAGCTGCTCCAGACTTCGTGGACTCGCCTTTCCAAGTACCGGCAACGATTTGCGTGGGCGGCTAGGTAGGATTCTCATTTCACGCGATATTTTCTTTCTCATACCATCCTTGGTGGTTCTTTTTAGACCTCTACTTGAAGAAAATCTGGCTAGAGAGGCGCTGAGTCCGCGATTTAACACAGGATTTAGTACAATGCAGCTTTTTCGATGTGACAACAACAGACTTACCGATCAGGATCTCCAGAAATATTTAAGTGACTTCGCTAAGTGGGTTGGATTCGTCTAATACATTATTTGATGCGACTCACTGAAGTGATTTTGTTTTTTTTCCTCAGTCCACATTGCGGCTTTGGGATTTTTTTTTTCGAGTTCCGATTCTGTTTAGGGTGGAAAAAGCTGGCAAGTCGATTGTACCGAATTCTTCAGTGGCCATCAAAATAGAGGTGCCGGAATCGAAAGAAGAATTTGAATGTGAGATCTCCTGTTATCCAGTTTGATGGGGTTGAAATTTGCTGGATCGTTGACGCGGACTAGTGTCATGTTCAGGAAAACATTCGTGCAGTAATCAAGCAGCTTAGCTTTCTGAGCATGACTTACTGTGCGTAATTTTCCCATTTTGAAGGTTTCTCCATGTTTTAGCTCGCGTGAATCCTTCGTTTTACGCGTTGAAGCCATGGAAATTATCAAACGACAGCCCAGTGCCACCAGTGTTCGAGTTGCAGACTTTCGGAGATCCAGTCGTTGAACCATATTCCGAGCTGTTCAATCTACTCTATATTTATCCAATAAGCTTAAAGTAAGCTTATGTAAAGTTATCCATATTTTTTCCGTTACTTCCATCAATGCCTCACTTAAACTCACATTGCAAACCCACAGTGCAGAAGTGGTTTGGCACAGTTTTAATTTTTGAAAGCTGCTGGTTTTCGCCGCACCCCACGATGCGAAAGTTGTTATTATGATGCTGGGTTGTGGGCAAAAGCTTTGGTCTCGACCCTACCGAGACCACTTTCACCTTGACTCAGCTTTTTAATGGTATATTTACCATAGCTTACTAGCACTTTAGAAAGTCTCTGTAGTGTAATGGATCAGCATTTATACTCGGAAACCATGAAGTGCGGGTTAGAGTCCCGTCTCATAAATCAGCATCCTAATGGCGATTATGCAGAGATTTTTTCACTGTCTTGCATGCGATCTCCGTTCAAGAGTTTCTTTCTAGCATGCTGCCTTTTTAGGTATGATAGCCAGCGAGTGTTCCCCAAAGCACGCAACATCCTCTGTACTGTTCGCCTTGTTCGTGGTGCCGATCATTCTGCTGCGAAAGTATGTCACAAAAGTTTTCTCTCGTTTACTTTTGCAGGAACCCATAGACATTCTAGGTTTTCTTTGACCGTCTTCATCCATCTGGGCCACTTGTTGCGAGTGCCAAATGTGCTGTTCAATATCATCAACAGTTTCCCCATTTTGGTGAGTATCAAGGAATATGCCTTGATGGTTTCTCATTACAGTTTCAATGAAATGCACTGCTTGTACTGCACAGTTCGCATAGAAGAGTGAATGTACAAAAAGTGTGGCTATTCTGTCAACTTCTGAACCGCGACGAGTCATGAATATGCTACAGCCAGGAGAGGGATTTTTGTCCCAATAAGATGTGACACTCGCTGACACTACCTGTCTTCTCTTTTAACTGTCCGTACTACCTTCTTTCGATCATCCTCTGATCTTCCCTACGTTTTCAGTGAATCCGCTTTTATATTGTTTTGTAATTGTTGGACGGCTTCATCTCCTATATTCTATTCGGAGGTAGCCATAAGCATTCAACCGTTTCTACGTTTTTGTACTTCGTCCTTAGCGCATTCGAGGAGCGAACGATCAGATGGACTTCCTAATTTCTGATTTTTCATGTAGTGGAAGTGTTTTTGGTAAGCTCGGTTGTTACACTCAGGTCAAGGTACACAGCGAATGCGCATGAGAATTCTCCATTTTGGATTCCTTCTCCATGGTCAGTACCTGCGTACGGTTAGCTCGTCTTGCCAATGGTTTATATAAGATGCGCCGCGCACCGAGCTCCACAACTCGTAGTGGAGCTTGGTGCATGGCGCATCCCAAATGATTGGTTAATGGCGAGTCTCTTACCTGGAACGAGAATCTTGCTGTCAGCTCGGCCCCTATTTGATCCAAGTACACGGTCTAACCACTGTTACCTTATTTGCAGTGTGGCCTTGTTCATGTAGCATCTTACAAGGGAGGGGTTTCAGCTTCCCATGAAACTTTGTGATGAGACCCGATGGATCGATAGATCTCCGAATATGATTACATATGTGAAAATCACAAATGCAAAACGCCGTTATGAAGCGAGGTAGGAGGGGTCAAATTCTGCTGTGACATCTCTTCGGCGAAGCACTTTGCCATCAGCACGGCCGTTGCTGAGCCAGCATCGGCCACCGTGACTACCTGGTAGTGTTCCGGATCTGCAGGATAGGGTAGTGCGTTTGCTCCTCTCCGGTGCAGATTTTTTTGCATTTTGTGTTTCATTGTCAGTAAGTGCTTTCTTTTACTTTTGAACGTTTCCTTGTGCTGGCACCTATCGCAGCCATCATTTACTCTGCCACTTTATTGAAACTCCTTACATTACTCAAACCTTCACGAATTTAGTAACGAGCAAAAAAAGTGTGTGAAGCAAAAATGCTGCTGACAGAATGCGCAGTCGTGAAGGTTTGAATAGTGTTAGTAGTTATTGATAAAGTGGCAGAGTAAATGATGGGTGCGATAGTTACCAGTGCAAGGAAATGTGGGGAAGTGGAAGAAAAGCATTTACCGACAATGAAAAACCAAATGCCAAAAATCTGCACCGGCGGGGAACAAACCCCTCGTCTCCTATCCTACAGATCCGGAATTCTATCGGTGAGCCACGGTGGCCAATGCGGGCTATGGCAAAGTGCCTCGCCAGTGACCCTTCCTCACTCTGTTCAGAATGGCATTTTTCAACTTTGGTTTTCACAGTTGTAATCAGTATTTGAAGCTCTAGCGATCGATGGTGGTCTCATTCCAAAGTTCCATGGGTAGTTGAAACCTTCCCTTGTAAGAACCATTTATTGGTGAGGGACCATCCACTTTATCATTTTATTCAAGAACACATGTATAGGTACGGAGGCCGAGGGTAATCAGGAGAAGAGGGACATTTCTCTGAATAAACGCGCAAGCATCATGGCATCGTGTTGGTGAACACCAGTGGTGGTGCACTTTGTGCATCCGGGTGATTGGCCGTGGTGGCAGGCCAACGGCCACGGCTTGGTCTGGCCGTTGCCCCAACCCCCTCCAGTGATGCAGAGGGCGCAAAGACTTCCTAGATAAAGATCAGTAAAGAAGGAGTTGTGTTTCTCGAGTTTTTAGCCCTTTTGTTCCGTTCACTAATACATATTGTAGTACTTAGTACTTCTAACACCTCCTCGCTAAATGGTTTCAAAAATTGTGTGGACTATCAAATTATTCATTTAATTACGTGTTCTCGGCTTCCCTGAGTGGTCATTTTCACGTCGTTTTTAGGTGACGAGATGAAGGCTCGACTTCCTCTTTGTCTCAACGCTTCTGATCATCTTCTTTTCTCTTTCTCACACGTGTCTGTAGGAGGTCAAGCAAACAGCAAAGACAACGAGGTAAGTTCGTTCTCTTGTTTGGGGACTATTTTTTGTTTCCTGAGAACAGTTATCACTCACGGTCCATATTGTGAGGAAGTCTCTCGACAAGGTTCATTCGGTTCAGACTGTGGAAACTCCTATCGGATTTGCATGGCTTCCTTTGATATGGAAGAAGGATCGATTAGTTATGGAAAATGATGACCAGGAGTATGCTTTACCAGTCGCTGCTGACCTACCAGACATCTATTTCCGTAATCGCCCTTTTCGTGGAGGAAAAGTGGTAGGTTGCTTTGAATAAGGAGCACACTGGGATTTAAGTATTAGGTTGTCCCAGAAGTCTTGTAGGTTTTTTCCAAAAAAATCAATAACTCTTGTTTACTTCGAAGCGGTTTAGGAATATGGTAGGACGTACTCTAGGCTTTCTAGCAAAATATATATTGACCCACCAGATTCCGTGGAGAGAGCTACAGTGCCGTAGTTGATACCCACCCAACACGCGGTGTCATCTACAATGAGTGGTCTTGGGGCGGCAAAGCGACGGAAGCTTGCGACTCCATCAACGCTGCATTTAGCAAGGGATGTGTGAGCTACGAGACCGTGCGCTGCTGGCTCATCAGTTTCAGCAATGGCGAGATTGACATGGAAGACGAGCCACGCACGGGACGCCCACACGCATTCGACGAGAGACGCTGCTTTCCGCCATTCGCGCCGATCCTGAAACCACCATGCGCGAGCTGGCGGAGAAGAATGGACATGCACCCATAACCGTTAATCGTCGCCTCCAAGAGCCCGGTTATCGGAAGAAGCTGTCGTGATGGACCTCATGCCCTGACGGATGCACACGAAAGTGCCCGTGTGAGCATCTGTCAATCGCTGCTGCTCCGCCCGCATCGCAACGACTTTCTCGTTTATCTGGCTACCGGCGATGAAGGCTGGGACATGTACGATACCAACGCACCCCGCGCCTTTTGGCTGCTACGTGAAGTCGAGCCGCCAACGCAGCCTATCCGACCTTCATCGGAAGAAGATTCTACTCTGCTGCTTCTGGACGCGGAAGGAATGCTTTTCCAAGAGGTGCCGGCACAAAGCTAGACAGTACCCGCTTCCGTATACTGCCACTAGCTCCAGCAGATTGCCGTCGCTATTCGAGAAAAGTGCCTGAGGAGGTCCGCGGTCATCCTCCTTCATAACAACGCCCACCCATACGTCGCGAAGTGTACCCAGGCTAAGCTACAGGAGCCTGGCTGGGATGAGCTGCCCCACCAGCCATACTCTCCAGACATTGCCCCCTCTGACTATCATCTTACACATCCTCTTGAATCCTTCCTGGCCGAGAGAAAATTCGTTGATTATGACTTGCTTGCAAAGGCGATCGCTGACTTCTTGGACTCTCAGAACCTAGAGTTCTAGGAGGAGGGAATCAACGATTTACTATGAGGGGGTTGAGTATTGTCGATAACATTGGTGAATACGTTGTTGCCTGATTGTTGTTTGTTGGAAGAAAAAATAATAAAAAGTGATAATCGAAAAAATCCTACGAGACTTTTGGGACAACCTAATATATGAGCGCCAGTTCTTCGTTCAGGATGAAAGTGCCGATATCAAATGGGTGGATCAACGTGCACTTTTTCGATTTCGCATGCGATTAGTATCTTCTGTGTTCACTACAGATCCTATTTTGCAGGACTTTTTTCAGGTAAAGTGGAAAAAAATGTTGCAACGGTGTTAAAGTATCAGATGTAGTGAATCTATCTATGGACTGCATGATTGATTTAGGCATGCGATCAGCTGGATAATCTCGGTTGCACTGGAAGTGATGTTGATCTCTCTAAGGTTTGTGGACTCGCTCAACGCTTGGCAACTAGCAAATAAAGCTGGAGAAAACAGTGTTCAGGGTAATACTGGGTTGTGCAACAGTAGTCTGGTCAACTTACAGTGGGCCACGCGAATCATGTTTCTTCGCTGGTCGCGTTGCGAAATCACCTTATTCAACGGGATCAGTGAGAGACTTTTCGCGCGTGTTGAAGCCATTCGCGAGGCGTGGTGAACTATTACTAATACTTGAGTCTTCTGACTCACGCCCCTGATTCTGAGTGCAGTATCAATATCCGTCTCCTAGTTTCATTCGTTTAGAATCCTGTCGAAGCGCTCCGGTAACATCCCTGTGTGTGACGCCTGGCACAAAATTCTTCAAGCAATTCAATTCCGACGTATAAGCTTATGTTCTGGTCGAAGCCTGGATGGGTACCGCTGTTGAATTATGGTCGAATGCTTCCATGGAAGTGCAATCGCTTGAAGAGTTATTGCAGCCATTGGCTTGAAACATGGTTCTGGCAGCTGAGTTACGGGTATGAAATTGCGCTCCTGTGGGAATGCAGGGAGCGAGAGGCAGAATGTGTAATGGGAATGATTCTTTTCACAGAGTTCGGCTCAGCATAGTTATAGAAGGCGGAGCTTCTTTCTAGTGAAAAGAACGGTTCGTCTATGCTAAGGGCAAGGATACCCTCGCCCACGACACGAACTGGTCGTTTGCAAGTAAAAGTAATTTATCTTTTACTATGACATGATCAAATTTATACTGAAATTAGTGCGCGTTACTTTCCTTGCATTTTCAGAAAGTGAAGACAGCAACTGCGATAATTTTGCTGCGTAACTGAATACTCAAATGGTGTCATCGTGCTCCGCGAATTGCATTGCCGCGAAGTATCTTGCTGAAGCCGTTGTGAACCCGGAGTCGCACCTAATAGCGTGACCTAGTTCGATTCTAGTGTCCTTACCCACATCCGATAATTTCGGGATTGTGAGAGAGCGAAGTATGGTGACGTTGAATGAAAGCCGGGGACCAAGCGGTGGTTATGCGGCGCAATTCGTGCTTGATAATCATCGTAATGTGGTCGTACGATGCTTAGCGGATTTGGCTTGAGCCGGGCCTCTATGCGCGAGCGTATCACGAGTTGCTCATGACCGCAGCAACTGAAATATTCGCGTGGCTATACGTCATGCAGTCAGAGGAAACAGGTTCGGGCAACATCCTCGGAAAGGATAGGAATTTTATTTCTCGGGCTGTCAACAAATTTATTGGCTTTTTTCTTCACCAGCACTGCTTAACACCCATACCATAATGGTTGGCTGAATTGTGGTACCAGCTGCTTTTATTTGTTTGGAGGATAACAGTAAGGTGTTTTCGAGAAATTTGCATTACTGAACACCACAGGGGCAAGTGCGAAAGCAACGTCTGCAGCTATTGAAACCGTGTCAGAGTTAGATGTGTCAAAATACAGATTTTTAGACTAAAACTTCCACTTCGATCTCTCGTTCAACCAGCAGTGATGCCGTCCGATCTTGTTCACCTCTTGTTCGTACAGCCTTTCTCGATGACGAACATCCACTAGTCAAAACCCTTCTGGAGTGTACGAATGTAGGTTCAGTGAATATTTATGGTATCTGACTAATCATCTTATTTCAACAGTTTACAGCTGTGATATCTTAGCAAAAAAGTACACGTTGGCGTCTGTTTGTTTTATTTCTTTGGGGGACGTTTTTGTCGACTGACGCGTAAGGCGATTTGTTCGACAACTGTGTAATATTCGACGAACATATCGCATATGGAGTAATCTGATCGTGCCAAGGGATTGCCGGACAGTACACTGCGTTATTCAGCGAGACACGGACTGGCAATAATGGACATATTGAAATAATATTAATGGACATTTTCAACTTACGAATTTCACGGAGCGCTCCGCACTTTTTCCGGGTTTATTCTACGAAATAATGGCCTTATTTTTTTGGCAGGTCCACCATGGGTGAGTGTATGGTGAGTGTTGCGATGGATGGAGTGGGTTTAGGTCGCCCATGAGTGGGTTCGCCCCGTAATACGATTGATTTAGTTCTCATTTCGAAATCTTAGTTCCATAGCTGTCTACTTATGTCAGAGGTAACCACATGACAAAGATAGAGATTTGTGAAGTTGAGTATGCAATAAAGCCGGGTATCTCTGCTATGCATGAAACGCTTCGTCTGGCTGCACTTCCGTCTGTCACGAAATTAGCCATGACGTGAAAAACAACCTGTGGAGATGGGGACAAGTTTGGGATGGATTGGAAGTGGGACAGGAAGTAAGGAGCACACATAAACCGAGTTAAGTCCCGCCCACCGTGGGCGGAGACTTCATCGAGATGTACGGTCCGAAAACTCGGACGAAATTTATTCTTTCGGTTGGAAAATGGTCCAAACGTGGGGAAAACATGGGTTAGTGTGAGCCATGAGTTTCTGAAAGTCATGAAATAGGCCTGGGCACAGTCGGTGGAACGCACCCCAAATGGGCGGTCCGTACAGCGAAAATTCATTGCTCGGTTCCAACGCTGTTTAAACAGAAATCCTTGCCGTGGACTTTTCATTATTAACAGAGGCATAGCGAGTCAGACAACAGGGCATAGTGAGCTGGTGTGATCCACTATAACTTCTTGTCACCAGGCCAGCCCATAACAGCAGAGTCCTTCTGTGAGGAAATCGACGAAACGTACCGAAAATTGCGTCAGCTGCAGCCAGCACTTGTCAATAGAAAGGGTCCGATTCTTCTGCATGACAACGCCCGCCCACACGTTTCGAGTTGGGTTTTGACGTTCTACGTCATCCGCCATATTCTCCAGACCTTCCACCGGCCGGCTATCACCTTTAAAAACTTGTTCAGAATTTCCTTGCTGAAAAATACTTCATCGATGAGGAGCAGGCAAAAAAGCCTTCGTGGATTCTCGACCACCCAGTTTATTCTTTGATAGGATTCAGACTAGTTTCACATTGGCGAAAGAGTGCCTATTTCGATTAGATCCGATGAGTATCAAAAAGTTATGAGCGTCGAAGTGAAACACTCGAAACGCTGGGAACATCCCGGACAACCTAATGGAAAAAAATCGCAGTAGGCTGTTGCAGTAGTTGAGAGGTATTTCAAAATATGGAGAACTCATATCATTCCTATTCCTAGGAAAATTGGTTCTTATATTAGGTCGGCAACTAACAAGGGAGGGTCATCAGGTCAGTCCGGCCTTTTGCGATGGGATGTATATCACTGTACTCGTCTTGGGACGAGAAACTCAAATCTGCCTTCCAAATTTGCGAAACGATTCTGTGAGCAAAGTTATGAAGGGTAGTCTCCCGACATGGTCGACTCTCTCTCTCTCGCATGTTCGCATGAGTGGACGTGGAATGCTAGCACAGCAAGGTGAGTTGTGGTGTACTGGATACGATGGTTGTTTCACAGGAGATGGGTCGCATGTTCGGATCCTTTGTGCGACTGCTCTTTTGCTTTTTCTCCCTTCAGCTCATATGAACCCAGAAAGTGCGTATTAGTAAGTATTTGAAAGGTTTACCTCTTCATTCAACATCAAGAGGGAACAAAATTTCACGTTTGCTGATTTATGCATTTTTTCAAGACCTTCATTTATAGAGGGCATGTGGTACGTTATATCCTGTAGACTTGAACAGAGCGTACAGTTGTACAGATAAGTATGTGGTATAAGGTGACGTAGCGTTGTCTAGCAGAGAAAAACAGTAGTTTCTCTCATACTCAATCCCAATGTTCTGCCCAAAGCTAGTGTTGGCGTACTTGTTGAAGGACTTCGGTTCCTGTGAAGTGAGACGTCTGCCTTCCCGGAAGGAACAAAAAGTTATCGAAAAGTTCTCGTTTATTTTGCGGGAAGCTGCACTCGACAACGTAATAATTGAGTCTGACGAGGAGCCATGCTTCGAAGAAGATGAGGAAGACCCATCATGGAGTCCAGAGGACGCCGAGTGCCGTAGACTGGCAAGTGTATCACCAAGGAGTATCGTTTTTGGTGATGTGCAAGTGGTGTTTTTGGTGATGTGCAGGAATACCACATGTGTTCGTAAATTACTGGTTTTCAAATATTCTTGTATCTCCTATTCACCATATGCCCTCTATAAATGAAAGTCTTGAAAAAATGCATAAATCAGGAAACGTGAAATTTTGTCCCCTCTTGATGTTGAATGAAGAGGTAAACCTTTCAAATACTTACTAATACGCACTTTCTGGGTTCATATGAGCTGAAGGGAGAAAAAGCAAAAGAGCAGTCGCACAAAGGATCCCAACCTGCGACCCATCTCCTGTGAAACAACCATCGTATCCAGTACACCACAACTCACCTTGCTGTACTAGCATTCCACGTCCACTCATGCGAACATGCGAGAGAGAGAGTCGACCATGTCAGGAGACTACCCTTCATAACTTTGCTCACAGAATCGTTTCGCAAATTTGGAAGGCAGATTTGAGTTTCTCGTCCCAAGACGAGTACAGTGGTATACATCCCATCGCAAAAGGCCGGACTGACCTGATGACCCTCCCTTGTAAGTCATTGCGGATTTCACTCATAGATGGCTTTAGTTGAATTTGTAGCTTGACTGACGTGGGCCAATCGTTGAACACATATTATTATCTAATAGTAGGCAATCCTGCCATCAATCAGTGAAGAAAGTTTCTTTATCGGTTACATTATTTTCGTTTGGCGTGTGCTGAAAAATGGAAAATCAAAACATTCATTTTTGTCATGTATTGCTTTATTATCTCCTTTAAGGGAAAAACGCATCGCAAGCTCTCAAAAAGTTATGTGCTGTTTATGGTGCCGAAGCCTTAAAAGATCGGCAGTGACAAAATTGGTTTGCCTAAGTTCGTTCTGGCGATTTTTCTCTCAAAGATGAGAAACGCTCTGGTCGTCCAGTTGTGGTTGACAACGACCCAATCAAGGCAATACTTGATTCGGATCGTCACAGTATGACACGCGAGATTGCAGAGAAGCTACAGGTATTACATACATGTATTGAAAAGCATTTAAAATAACTTAGGTAAGTGTTAAAACTGGATATATGGGTTCTCACGAACTCAAGGAAACGCATTTAATGCAACGCATTAACATCTGCGATTTGCTAAAGGAACGTGATGAAAATGATCCATTTTTGAAACGAATGATCACTGGCGATGAAAAATGGGTTGTTTACAATAATGTCCAGCGAAAAAGATCGTGGAGCCGCCCAGGTGAACCAGCTCAAACAACAGCAAAAGCTGATATTCATCAAAAGAAGGTTTTGTTGTCCGTTTGGTGGGATTACAAAGGAATTGTCTACTTTGAACTCCTACCACCCAACCAAACGATCAATTCTGATGTCTACATTGCACATTTAACAAAATTAAGCAATGCAGTTCAAGAAAAGCGACCCGAATTAATTAACCGAAATAGTGTTGTATTCCATCATGACAATGCAAGGCCACACACATCTTTGGCCACTCGGCAAAAATTATTGGAGCTTGGTTGGGATGTTTTGCCACATCCACCATATAATCCTGACTTGCACCATCGGATTGCTTTTTGTTTCGATCATTGCAAAATTCTTTGAGTGGTAAAAATTTCAGTAGTGATGATGAGGTCAAATCGTACCTGACTAGTTTTTTACTGATAAAAACCAGAAGTTTTATGAACGCGGAATTATGATGCTACCTCAAAGATGGCGAAAGGTCATTGATAAAAATGGGCAATACATCACAGAGTGAAGTTATTTAGTTCTATGAAAAAAAAGGTCTTTGATTTTCTAACAAAAATCCGCAATTAATTAGTTGCCAACCTAATATATAGAAAGTGAACCACGCTCCAGACGTGAGCAACAATTCTTTTTATGGTAATTGGGCAGTGCAGAAAATAGGAAAGAAAAATCGCTACTTCTAATATACACGTGAGCGTCCTGCTGAGCAGCTTTGCATATTTTGTGTGACCTTACTTCGGCATTATGAACACAGATCTTCTAGAAGTGGGAATAATCCAGAATGCTTCAGAAAAAAAATGGTAGGATATGATTAAGCAGTGATGTTTTGTTTTTGAAGGGATGTGGGTTCTGAGTAAATTCATCGAAAAAAAAAGCAATTACGATCGATCTACTGACGCCAATATGTTACGCGCGCATTAGTGTGCGCTAAACAAACTGGTTGTAATACAAATAATTAGGTTACGATATCTTTCAGTAAGTAAATGGCTGATTAAGAGCAGATGAGATGTATGGAAGCTAGCTACTGTAACAGTCCGTAGTATGAAATTTTAGTCTGTTGAGAACGTTGGTTTCGTCGTTCCAATAGTGAATTGCCTGCTACGCAGCACTGGTGACCTGAGGAGTCATCCGAACTTTGGGGACGCTGCACGTCATTCGTCCACTATGGCTTGAATGTGAGAATTTCCGGGTATGATGCAGGTGTTTCGGCGGGTCAAATTCCAGATGATGGGTTCGTAACGCGAGACTATAATTTTATTCAGATTTTTAGTGCCTGACTGGGTAGTTGGTTAATGTGCACCATAATGGCAGGGAATTTGTCGCGTGCAGCGTGCGACGCGATGGGTGCGAGTTGGGGACGCGGTATTAGTTAGGTCTTGAAGCGATTAAGCTCGAAATGAGGCGTAAGACTCCGTTATTGTATTGAGGTCCAACAGATACGGACCCCCTAGTTGGCAACCAGTGCATGCGCTCGTACACCAAGGCGCGAATTTTCTGTACGTGATTGTTTCTGGCTGCCGTTTGTGCTTAGTGGCTTTGTAAGAATTCTGCTCGGTTAATATTGGTCTATACCTTCCCTTCTCAGCATAATGAGAGGTCTGATGGTTATGACTATACTTTTCGACGTAAAATAATATTCCCATACATTTTAAGGCGCTGGTGACGGTGGAAATCACAAAGGTGATACCATTTCTGAACGTGATCCTTTCCCGTCTGCTTACATCTCTGACGCTTGTTCCGACGGAAAATCTGGCTATGGCAACACTCAGGTTTGTTTTTACTTGTATAGTACTTCAAAAAAGTTCACGTTTCTAAAAGTATCCCGAGCTAGCATCGCTTTGCGAACATCGGAGCAAAGTTTGTGGATAAACTGCAAATTTTTCTTCTTATTCCAGCTCCGCGACTTCTGCTTTCTCCGAGTGAGCGAGTTGTGGCTTATATCGTAGTACTTCATAGTGGTCAATAGTAGAACTGATGAAGCTTTCAGCGTGACCGAATCTCTTTCGAGTACCACGCTCTCCACTCCCATTCTGCAACGTAGTCACCCTGGAACGCATGTCAATTATGACTTCAGGGAGTGTCAAAAAAGCCACTTCATCTCTCAGCGTCACTCCTCTGTGGCAATAATATTTGTAAAACTGGGGTTCTTTCACCACTCCTAGGTCTTTGGTTTTTTACCTCTACAATACCGCTCCTAAGTTCTGCTAAATAAACGGGTCGTACACGGTTAACACGTTTTTGACCGACTTTTTGCCATAACTATACCACTATCGGTCCAATCGTCCTGAAAAACAGACCGATGGCTAGAGCTCGTCATGACGAATCTCCCTGTATAGGAAACTTTCATTTTTCTCTGTCTGATTATCATCATTTTCGAGGAAATGGAAAATTGAGTCTCCGAGGCGGGAGAAAGTACCTGCGGGCATGACGGCATCGTAAACTCTCCACTACAGCTGAAAGTTTCAGTTCAGGTATTTAAAACCAAGAAATGTCAATAAATTCGGCAAGGGCATGATTACGTGATCATTTTGATCCCACTCATGAATGGTTTTTCTTAATTTCAATGTGAAAGTGGCATTACAGTAAACCCTTTTTTCAAAATTTCCTACTTAGTCAGAAAGGTATTTTTTGTAAAAAAAATAAGCCATTCGAAATCGATCACTGCTGTTGATGTACTGCGAAGGAACTTTGTCAGACTTCTTCAAGGTAGGTGGATCGAGTGTTATTTGTCTCAAATCTTTCAAACGCCTTCATTTAATCGGTATTTTCTGCATAAACTTCTTTCTCTGCGCAAAAATGAACTGATTTTGGAAGGTGACTGTAATTATACCTGGCAAATTGTGAAAGTCTCAACTGTAGTCTCATAGAAGGCAGTTTCAGA